>CM035410.1:139093417-139095917 GCA_020310875.1 Ceratopteris richardii | reverse complement strand
TATGATCCAACTCTTGATGTGCTTGCTTGCATATGTTCTTCATCTCCATCTATCTGCATATGTGATTTACCTCTTGCACTCCTTCTTATCTCTTCTTCAAATGTTTCAAGATCACATTCTTTATCTGCATACCAACTCTTCTGTTCATCAAAAGTCACATCTCTGGAAACAATAAAATGTTTAGTTAAAGGACTCCATAGTCTATAACCCATTTGTTTTTCATCATACCCAATAAACACATATTTTTCTGCCTTTGGTTCAAGCTTATGTCTGAGTTGTGATGGTACATAAGCATAGGCAATTGACCCAAACACTTTACAATGATCAAGTGTTGGTTTCTTACCCCACCAAGCTTCATAAGGGGTCATACCATTCAAAGCTCCACATGGTAACCTATTCACAAGGTATGTGGCTGTATTTACAGCCTCAGCCCAAAGATAATTAGGGCAATTCTTTTCCTTTAACATTGCTCTTGCAAATTCAACCAATGTTCTATTCCTCCTTTCTGCCACCCCATTATGTTGAGGTGTATACCTGCAAGTTATCTCTCTCTTGATACCTGCATTCCAAAGATAGTCATTAAATTCTTGGGAGAAGTATTCTCCCCCTCCATCAGACCTTAGCCTCTTGAGTTTGTGACCTGTAACTCTTTCTGCATAAGCATGAAAATGTTTGAAGGCTCCAAAGACTTCTGATCTTTCCTTTAGAACATAAAGGGTTATCCACCTTGTAGCATCATCAATAAACAAAACATAATACCTAGATCCATTTATTGAACCTTCTTTTGTTGGTCCCCATACATCTGTATGTATGAGTTCAAGCAAACCATCATGCTTGAAACCTTTCTTCTGAAATGGTTGTCTATGAGCTTTTCCCATCTGACAAGCTTCACACTTGTATATCATATGTTGATTCTTTACATTTGGTAGTCCCAATACAGATTGATTCTCCACCATAGTTTTGATTCCTCTTTCATTGAAATGTCCCAATCTTTTATGCCAAAGATCTAACTCTGTAATTACTTCATCACCATGTGTAATTAGGGCTTGACCAACATTTCCTTGCACTTTGAGAGTAAAAAGTCTACCTTCCTTCTTACCACAAACAATGGGTTTGTATGCATCCTCTGGATCTTCAACAAATACCCCTTCATTTGTAAATCTGACTTGAAAACCTTTTTCCACTATTTGTCCAACACTAATCAAATTCTTTGGTATTGTTGGAACATACAAAACATTTGTTAATAAATCAGCTCCACTCCTGCACTTCACTTTTCCAATTGAATGCACATTATGTTTTGTATTGTCACCTGTTTGTACTGTATGACTTGAACTTCCTTCTTCCAATTCTGACAATAATTCTATATTACCTGATAAATGATTTGAACAACCAGAGTCAATATAGAATACCTTGAGATCCTCCTTCTCTGATGAACTAATTGAATTCATCATCAATGTTGTATGGTTGTCATTCTGGGTATCATTTGCATAATTGTAATATGTAGTGTTGTATGATTGGTTCTGATTCCAATTTCTTCCACCACCTCTACCAAAACTTCCTCTTGAATTATGTCTTCCTCTTTGAAATTGATTCTGAAACCTTCCACCTCTTCCTCTGCCATTGTTGTTCTGATTTTGGCTTGCTCCTTGTTGATTGTGCCAACAATCATATGCTAGATGATTGCTCAATCCACAAATCCAACATGTCTTCTTGTTATTGTTCTGATTACCTCTACCTCTTCCATTACCTCGACCTTTGCCTCTGCCAAAACCTCTTCCTCTTGCATAATTTGCTTGAGTTGTTGACTCTTCTTCATCCTTTGCTTTGCCTTTATCTCCTTTCTTTTTGTTCTTCACATACATTGCAGAACTTTGACCTTTGTCTCCATCTGACTTTAAGTCTTGCTCAAATGTAAGCATCAATCCAAGTAATTGATTCAATTCTGGCACATAATGGTTTAATGAGAGTTCTGTTGAAAGTACAAAAGGCTTCCACCTTTCATCACCTCTTAATCCTGCAAGTAATTGAGCTATCAACCTATGATCTTCAATATCCTCATCAATAGATCCAAGGCTATCTGCCAAGTCTTTCATCTTAGTGACATAATCACTAATGTTCTGATTTTGCTTCTTCTTGAATGTGGTAAACTCTGACCATAAGCTAGCTTTCCTAGCTTTAGTGGTGTTTTGGAAGTGATCTTCCAAAGCATTCCAAATATCTTCAGCTGTTTCTAAACCTCTGATGTGTGGCAATAAATGATCTGTAATAGTGTTGTATATATAAGCTCTTGCACTTGCATCTCTCTTCTGCCATAGCTTCAAAGCTTCTAGCTCTTCCTTCCTTGGATGACTTTCATCTTCAAATTTAGGCTTCTCCTCTTCACCTGTCACATATACCATTAAGTCCTTACTCATAAGTAAGGCCTCCATCCTCATTACCCAAGCAGGATAGTTATCTCTGTCCAATTTGTCAATGGACACATGATCTGCCATGGTATCCT
>CM035410.1:139078417-139080917 GCA_020310875.1 Ceratopteris richardii | reverse complement strand
CCTTTGGAGATTAAGAAGTCTCCAACAGTGGTATCAGAGCAGAAGGTGCTATACAAGTGAAGTAAAGAGTATTGGAAGTTCCGACTGTTGCAGACATTGAAGTTTTTTCAAATTAAAGGAGCACAGGATCAAAGTTTGAAAGAAAATCTGAAGGAGAATTGCATACGAGTTCAAAGGATCAAGAAGGATTAAAGCTTCATATCGAAGGTACATTCTATTATCATAAATCATAGTAATTGCAGACACAGAAGATCAAAGATGGGAGAAAGCTTGCAGATTGATAAGCTAGATAGGGAGAACTATCCAGCTTTGGTCCATGAGGATGGAGGCACACCTCATGAGCAAAGATTTGATGGCATTCATTACAAGAGAAGAAGAAAAGCTTGAGTTTGAAGATCCTACTATTCCAACTAGGGAAGAGCTTGCAAATTTGAAGACTTGGATGAGAAAGGATGCTCAAGCTAGGAGCATTATTTACATGCCTATAAATGATTATCTTCTACCTCACATCAGAGGATTAGAAAGTGCAATAGATGTGTGGAATGCCTTGGAAGAGCATTTCCAAAACACAACCAAGTCAAAGAAGTCCTCATTATGGGCAGAGTTCACAACTTTCAAGAAGAAGAGTTCACAATCAATTTCTGATTATGTGGCAAGGATGAAGGATATTGCAGATAGCTTGGGAGCAGTAGATGAAGACATTGAAGAGGATAAGTTGGTAAGGCAAATACTTACAATTCTGAGAGGAGATGAGAAATGGAAGCCTTTCATATTGTCCATAGAATTGTCACTTGATCACTTTACTCCTGATCTTAATCAATTGCTAGGACACATGCTAAATTTTGAGCAGGACATTAAGGGAGACAATGATAGGAGTGCAAGCCAAGCTATGTACTCCAAGGACAAGAAAACGAATGGCAAAGGGAAGCAGTCAACTGATGATGAAGGAACTTTAAGTCAAGCTAACTTTACAAAAGGAAAGATGAACTTCAGAGGTAAAGGAAGAGGAGGTAAGAACAAAGATAATACTAAAGCTTGTTGGATTTGTGGCAGAACCAATCATTTGGCAAATGATTGTTGGTATAACAATCAAAATGGAGGAAATAATAATCAGAGTTTTAATCAAAGAGGTAGAGGAGGCAGAAACCAAAGAGGCAACTTCAGAGGAAGAGGTGGTAGGACATCATATGCTAGAGGAGGTGGAAGAAGCTTTCAATCTCAGTCCTACAACAACAATTATTATAATTATGCATCAGATCAAAAGGATGATATGACCCTCATTTTGAATGCAACTCATGAATCAGTAGGAGAAGATCAAAGGGTGTTTTATATTGACTCAGGATGTAGCAATCATTTGAGTGGCAATATATCATTAATGACTCATATGGAAGCAAAGGTGAATGGACATACAGTTCAAACAGGTGACAACACCAAGCATAAGGTGGAAAGCATTGGATCAGTGAAGACAAAGAATGGAAGTACACTCTTGAGAAAGGTACTTTATGTTCCTACTATTCCTAAAAATTTGATAAGTGTGGGGCAAATTGTGGAGAAGGGATATGAAGTCAGATTCACAAATGATGGTGTCTATGTGCAAGATCCAAATCAGGGATATAGAAACATCATTGCAGGTAAAAAGGAAGGAAGGTTGTTTACTCTCAAAGTCCAAGGAGGACAAAAGCTCAAGAGGTTGAGATCAGATGGAGGGGGAGAGTATTTTTCTAAAGAGTTTGATGATTATTTGTGGAATGCAGGTATAAAGAGAGAAGTAACTTGCAGGTATTCTCCTCAACAGAATGGAATTGCAGAAAGAAGAAATAGAACTCTTGTAGAATTTGCAAGAGCAATGATGAAGGAAAAGAATTGCCCAGATTACTTATGGACAAAAGCTATCAACACTGCAACATAGCTTGTGAATAGATTACCTTGTAAAGCTTTGGATGGAAGAAATCCTTATGAAGCATGGTGGGATAAGAGACCTACTCTTGATCATTGTAAAGTATTTGGATGTTTAGCATATGCTTATGTTCCTTCACGATTGAGACATAAGCTAGAACCCAAAGCAGAGAAGTATGTGTTATTGGGTATGATGATAGACAAATGGGTTATAGATTGTGGAGTCCATCCACAAAGCAATTTCTTGTTACCAAAGATGTTACATTTGATGAGCAAAGCACATGGTATACAGGGTCAACAAATGTTTATGCAGGTGTTGAAGAAATACAAAGGAAAGGGAAGGCAAAAATAAATGTGTATGAAGAAGATATTGATGATGTTGACTATAAAAGTAAATCGCAGGATAATGTTGAAGATGGGCCAAGATTTGATCCAGAATCAAATGTGGCTGAGACTTCAAGAAGTGCAGAGGTCAAAAGATCCTTGACAGAAAGGAAAGAGCCTATCAGGTATAGCTATGATACATCTTTTCTAACAACAAAAGATTATGCTTACATTGTGAAGACAGAAGAGGATCCAATCACATATGAAGAAGCTGAAGGTA
>CM035410.1:139060917-139063417 GCA_020310875.1 Ceratopteris richardii | reverse complement strand
AGCACCTGATCTAACAACTCTGATTGGACAACTCTTTACACATGAAGCAAAGATCACAAAGAATGGAGAGCAATCAAAAGGTAACAACCCCTCTGCCCTTTATACTGATAAGAAGGTAAAAGATAAGGGTAAAAGTAAGAAGGTTGATGAAGAAGGCTCTACCTCCCAAGCAAACTATGCAGGGAGAGGTAGATCTTCAAGAGGTAGAGGCAGAGAAGGTAAGTCACGTAGGGGGAGATCCTACAACTCATCACCATGCAACATTTGTGGATTGTCCAATCATACCACAGATGAATGCTACAAGAACTACAAGAATCAGAGAGGAAGAGGCTACTCAAGAGGTGGATACTCTCAAGGAAGAGGCAGATTCAATCAACACCAAAGCTACAATGGGTACAACAATCAATACAACAACAATTACAACAACAGCCACAATGGTAACTACCAAGGTGGATTCAGGAATAGAAGAGATTACAACAACTATGCAGAGGAGCAAGATGACTCCTTATTGATCATGAATATGACTTCTAAGTCAGGTATCAATGATGATCACTTATTCTATATTGATTCAGGTTGCTCTAATCATGTAGCTGGCAATGTGGCACTACTTTCTGATTTGGAAGAACCCAAAGGCAAGCATCAAGTACAGACAGGTGATGACACTAAACATTCAGTTGTTAAAATAGGCAATGTCAAAACTAGTGATGGTAATCAGAATTTATTGAGCAGAGTATTGTATGTTCCAACAATCACCAAGAACCTAATGAGTGTAGGTCAGATTGTGGAAAAAGGTTTGCAGGTCAGATTCACACAACATGGAGCATATGTGGAGGATCCAAGACATGGATTCAGAAGGATAGCTAAGGGAGAAAAATCAGGTAGATTGTTTACGTTTGAGCTAGAAGACACCAAGAATATTGCTTTGTATAATTACAAGGATCAAACACTACCAGAATTGGAAATTTGGCACAAGAGGTTAGGTCACATTGGTGAGAGGACCTTAAAGCAAATGAGTAGGGATCAATGTGTGCTTGGGATACCTAATGTATCCAAGCAACACATGATATACAAGTGTGGGGCTTGTCAATTTGGTAAGTCACACAGATTGCCTTATACCAAGAAAGGTTTCATGCATGAAGATTATCTGGAGTTAGTGCATACAGATGTTTGGGGACCTAGCAAGGAACCATCCATATCTGGATCAAGGTACTATGTGTCCTTCATTGATGACTATAGCAGGTGGACTGTCTTATACTACATGAAACATAAAGATGAAGTATTTAATTGTTTCAAAAAGTATCTTGCACTAGTTGAAAATCAAACAGGTAGACATTTGAAGAAGCTAAGGTCAGATGGTGGTGGAGAATACTTCTCAAATGAATTTGAAGATTTCTTGCACGAAAGAGGCATCAAGAGGGAGATTACTACAAGGTACTCACCTGAACAAAATGGGGTAGCTGAAAGAAGGAATAGACTCATAGTAGAAACAGCTAGGTCTATGCTTAATGAAAAAAAGTTGCCAAATTATCTTTGGGCAGAAGGTGTATCCACTGCCACCTATCTCATCAACAGGTTGCCATCCAAATCACTTAATGGCATGACACCATATGAAGCTTGGCATGGTAAGAGACCCTCTCTGGATCATTGCAAAATCTTTGGTTGTGTAGCATATGTGCATATTCCCTCACAGGTAAGGGGAAAGCTAGACCCTAAGGCTGAAAAATGTATCTTCATTGGTTATGATTTGAACCAAAAGGGATATAGATTGTACAACCCAACAAACAAAGGCTTCAAGGTAAGCAGAGATGTCATCTTTGATGAGAATGACTCATGGTATGAGAATGAATGCAGGAAAGTGAGTCTACCCTATGACATGGAAGAAGATTTTCCAAAGCTCACCAAGGAGGAATCAATTCAGAAAGAAGATTCAAGCTCAGATGATGATGATACAATAAATCTTGAGGAGTTCAAGGCTTGGAAATCCAAAGGGAAGATGAAGATGAAGCAACTAGAAGATAAACCAGAATCCTCAACTCAAGCTATGAGGAGATCTCAGAGAGAAAGTAAGAAGCCTATTAGGTATGGGTATGATACTTCCCTTGTAACCAAGCATTCTGTATATCTTGCAAAGGATCTATTGAATGAAGAACCAGGTTCATTTGAAGAAGCAATCACTAAACCAGAATGGAAGGAAGCAATAGATGAAGAAATGCAGGCACTCAAAGAGAGTGACACTTGGGACTTGGTACCCAAGAAAGACTCTATGAAAGTAATAGGATCCAGATGGATCTACAAACTAAAGAAGAATTCAGATGGAACAATAAACAGGTACAAAGCTAGGTTGGTAGCCAAGGGTTTTGCACAAACCCAAGGCATTGATTATGAGGAGACATTTTCTCCTGTGGCCAAGATGCCAACTATCAGAATTTTGGTGAGTGTAGCTGCATCCAAAAATTGGAACATGTACCAATTGGATGTGAAGAATGCATTCTTGAATGGA
>CM035410.1:139045917-139053417 GCA_020310875.1 Ceratopteris richardii | reverse complement strand
AAAGGTAGAGGAAGAGGCAGAAATAATAAAGATGGAGTTAAAGCTTACTGGATTTGTGGTAAGACAAATCACTTAGCTAATGATTGTTGGCATAATACTCAGAATAATGGTGGATATAATCAGAATTTTAATTCAAGAGGAAGAGGTGGCAGAAACCAAAGAGGTAATTTCAGAGGTAGAGGTAGTAGGGATTATTTTGGAAGAAATGCAGATAGAGGATTCCAAAGTCAACAATACAACAATACCTACTACAATTATGCTTCAGATCAGAAGGAGGATTCAACATTGATAATGAATGCAACTTGTGAAAGGCAAAGTGAAGACCAAAGAGTCTTCTATATTGATTTAGGGTGTAGCAATCACCTGAGTGGTAACATAGCATTGATGACTGATTTAGAAAATAAGGTATCTAATCATGTTGTTCAAATAGGTGACAATACAAAGCACAATGTGAAGTCAATTGGATCAGTGAAGGCTAAGGATGGTAGCACTCTCCTGAGTAAGGTCTTGTATGTCCCTACAATTCCTAAGAATCTGATAAGTGTAGGAAAAATTGTTGAAAAAGGTTATGATATGAGATTCACTAATGAAGGAGTGTTTGTGGAAGACCCTAGCAATGGGTATAAACAAATTGTTTCAGGGAAGAAAGAAGGAAGATTGTTCACATTGAAGATTCAAGGTAATGTTGGTCATGCCTTGTTCACTTATGGAGGACATAAGATCTTTGAGTTAGATCTTTGGCAAAGAGGCTTGAACACTTCAATGAAAAAGGTATCAAAGATATGATTAACAATGGTTCAGTGCTTGGATTGCCTAATGTTACAGGTCAACATATGACATTCAGATGTGAGGCATGTTAATTAGGTAAGGCTCATAAGCAATCTTACTCCAAGCATGGTTTTATGGATTCAGAGAAGCTTGATTTAGTACACGCAGATGTGTGGGGACCATCAAAGGATTTCAGTATCAATGGTTCGAGGTACTATGTGATTTATGTTCATGATTCTACCAGGTGGATCACAATCTATGTGATCAAAGATAAGTCAGAAGTGTTTAATACATTTAAACATTATCATGCATATGCAGAGAGAATTACAGGTCATAAATTGAAAAGACTAAGGTCAGATGGAGGGGGAGAGTATTTCTCTAATGAATTGAGTGATTACTTATGGAATGCAGGTATAAAAAGGGAAATCACTTGCAGGTACTCTCCTCAACAAAATGGTGTAGCAGAAAGGAGGAATAGAACTCTTGTAGAGTTTGCAAGATCCATGATGACGGAGAAAAATTGCCCAAATTATTTGTGGGCTGAGGCTGTAAATACAGCTACTTATTTGGTCAATAGGTTGCCATGTAAAGCCTTGCAGGGTATGACACCATATGAGGCATGGTGGGGTAAGAGACCTACATTAGACCATTGCAAAGTATTTGGATGTTTGGCATATGCATATGTGCCAGCACAATTAAGACACAAATTAGAACCTAAAGCTGAAAAGTATGTATTTATTGGTTATGATGACAAGCAGATGGGTTATAGATTGTGGAGTCCATCCACAAAGCAATTCATTGTGTCTAAGGATGTTACATTTGATGAGCAAGGTACTTGGTATGCAGGTACTATCAATATTAATACAGATAATGAAGAAGTTGTGAGTCAAAAGAAAGGTAAATCAAAGGTTCATATATTTGATGAACAAGCGAATAATGAGGTGCAGGTTGAAGGTGAAGAAATGCCAAGATTTGATCTAGAGTGTGATGAACCAGAAACTTCAAGGAGTGGAGAACTCAGAAGTTCATCAAGATAGAAGTGGCAACCTACAAGGTATAGCTATGACACTTCTTTTCCGGCTACCAAAGATTATGCTTATATGATTAAAGCAGATGAAGACCCTTCTACATATGAAGAGGCAAAAGGTAAGGAAAATTGGGAGAAAGCTATGCAGGAAGAATATGATGCATTAATGGAGAATCAAACATGGGATTTGGTTCCTAAACCAAATAGTCAGAAGATCATTGGATGTAAATGGGTCTACAAGACTAAATGATTTGCAGATGGAAATGTGTCTAGGTACAAAGCTAGACTTGTTGTCAAAGGGTTTGCTCAGACATATGGTATTGATTATGATGAGACCTATAGTCCTGTGGCAAAGATGACAACCATCAGGACACTCATAGCCATTGCTGCATGTAAAGGTTGGAAATTATGTCAATTAGATGTGAAGAATGCTTTTTTAAATGGTTACATTTCAGATGATGTTTTCATGGAGCAACCACAAGGATTCAGAGATAAAAGGTATCCAGATCATGTGTGTAAGCTCAAGAGAGCTTTGTATGGTTTGAAGCAGTCCCCAAGGGCATGAAATTATAGACTTGTGAAGTTCTTGAAAGAACTTGGATTTCAAGTATCTAAGGCAGATATTATCTTGCTTGTTAAAGCAAGTGATGATGGGTTCATTTACATGTATATATATGTTGATAATATAAATCTTACAGGTACAGATGAGAAAGGCATTCAAAGCCTAAAGAAGCAAATGGAGAAAGAGTTCAAAATCAGTGATTTGGGAGATTTGTCATATTTCTTGGGCATGGAAATTTCATACACTCAACATGGAGTGTATGTGACTCAAGAAAGGTATTTGAGAAACTTGTTAATCAAGTTTAAAATGAATGATTGCAGGGTAGCACCTACTCCAATGGAGGTGAATCACAAATTGAGCAGATATGGTGGAGAAGAATTCAAGGATATGAAGTTATATCAGAGTTTGGTTGGTAGTCTTATCTATGCTACATTAACTAGGCCTGATTTATCATATGCAGTTGGGGTTTTGTCTCAATTTATGCATTGTCCTAGGAAAGAACATTGGGTTGCAGGTCAAAGAGTGTTGAGGTACATTAAGGGTACACTCAAAGAGGGTTTGTACATCAGATACAAATATCAAGATATATAGTGATGCAGATTGGGCAGGTAATCTAGATGATAGGAGATCAACTTATGGATACTTGTGTTATGTGGGAGATAAGTTAATTTCTTGGTGTTCAAAGAAGCAACACACAGTTGCTTTATCATCTACAGAAGCTGAGTACAAAGGCATGGTTGAAGCTGCAAAGGAAGTGATATGGCTTAAGACTCTGATGAAGAGTTTTGATATCATTCAGAGTACTCCTACTATTCATGGAGATAACATGAGTTCATTGTATCTAGCTGCTAACCCTGTTTTTCATGCTAGGACCAAACATATTGAGATTCAATATCACTTTCTAAGAGAGAAGGTGATGGACAAAGAGATTGAAGTCATACATACTTCAACAAAAGATCAGATAGCTGATATGCTTACCAAAAGCTTGGATGGACCAAAGCTACAGAGATTCAAAGACATGGCAGGCATAAAGAAGATAGAGAAAACCTCAATTGATGATTGAGGGGGAGCTGTTGGTGCAGGGCAATCAACAATTGAAGATTTGGAAGTCAAAGAATGAAGACAAGATCAAGTTATGAAGCATGGAAGAATTTTACATTCAGGAGCTGAAAGATATGTACACATATGTACATTAGTTCAGATATAGGTCACTCATAATTTTGAATAGTCGTAAGTTTGTAAATATTTGCCTATAAATACTATGGAAAATGTCAGGGCAAATATGAGAGATCATGAGAATAGAGTAATCAAAAATTGTATGAGTCACTTTAGACATCCTAGAATTGAGTAAAGACTCTCTCATCATTTAGATGTAAAAACTCTCAGAAATGAAGAAGATGTTGTGCCCGATATTTCTGAGTTTTCTCCTTCTGTGTTAGATCTTTTGTGAAATGCTTTTGTACAAGTCTAAGTCTATAGGTGATTGACCTCTGTACAAATTTTTAGCTTCCAATTGTGATCAGGCTGAGAGAATTATGTGTAGGAACATTCATATGTGAAGAAGTGTTCACTGGTTCCTGAAACAGGCGTAAAATTCGAAGTCAATGTTTTGATCAGTTCTCCTTCTACAGTTTAAAGTTTTGAGCAAGTAAGCACTTAATCTTTAAGTTGGAAGGTAAGCTACTTGTGACTAAAAGCATTTGCTTAAACGGGTTCTATTCTTGGAGAACCATGTCTTAGAAGTTATAGGTGTCTAAATCGACTTCTCAGAAGTACAGTTTTAGACATAGGTGACTTGTCAAGTTGATTTCTCAAGATCTACTGAATCTTTTGAAATGTCTCGACTTGGAGGAGGTGCGCAATCTTTAGGCAATACCTTTTCCAGAGTTTTATCAAAAACTTTAAACATTTGATAAGTCAATGAGAAAGATATGTGCAGCAGACTTTCTGTAGAATCATCCTTTTCACAAATTTCCCAAAATCCTTATAATTGAATGTTGATCCTCCAAATTGGTGAAGGTTTTGACTTACTCTTGATATAGAGGTGCTCTAATTTCAAGAGTAGGTTGTTCTTTTGGAGATTAACACTCTCCATCAGGAAAACGTTCTTATGGCTATGCATATAGAGACACATAAGAGGAAGGTAAACAACAAAACTTGGTATGTAGATAGTGGTTGCTCAACCACATGAGTCACAACATGAATATGTTTGTGAACTTACACAAACTTGATTCAAGAGTCACAGTTGCTACAGGAGATAGTACTGAGCATGAAGTAGTTTACATTGGTGATTGTCCACTTAATGAACATGTCACTCTTAGAGACGTTTTGTTTGTTCCTACCATTACAAGAAATTTGATTTCAGTTGGACAAATGGAAGACAATGGAGTAAAGGTCGATTTTGACAATAATCAGTGGTAGGCTTATCAGAAGAAGGATGGAAATTTTGTTATAAAACGACAAAAGGTAAACAGATTATATACTTATGAAGTTGAAGTTCCAGATTATGCAGGTTATACAATGGTTAATGGGACTCAAGTAAGTCAATTGGATTTATGGCATAAAAGATTAGGACACATCAGTGTTGGCAGGTTAAAAGATATTGCAAAGAAATCATTGGTTGAAGGTTTACCACAATTACCTAAGCAAGATTTGGATTTTGTTTGCAAGGCATGTTAGTTTGGAAAATAGGTACGAAGTCCTTTTTCAAAAGCAAGATTGCAAAGCAGAGGTATTTTGGACTTGATTCATACTGATGTATGGGGCCCATCTCAAGAAGAGTCCATGGAAGGTAGCAAGTACTTTGTCACATTTATTGATGACTTCTCAAAGTTTACATTCATTTATTTTATGAAATACAAATCCGAAGTGTTTGACATATTCAAAAAGTTTAAATCATTGGTTGAAAAGCAAACAGGTCGAAGCATAAGAAGGTTGAGATCAGATGGAGGAGGTGAATATTTTTCTAATCAATTTCTTGCATTTTTGGAGGAAGAAGGAATTAAAAATGAGACTACAAACAGATACACACCTCAACAAAATGGTGTGGCCGAAAGAAGAAACAGGTCTATCTTGGAGATGGGCATGTGCATGTTAAATGAAAAGGACTTACCACTTATTTTTGGGCTGAAGCATGCAATATGGCAGTTTATGTGATGAACAGGTTACCACCTACTCAAAGTCATGTACAGCAAGCACCTTATGAATTGTTTTATGGATTGAAACCAGATATTGCTAATTGTAGAATTTTTGGAAGCATATGTTTTGTTCATGTTCCACAATAGTTAAGGTCAAAGTTGGATCCAAGGTCACAAAAAATGGTTTTCATTGGTATGGCAGAAGGGCAACCGGGATATAGATGTGTGAACCTAGATACGGGAGAGGTAATTGTTTCGAGAGATGTTATTTTTAATGAAGATAAATATTGGAATAAACATGAAGTGCAGGTAGATGAAGAAGAAACTACAAGAAGTCACGAAGAAGAGCCAAGTTCTCCAAGTTCACCAGAGAGTCAAATTACACATGAAGAGGCAACCCCCCCAATCAGAAGTTGAAGAAAATTCTTGATTTAATTTCAAAGGAAATTGAGTCACAGGAAGAAGAAAGTCAAGGTTCTACATCAAGAAGAACTCAAACTCGACGGAATGAAAAACATGGTTGGACAAGAAGCCAATCAAGGTATCCAGTAAGAGAAAGAAGGCAACCACAAAGATTTTCTCATGAAGCTTATATTGCAAAACTTCTTGAGGAGCAGGAACCAACAACTTTTAAAGAAGCATGAAAGGTAAAGAAATGGGTTAAAGCAATGGATGAAGAAATGCCAGCTTTGTATGATAACAATACATGGAGTTTAGTTCCAAGGCAACCTAACATGAAGGTAATTGGTAACAAATGGGTGTACAAGATAAAGAGAAACAGTGATGGTTCAGTAAGTTGATATAAGGCCAGGCTTGTTTGTAAGGGTTATGCACAGAGTTATGGCATTGATTGTGAGGAGACATTTTCTCATGTTGCCAATATATCAACAATAAGGACATTAATAAGTGTTGCTGCAAGCAAGGTATGGAATCTTTATCAATTAGATATAAAAAATGCATTTCTCAATGGTGATTTAAAAGAAGATGTGTACATGGAGCAACCAGCAAGTTATGAAGATTCCAAGAAGCCTACTCATGTATGTAAACTCTTGAAAGCATTGTATGGTCTTAAGCAAGCTCCAAGGGCTTGGAATTTTAGATTGGTAAAGTTTCTTGAAAAGCAAGGATACATGTGTTCAAATGCAGATACTTCTTTGTATGTTAAGGTTGAAGGATCATTGATTGTTTATATCTCAATTTATGTGGATGACTTGATAATAACAGGAAACAATGAAGGTGAGATAGCGAGGATCAAAGCAGAGCTTGGATCTGAATTTAAAATTTCAGATTTAGGAGAATTGACGTACATTCTTGGAATCGAAGTTATGAAGAAGGAAGATGGCGTATATCTTCTACAAAGAAAGTATATTTCAGATTTATTAAAGAAATATGGCATGGAGCACTGCAAGAGTATCAGTAATCCAATGGAACCCAATGTGAAGTACAGTGCTGAAGATGGTGAACCTTTAGAAGATCCACTTATCTACAGGTCATTGATTGGTTCTTTTATATATGCAACTTTAACAAGGCCGGATATTACATTTAGTGTAAGTACATTGTCTCAATTCATGACCAAACCCACAGATGTTCATATGCAAGCAGCAAAAAGGGTCTTGAGATATTTGAAGGGTACATTAAATGAAGGTCTAGGCTATAAATATCATGAAGGTTTGAATTTGAAAGCATACAGTGATGCAGATTGGGTTGGAAATAAGGATGATAGAAGGAGTACAGGTGGATATTTGATATTTGCAGGTAATAATTTGGTTTCATGGAGTTCTAAAAAACAACCTACAGTAGCACTTTCAAGCACAGAAGCTGAATATAGAAGTCTTACAAATGCAACATGTGAGATTATGTGGTATTTGAAGCTTTATGAAGATATGAATCTATCTACAACACGTCCACTACTCTTTGGAGATAATGTAAGTTCATTACAGCTCGCGTCTAATCCAGTGTACCATGCAAGAACAAAACACATTGAAGTGCACTATCACTATATCCGA
>CM035410.1:139028417-139030917 GCA_020310875.1 Ceratopteris richardii | reverse complement strand
ACAGGACACTTAAGTGTCGTTTTTTGACAATTTTCCAAAAAATCACATACCTTTTACAAAGAGAATTTGAGAAAATCCTTTAACACTCATATTAAATATAATTCAAAGGTCAATGCAAAATTATAAAACACAATAAATCATGTTTTGTGTTCATGTAAATAGCCTCTCAACATGCTATGGTAGTGAACAGGATGAAAATTCCTGATCAAATGTATTTTTATCAAAAGAAAAAAATTCATCATATGAAAGAAAAAATTATACACATTCCTTGAAACATAGATCACATGGAATGAACCTCAAACTCACTTAGAAAAATCATTTCAATTCAAATAAAATCAATTATTTTGACTGTGTACACCAAAAACAGCAACTAGTTCTAATTATGGTTCAAACAAACTTATGGGAATCCATAGAAGTGTACAAATGTGCCAACAATAAAAAAAGCTATGAAGACAACAACGAAGGTATCCACATATAAAATCAAGTGATATGACTCTAGTCACCAAAAATAGAAAACTAAACCCTCATATATGACTCAAAAGAATTATGGACATCATTCAAGGTGTACACATTCAAGTTACCGAGTAGAAAATGTGTGACATACCAAACCAAAGATTACATATATGAGGCTAAATAATTTATTGAAATCCACCAAAATTTTCATGTCTTTGGAGAGAACCAAGAATCTTTTGTTGTGTGGGCATCAACCAAATTCTATAGATACAATCATGAATAGTTTGTGGACACATACTCAAAACTCTTTGATATAATCTTTGATATCATAAAATGATAAGGATCATTTGAAAACATTTCCTCATTTCCATCATGGATGCCATCTTCTTTTTGTCAAATGAAATATGTATGCCAATTATTTTCATTCTCATCACAATCACCATTGCAGATCACATATTATGTGATGAGATTAAGAATGAAACATGGCATGAAAGCATATTTTGGAAGGTTTTATACTTAGAATAGCATTTAAATAATTATTATTTTTCATCATAACTTTTTATTCCACCTTTGGAGCTATGTTCTTTTTGTGAACATAGAAATATATGCTTTGCCAATTCAGCATGAAAGTCAGCACCAAATGTAATGGCTACTAGTTCAAACTGGAGGCCTTCTAACTTTGAATAAAAATATGCATTCAATTAGTATGAAGGTTGTCCATTGATAACTTGCCAATTCTCTGCAATCTCACTTACACACAAGTTATAGTGATCCATTCTTTAAAAGGTGCAATAAATGGCAGTGCTCTAGAGAAGACAAGTTTTGAGTCCATGTTTATCACTTATGTAAGTGTTCAACCTTCTCCAAAGATCCCTAGACACTTGGTTTACACTACCAAAGTCCATGAATAGCTTTCCATTTCCTAAAAAATATCGAATTTGTCAAAATGTCTGAATTGTATTATTTTTTCAGTTATGCTAAAAGTTGAGTTTTCAAAAATCCCCATTTTCTTCTTCATTTAATAACCCATGTGAAGTTGTAAAATGTCAAAGATTATATTTTTCTCGAAAAGTACATGATGTGGGCTATCAAATCTAAGTGAGTTTGCCATCAAAGCCTCAAGGGTTTTATCAAGAAAAATCAATCAATTTGGTGTAAAAGCAGGACACTTAAGTGTCCCAGGACACTCAAGTGTCCTAGTACAGAACTAGTGTTAATCCAGATTGCTTCTTGAGTGGCATCAACTAGCCCTCTATACTCTGCTTCTATAGAAGACAATGCAACAGTTGGTTGCTTCTTTGCAGACCATGAAATTGGTTTGTCACCTGCAAAAGAAATGTATCCAGAAGTGCTTCTCCTATCATCCTTGCATCCTGCCCAATCTGCATCTGAATAAACTTTTATATCAATATCTGAAGTGTAAGGAAAGTACAAACCATGGTTCTGTGTACCCTTGAGATACTTTAAGATTCTCTTTGCAGCCTCTAAGTGAGGTATCCTTGGTTTGTGCATGAATTGACTTAGCACACTAACTCCATATGCAATATCAATTCTGGTTAGAGTAGCATAGTTCAAGCTACCCACCATACTTTGATAACTTGTAATGTCTTGGACTTCATCACCTTCATGGGCACTTAGCTTTAGATTCACCTCCATTGGAGTACATGTTGCTTTAGCATCCTGTAAGTGAAATTTTATCAACATGTCCTGTACATACTTCTTTTGAGTAATGTATATCCCTGAATTAGTGTAAACTAATTCAAGTCCCAAAAAATACTTCAATAGCCCAAGATCATTGATCATGAACTCCTTCATCATTTGGCTTTTGATATTTCAGATTCCACTGACATCATTACCTGTAATGATGATGTCATCAACATAAACACAGAGATAGATTACCTCTGAATTACTTCTCTTAATGAACAGAGAAGTGTCAGCCTTGCTCATGACAAAACCTTGGTCTTGGAGGTAGGTTGTTAGCCTGTAATTCCATGCCCTAGGTGCCTGCTTCAATCCATATAAAGCCTTCTTTAATTTGCAAACATAA
>CM035410.1:138968417-139005917 GCA_020310875.1 Ceratopteris richardii | reverse complement strand
TCCATGAAATCTTGAGGTAGAGGAAGGATTATGAGAATGAAAAATGTGTTATGTGTACACTCGAGTATTCAAGTAGTACATGATCTATGACCAGGAAAGTTGAGTTCCGTCTACACTCTAGTTAGGAAGGAGATTAATTTTAACTTCCACCTCTTTCCAATCTGTTTATAAATAAAATACTTTAAAATATTATTAGAATATATAACATAGATTTATTACTTGATGTCCTTGTATTATGAATTGGGATTGATGTAGATCGTGAAATCCCATTATTAATAGATGTTCTCTGATGTTGGCAAGGGTCCAATGATGATTCATTGAAATAACTTGAGTTTTGTTGTTAGGCATATTTATCTTAATTTGAAATGAAATTAAAGAACCCTAAGAGCTTTGTAATTCTGTCCATTCACCAAGTTTACACATCAAGTGATGATAATATAATCCAATGTACAATGAAGTACAATGTTTCACATATCAAGATTCTATGCCTATTGCACCAATTTTACAAAGGTATATATCCTCTTAGGTGCATCCTTCTACCAGTCCCTTTTTTCACCCATTAAATCCTCCACCTGCTCATATGTGATATCTTTATACATGAACATTGTGGAAGTCTCTAGAATTGTGAATGTCAAAAATATATGTACAAAAGAATGAACAATAACACACCAATGTAATCCTATAGATCTAGAAAGTGTTGTGAATCTCAAAGAATTATCTATATCCATCACCATCTTATGCTTCAAGGATGTCAAGGACCAAATATCAGGTTGTAGAGACTCAAGATTGAAACATACTCTATCTTAATAATCTCTAACCTAGCAAAGTCATTTTGATGTAGAGGGTGTTCTGAAGAGGTGATGATTAATGTTTAGAGGTAAGATTGTCATGGAAATAACATGATCAAGATCAGCCCTTGTACTTGGTTAGAAGCTTGAGGAGCCTACTCCATGCTCTTGGCAAACTCATTCTAATCCATATAAGTTTACCTATTTCTTGGTCTACTCACTTAGAGTCTCACACACTCTTTCTTTTCATGAGTACACTCTTGTTTTCATTTTGTTTTTGTGTGTGTACTTTCTACATGGTATCAGAGCATTAATTGGAGGTCCTGGTGGTTCATTTGGCGGTGATTTTGGTGGTGGTGGTGGTGCTTGGGTGTTGGTGATTTTTCTTTTTCCTCATTGAGAGAAGCTAATGCCATCAATATTTACTCTTTAGGGCCTCATTTTGCCCATTTTTTCACCCTCCCACTCTTCCTCTTCATAAGTTCATTCACCCTTTACCCCATTTTCCCTCCCTCGCACCCTCTTTGTGGACTGAGTGCGATATATTTTTTTTCATTTTGAAGAGTATTTATGCAGATTTAATAGTGGCTCTCGTCATTAATAGTGTTTAAAAACACTATTTTAGAATCTTTTTCTTGGCACTCTATCATATTTGAGGCATTTCAAAAGTTTAATAGTGCATCTCATCTCATTGAAGCATTCAAAACACCCCAAGTTTCACAATTTAATTGGTCTCCATCTTCTTGGCTTATTGGAACTTCAAGCAGCACAAATATGTTTGGTATAAGGAGCATATGCCATGTATCTCATTATATGACGATGTTGTACTCAGCTTAATAAATTCTTGGTCAATTGTCTCACTATCCATCAGTGTTAAGGCCTAAAATCCCTTGTACACACAACTCTACACATTTGTCGAAGTAGCTGATTGATAATTTGAGGTCATCGAGAGCAGTTGTGGTCACATTCAGTAGGGCGAACTCCGCTCTGTGATCCGTTGGTAGTAGAACTGCTTAGGGATCCTATCATCCACCTCTTGAATTGCGCATTATTGAGGACACGATCTTCTACCATTATCAATGCAATTTATTTTCTATTGTTTGCTTAACTCATTGTTGTAGCTACTGCTCACACGTGATCTCGAGACCAGCTTCATCCACAAAAGCAACTCAGACAAGGTGTTGCCCACGTTGAGGATTGTGTTGTCAAAGTTTCCACGAGCGGATCTCAAACTAAGTCTCTCACCTTATACTGCTTGATGGAGGGGCATGGAGCAGAAAGTAATACCCAGAGTGTTCAGTAACTCAACAACCAAAACCCCACTTCCACCTACTGTTCCCTACTACTGTGACCACCGATGCCAGAGATGCATATTTCTTCGCACCTGGCAATGACCACACGCTGACCATTCAAAGCCTCCTTTGCGAGGATAGCAGTGCTTCTACAAAGCATATGGTGAAGCACATCAATGACCACCACACAGGCACCGATACCCGATCCAGCCACCATCACTGCAAGTCGTGAAAAATAAGAGCCCTATTCAGGAACTTAGAGGAAAAGGCGTGCCTATAGAGAGAGCGAGAGAGAAAGAGAGACAGTGAGAGTGAGAGAGATAGAGAGAGAGAGACAGTGAGAGTGAGAGAGATAGAGAGAAAGAGAGACAGTGAGAGCGAGAGAGAGAGAGACAGACAGACAGACAATGATATTTTTTCTCTCTGTTGTCGATAGCAAGAGGATCCTATGTGCGCGGCCACTCTCTACACTGCCACTCTCCACGCGAGAAAGAAAGAAAGAAAGAGAGATAAAGAAGAGATCAGTATCTCAACACATCTCTGTAGCAGCGTGCCATACTACATAGTACAACTCTTTTTTGACACAGATAGAGAGAGAGTCACTCTCTCTCCATCCATTGAATCAAACGCTCTCCATCCATTTACTATTCATGCTAATTTTTTTTTTGAATATCATTTTTTTGAATATTCATGCTATGCCTCGCTTGTTTTCCATCAATGATTTGACATCATCACTGATGACATAGAATTCCTATGTGATTCAGACCCTTTGAAGGACATGTAGCAAGCTCATTCTGGTGCGCATGTCCCTTGTAGGCTCTCAGGAAGAGACTGCCAGTTCATCACCGACATATGACAAAGCGATGGCACAGAGGTGACTTCATTAATGATTTCACCATCTTCTAATAGACTAAGAGAATGCGTGGACACCAAGAGAACGTGCGAAAATGTGACAATTTGATATCATAGATGGTGTATTACTATCTGGCAATTGTTTGTACCGAGTGGATGCTTTTTAATTAGTTTCTACTTTGAGTAATGACATCAATCAATCTGTCATTGAGTATCCACGTCAACTAACTTCTTATCAAACAAGCACATGCCACACATCATAAATTCTTCTTCTTTGTTCTCACACGAGCATATTGCAGTTCAAGAGTTATTTTGAACGAGAAATTTGGGTGTCACACTTTTTCATAGAGTATTTCAACTCTTAATCCTCATTTAAGCATTCATTTATTGACCCAAGGGTACTTACCCATTCAATTTGGCATCACTGAAAAGACCTAAATTTTTGTAACACTCACAAGTCATTTCACTCTCCTTGTGGCACTGAATTTAAAAGGTCACCTTGTATCTTCCATAAGGGTCTAACCCTCATCATGTGGCACACCATTTAGCATTAAATTCTTTATTTCTCTAACATCATAAATATCAGAAGGATTTTAGTGTATGTGTGTGTGTGTCCACTTTTAGGTTGGACGCTAGTCTAAGCCCACCTACAAACTCTTTCAAATCCCTAAAGCCTACTCTAAGGCTAGTGTTATACATTATGGAATATGTTAAACAATGCATTGTTGGAGTGTTAATTTATTAATGTATTAATGTGTTTTGGTGTTTTTGATATATCAGCTGAAGGTTCCTGAGGGCGTGAAGGCATGAAGGGCGGACATCAATAATCCGACTTTAGGGTGGGCATCAATAAATCCTATTTATAATTTAGTTTGTAAATAAATCTGCATAGAAGGTTCTGTTGTTAGAAATAGTTAAAAAAATAGTGATTAGAATAAGGGTCATTGTAGACTGCAGTTTCCGATATTAAAACAAAGTCTTTCTATGAAAGTCACCAACTTTTAGTTTCACTCATGCTTTTCAAAGCCGCTCTCATGTAACCACCCTTTTCAATGTAATAAAAAATTCCTATAAATACATGCACTCTGTGGACTATCAGAACAAAGTGCATGGGGGGAGATTGTACCCAATACTACATTCAGTCTCGTCTCTTGCTGTCTTTATTTTTTTGTGTGTTTTTTGCATTCATAACCTCTATGTGTGTGTGAGAAAGATAATGATAACAGTGGTATCAGAGCCTTGCATGCATCACTACAGATGGATTTGTTTCTGTTTGTTTCGGCAAATTGTTGTTTCTGTTCAGTCTGGCGAATTGATCTCTGTTTCGTTGTTCTCTGTTCGTGATCCCTTTTCGATTTTGATTCCGATTCTGGCTCCAGCTCCAGCTTTGTTTTTGCTTCCGCTTTCATTTCCGTTTCTGTTTTTTATTCTGGTTCCGGTTCCGGTTCCAATTTCAGTTTTTTGTATCTATTCCAGTTCCAGAACCAGAACTAGAACCAGAACCTATGTTTACACCTAAGTTTACACCTACGTTTATACCTATGTTTACATCTTCGGCTTACTCCAAGGCATTGATTAAGGCGTTGACTAAGGCATCGACTAAGGCATCGACTAAGGCATAGAACTTAGGCATAACTTAGGCATTACATTGGCATCATTGGCATCCAAGGCTCCCTTGGCCACCATTGGTAATCATTGGCTACGTGCGAACCAATTTTAATGTATGAGTGGCAATAAGGACTTTTAGATTCACCAAGCTGGGAGAATTTGAACCCACAACCTCACCCACATAAGGGAAGTATTTTACCACTACACTATCTCTTTGTGTTGTCACTCTTTTTCTCTTTTCTTATATTTAGCATAACTTTCATTTCTTTCTTACTTTTTCAATTCCCAAGAACAACCATTCCTTTTACCTTTCAACTCAAATAAACTCACAAATTGTTTTTACATATCTAGCAAGAAGGTTTTGTCTGTACATCCTCATGGACCCTATGAACAACATGGAGGATTTTGGCGAATCACCTCTACCCGAGGTCATACTTGACAACAACTAGAGCTCCTGTGGCACGAATTACGAGGTGCTCAAACTGAGATCCGACAGCATGACGACATACTCAAAAAGATGCAAACTGATGAAGACAACCTTACGAGGGTGGTCAAAGCTATTGTCTCTGCCCAGTCAGATGGCATGCATTCCAAGATCCCCGTTAAGAATTACCAGTGTTTATGGTTTGATGGCGGTAAGGATGTCCCTTTAATCCTTTCATGGCTTTCACAGTTTGATGTCTTTTATATTGATGAAACCTATGCTGAAAGTGAAAAAGTCAAATTTGCCACTAACTATTTAGTAGGAAAAGCTCAACTCTAGTGGAATGTCTTGCGGCACAGTACTGAGCGTCCAACAACATGGAAGCCTTTCCAAGAGAAAGTGAAGAATTATTTTCTTCCTCCTCAATACCATTTGGATGTTCAATGTGCATGGAGGACCCTTACATGGAAGGAGTGTGATACGGGTACTACCTACACAGAGCGGTTCTGGCAAAATTTACTATTGGTTCGAATGCTTGAAGATGTACGAGAGGATAGCTTGCAGCAAAAACACAAAGATGGTTTGGAGGTGGGAATCCAAGCTAAGCTTCACACCTTATGACCTAAAACCCTCAATGAGGCTATATCTTTTGCCTATTATGCAGAAAAGAATTCCAATCCATAACCAAGTCACTTTGTCTGCAAAAACCACGTCAACGACCACTTTTTGTTAAACCAAATCTTCCCATGAAACGTACTTTTAATGCCCCATCTTACCCTATTTTTCCTCATCCACCGCAATCCAATTACTCAACTCCACCTGTTGCTTCATCTCTCCAACCTACCAAACCACCTACCCTACAAACTTCAGTGATGGATGCCCAACAAAAGCGACTACGAATCACTTGCTAGAATTGTGGCAAACCTGGACATACAATGTCGAAGTGCCAATTGTGACCTCTTAACATGAAACCAGTTGCAGCTCAATTACATAATATGGAGGCCCACAATGAAGAAATTCCTCCTCTTTGGATAGAGAGATCATTGGAGAAGGACTTAAGTACCTTGGGTAACAATATATCTCTTCATTCTCTACTTTGCATGTAGGGTACTATAAACAACAAACTCGTTAAGATTCTAAATGACGATGGTAGTTCACTTGACTTCATTTCACACTTATTAGTACAAGAACTTAAATTGAAAAGGTTTCCTTCTTTGTATAAAGTAAAAGCTACATTTCAAGGTAATCGTTATAATGTAACACAAGAAGTATAAGATGTTATGATTAGCATAGGTCCATATGTTGATTTACGAACATTTTTAATTGCACCTTTGCAATCTTAAAATGTTATACTAGGTATGCCTTTTCATCATCATTATAACCCACGGATCGACTACCATACACATACCTTTAATTTTGAATTTAAAGGTCAAATCATTACTTTTTCTCCATGGCATGATTTCTAGCCATTTCCATTGATTAGTTATACTCAAGTAAAACGTGCATTTAGCAAAGGATTCGATTCATGCATTGTTTTTGTCAATGTCATCAATGATTATACTCATACACTTCCTTATGCACATCAACCTTTCATGACTACTTATAAGGATTGTTTTATGTATGAGTATCCCTCTGAACTACCACCATCTCGAGAATCCTTTGACCATAGCATAGACTTAGTCCTTCGTAGTTCTCCTCCTTATAAAGCACCTTATAGACATGGCCCACTACACCAAAAGGAAATAGAAAACCAAGTAAAAGACCTACTACAAAAAGGACTTATAAGGTCTAGTTCTTCCCCATTTGGAGCATCATATCTCTTAGTAAAGAAGAAGAATAAAACTTATTGAATGTGCAGTGATTATAGAGCCCTTAACAAGATCACAATAAAGAATAGATACCCCATACCGCAAATCGATGATCTTTTAGATAAGTTACGAGGAGCTCGTGTCTTTAGTAAAATTGATCTAAAATTAGGATACCATCAGATTCGTATGATGCAAAGTGATATTTTTAAGATTGCCTTTAGAACTCAAACAGGCCATTATGAATTTATGGTAATGCCTTTGGACTTACTAATGCCCCTACTACATTTGCACGAATGATGAACAACATTTTTCTTGATTACCAAGCTTTTGTTCTTGTATTTTTCAACGATATACTTTTTTATAGTAAGAATGATAGTGAGCATGAGATGCATCTTAAAATAGTTTTTCATTTACTACGAGAAAACACTCGTTACACTAATCCGAAAAAGAGTTACTTCTTTCAACATAAGCTAGAATATCCAGGACATATTATTTCAAGTGAAGGTGTGCATGTGCATCCAAAAAAGATTAGAGTTATAGTAGAATGGCCTACACCACAATCAGTCAATGATGTTCGTTCTTTTCTTGGGTTGGCTAGTTTCTATAGGAAGTTTGTTCAAAAATTTTCTTATTTAGCATTGCTTCTTACCTTGTTATTGAAAAAGAAAATAAAATTTGCATGGGGACTTACCCAACAACAATCCTTTGAAAAACTCAAACATGCACTTTCACATGCACCTGTTTTACAATTACTTGGTTTTTCACAACCCTTTCATGTTGTTATTGATGCTAGTGGTTCATGGATAGGTGTAGTTTTAATGCAAAATGATCATCCCATTGCATTTGAGAGTAGGAAGCTTAAGCCCTCAAAAAGAAATTATAGTACATATGATAAAGAATTGTTAGCAGTTGTGCATGCTTTGCGAATTTGGAAACACTATCTTATGGGCTCGGAGGTCTTAATCAAACCTGATCAACATGCTATTAAGCATTTATTAAATCAGCACTTAATCTCTGATCGCCATTTTAAATGGGCATCATTCATTCAAAATTTCCAACCCATGATCCAATATCAGCCTGGTAAACCTAATGTTGTAGCTGATGCTCTTAGCCGATTTCCTTCACATTCTGTTGTTTTACATATATTTCTGCCATCCAAATACATTCTTTTCAAGAAATGGTTTCCACTTATGTATCTTATTTCTATTTCTCACATGCATGGCATGACTTCAACAATGATGCATCTTTATCTGATGAACATTATACATTTCATAATGGTTTTCTTTATTTTCAATATAGATTATGTATAACTCAAGCTTTTAAAGATTTTTTCATCAAAGAAATGCATGAACCATCTTACATGGGACATAGAGGCATACAAAGCACCATTTCTGCCTACAAAGATTTCTTCTTTTGGCCAAACATGAAAAAAGATATTGCACATTATCTTTCTCAATGCATTGTATGTTAGTATGTAAAACGTCATCATGGTAAACCATTTGGATTGTCAATGCCACTGCCCATTCCTAGCGAACCATGGGAACAAATTTCTATGGATTTTATCACAGGTCTTCCCATCACTTCATCACATAATGATATGATTTGGACAATAGTTGATAGGTTTAGTAAATAAGCATATTTCATTCCATGTAGAAAAACTTTGTCTGCACCTCAGGCTGCAAAATTATTCATTAAATGCATTTTCCCTCATCATGGATTTCCTAAAGTAATGTTATCTGATCATGATGTTAGATTTTGTAATCGTTTTTGGGTTGCCTTATTTCAACATTCTGGTTCTAAAATAGATTTTAGCTCCGCATTTTATCCCAAAAGTAATGGACAAAGTGAGGCCACAAATAGTACTATTCTTGATTTATTATGTTGTTGTTCATTAGATAGTCCAACTAATTGGGATGAAAAGTTGCCATTGCTTCAATTTTCTTACAATAACACCACACACACCACTACTGGCCATGCACCTTTTGGAATTGTTTATGGTAAAAAGCTTCCCACTCCCATGTCACTCACCTAAACCGACTTTCCGATGGCTGATTCTATTGCTCAGGATCACATTTCTATACTTCACGATGTTCACGAGCACATTAGGAAAAGTCAAGAGAGATACACACATAATATCAATACTAAACAATTAGCCAAGGATTTCAAGGAAAATGATCTTGTATGGAATTGAAGATGGCATTGAAGATGATCTTTAGGTTCCTCTTTGTGTTGTGGTCCTTGTTATGTCTACTATAGAGAAACTTTGTTGGGATGGAAAAGATGCTCATGCACATGCATTGGTAGTCTTGTTTATCAAACATGCCATTATTCCTCACATTCACTTCTACAAACCAACAAAGGATGCTTTGGATACACTTACAACTTTATACTAGGCAAGGAATGAGGCTCATGTTGCTTACCTCCAAAATGACTTGGAGAGTGACCACATGAATGAAGAAGATTCCATGGACACTTTTTTGACAAAGATAAAAAATTTGAAGGAGCAGTTGAATTCTCTTGATGAAGTCTTGCTAGAGAGTTCACTTGTACAGACTGTTTTGAATGGTCTTCCATATTCATATTAGATTTTTGCTTCTACTCTTTGATTTATGATGAAAGATAGTCCAAATGCCTTAACATTTGAGGAGTTAGCCTCTATTCTATTGTAGGAAAATCCCTGTGGGCAGAATAGGTCGATTATGCATGTTGCAGATCAAGCTCTCTTGGCTAGGCAGAAGCGTGAAGGTTAATGGAGCTCATTTACTAGTAAGCGCTAATCTACTAATTCTGCACAATCAAAGAAGGATGAAAAAGACGAGAAGAAAACTGAAAAGCAGAATTTTTTGCAAATATTGATAAGGAAACGATCATGCCATCAAGAGTTATCCAAAACTAGCTGCGAAAGAGGAAGAGAAGAAAGAATATTTAATGGTTGTTGCAAAGGCCTCTACACCCAAAATAGAGTCTACTAATATTGTGCAAAATGAAGAATGGCATTTACTACGATTTGAAGTTATGACCCATCTTCTCATGAATAGTGTGTGTCTTTAGCAGAGTTGGATGTTTGGTACTTTGATAGTGGGGCAAGCAAACATATTAACTTGTAGCATAACTTCTTCACTTTACTTGAGCCTCACCATGTAGCAAATACCATCACATGTTCCAACAAATCCTCTTAAACTATCATGAGAGTTGGTAAGATCATTTTGACTACTGCTGATGGTAGTTCATTTACATTGTCGAATGCTTTACTTGTGTCAGGGATCAAGCAAAATTAGTTATCATTTTTAGCATTAGACAAGATCGGGTTGGTTGTGAACTTTCTTGATGATAGATGTATTCTATATGATTTGCCAAATGGTGTTTTAATAAATGCTTCTAGCATTTTATGTCATAGGCTATATATGCTCATAGTTTATGAAAAATCTATGAATGATTGAGCATGTGTAGTTCAAGATTCTCAAGCTATGTCCGATGCAAAGCTTTAGCATGCATGCTTTGGTCATCTGAATTTTGCTAGTTTGCTACATGTATAGAACTTTAAAATCAGAAGACATATATTCCCCCCACGATTAGAACCGAGGATGCCCATTTTACATGCTGACAGATTTTTAGCCAAAAGTAAAAACTGTTTGAAGCACATAAACACTTCGGACTTTGCCCTCAATGGATAAACCCATGCATGCCTCAAAAAATCATCGATGAAAGTCATGAAGTAAAAATAATTTCCAAAAGAAGGTATCTACATAGGACCACAGACATCATTATGTACAAGCGGTAATTTCTGAGTAGCCCGAACTGAACCATCTTTTGGAAAGAGGAATGCTGCATTTTGCCCAAAATAAAACCTTCACAAACATGTTTTCTGGGTTCCTCAAGCTTGGGCAAAGAGGACACCATTTCAGATTTCTGCAGGAGTAGCAAACTAGCAAAATTCAAATGAACAAAGTGTGCATGCCAAAGCTTTGCATCTAACATAGCCTGAGAATCATGTAGTGCACATGCCAAATCATTTAAAGATCTTTCATAGTATATGAGCTTATACATCCCACAACATTAAATGCTAGAAGCAATAATCACATTGCCATTTGACAGATCATGAACTTCACATCTCTCATCAACAAATTTCACAACCAAGCCAATCTTGGCTAATGTAGAAAATGATAACAGATTTCTCTTGATCCCTAGCACAATCAAAGCATCTGACAAAGTGAAAGAACTACCATCAGTAGTAGTCAAAATGATCTTACCAACTCCCATAACAAGATAAGAGGAGTTGTTGGTGCATGTAATAGTATTCCCTATACGGGCATGCTGGAGTGAAAAGAAGAAACTACGCTGCGAGGTAATATGTTTGGTCGCCCCACTATCATAGTACCAAACATCTGAGTCTACTACAGACATGCACTGCTCATGAGAAGATGGGTCAAAACTCCAAACAGTAGTAAAGACCCATTCTTCTTCCTGCACAAGATTAGCAGACTATGTTTTTGGTGTAGAGGCTTCTACAACAACCATTTGAGCCTCATTCTTCTTTGCATCTTTAGTAGACAGCTTTGGACAGTACTTGCAAAACAATTTCTGCTTTTTTTATTTCTTTTCATCTTTGTCTTCCCTCTTCGATTGCGCAGAATAAGCAAATTTCTGCTTACTAATTCAAGAGCTCCATTTTCCTTTGCCCTTCTGACTAGCTAGGAAAGCTTGATCTACAACATGCATAATGGACCTGTAATGCTTAGAATGATCTTCCTGTAACAAAACAAAGACTAACAGCACAAATGACAAGGCATTTGGATTTCCTTTCATTATCAACCAAAGAGTAGAAGCAAAATTCTAATATAAATCAGGAAGACCATTCAGAACGGTCTGCACACGTGAGCTATCTGGTATAACCTCATCAGCAGAAATCAACTGTTCCTTCAAGTCTTTGATCTTTGTTAGAAAATTGTCCATAGAATCACCTTCATTCATGCGCTCACTCTCCAACTGTTTTCAGAGGTAAGAAACACGAGCCTCATTCCTAGCTTGGTACAATGTGCTAAGTGTATCCAAGCATCCTTAACTGTTCTACAAGAGCGAATGTGACGAATAATGGCATGTCTGACAGACAAAGCTATCAATGCATGTGCTTGGGCACCTCTACCATCCCAACGAATTTGCTCTATAGTAGGTGCAGCAGAAACCGTAGCATGAACAGGAATATGTAGAATATCATCATCTTCGACACCTTCTGCATCAGCTTCAATACCCGCACTTGTAACAGTTGCAGGTGTGATAGGACATTTTTCAACACCTTGCACAATGTTCCACAGTCCTTTTGCAACCAATACATGTCGCATCATATAATCCTACAATGGGTAGTTGGTACCATCCAACTTATCCTCAAGAGCCAACATACGAAATACATCACTGCTTTCAGCCATGGCCAGTGACTAAAATACCTTGATGTAGACAATTGAGTGTATCTCAAAAATTTGAACGGAACTACTTAGAGAAGTTCTGCTAAACCTGTAGTAGACTTTGAGACGCTTATACTGGCAAACCAAAACAGGTATATACCTTTGGCACAAAAAGACAAAATAGCTTGCATATTTGCTACGATAGTGCATGTGGAGGCCGAAACGAGCTCAAATCGTGATTTTGGCACCATAGAGAAAAGTTGTTTTGATCTCTGAAACACCCTAAGTATGCTCACTAAATTTTATGTGAATTCGAGATTGCAATCGGAGAGGTGTAGACAATGCCCTAGATGAAGCAGCGACCTGTGCTCATACCAATTGTTGGAGTTAGATGTCTATAGAAGCACGTGAACAGCATAAGGAAGAAGAAGAAGCTTGGAGCACCCCTGGAGATCCTAGAGTGTTCACAAACATCACTACCTAAATATATCAACAACATATGCTTCCAAAAATTCTATAATTAGAAATATCTAGTTTTGATCCATAAAACAATTCATAAGGTGCTTTTTGTACATGAATTTGAGTAGGTGGTAACCTGTTCATCACATAAACTCCCATATTGCATGCTTCAGCCCAAAAAGTAAGTGGTAAGTCCTTTTCATTTAACATGCACCTACCCATTTCCAAGATAGATGTGTTTCTTCTTTCGGCCACACCATTTTGTTGAGGTGTGTATCTGTTTGTAAACTCCTTTTTTATTCCTTCTTCTTCCAAATAAGCAAGAACTTGATTAGAAAAATACTCACCTCTTCCATCTGATCTCAACCTTCTTATGCTTCAACATTTTCAATCAATGAATTAATCTTCTTGAACATATCAAATACTTCTGATTTATATTTCATAAAATAAATGAATGTAAACTTTGAGAAATCATCAATAAATGTTACAAAGTACTTCCTACATTAGTATCAATCAAGTCCAAAATACTTCTGCTTTGCAACCTTGCTTTTGAAAAAGGACTTTGTACCTATTTTCCAAGCTGACATGCCTCACAAAAGAAAATCCAAATCATATTTAGGTAGTTTTGGTAGACCTTCAACCAAGGATTTCTTTGCAATATCCTTCAACCTTCCAACACTAATGTGTCCTAATCTCTTATGCCATAAATCCAATTGACTTACTTGAGCCCCATTGACCATTCTATAATTTGCATAATTTGGAATTTCAACTTCATAAGTATATAATCTATTTACCTTTTGTCCTCTTATAACAAAAGCCCCATTGTTCTTTTGATAAGCATGTGACTCATTATTGTCAAAATCCACCTTCACTCCATTTTCCTCCATCTGTACAATTGAAATCAAATTTCTTGTAATAGTAGGAACAAACAAAACATCTCTGAGAGTTACATGTTCATTAAATGGATGGAAAATCACCAATATATACTACTTCATGGTTAGTACTATCTCTTGTGGCAAGTGTGACTCTTGAATCTAGCTTGTGTAAGTTCACAAACATATTCATGTTATGACCCATGTGGTTTGAACAACCATTATCTACATACCAGTTTTTGTTGTTTACATTCCTCTTATGTGTCTCTATATGCATAGCCATAAGAATGTTTTCCTTCTATGTCTAAGCCTCATCTTGCACTATGTTGTTGTTTTGATGCATGTGATCTTGGCCTCTTCCTCTTTCTCGTCCTCTAAAACCACCTCTTGTATTTGGGTTGGAGAAGCAATCCCTCACATAATGTCTAACTTTACCACAATAATTACAAATAAAGTTATCTTGTTGATTTGGTTGAGTCTATTGACTTTGTTGTATTGTTCTTCCTCCTCTAGTAGCATTAAAGCTTCCTGTTCCTCTTGCATAATTGTTGAATCTTACTCCTCCTCTCCAATTTCCTCTACCTCTTGATCTATTAGATGAAATATAAAGAGCTTGTCCCTGACTACCTCTTTGCGAATGATAACAGTTCCCACATTGTATGTTGATTTCTTTAGTCATCATGAGAGTTTGTAAATCTTCAAAGGATGGTAGATTCTCTCGAGTCATGATAGATGTAATAAACGACTTCCATATTTCATCTTCTCTCAAGCCATTTAACATTCTATTAAACTTTATATCCTCGCTAGTACATGCTTCAATAGAGGCTAATGCTTCAATAAGAGATTTTACCTCAAGAAAATAATTATTAATTGATTGTCGTGGCTTCTTTTTTACTCTTGTCAACTCACCAATAAGTTTTGGTTGCCTTGCTCTCTTGGTAGTTGCAAATAACCTTTCTAGAGACTCATAGGCTTCTCTACTAGTATTCAAACCTCTTATATGTCAAAGCGTAGTATTCAAAACTATTTGTGATATGATAAACAAAACTCTTCTATCTCTTTCAATCCATTCTTGCTCTCTTGCTCGATCTACTTGTGTAGGAGCTTCTGGTAATGCTAGCTTCACTTCTGTACATGTTATCAATCTCCAAAGACCTTTAGAAATGAGATAAGACTCCATTCTAAATTGCCACATGGGATAATTTCTCCCATCTGATAACTTCTCAATGGATGCACTCAAATCTACCATGTTGAATTGTTGTAAACAAACAAGATAATTCAATAGGCTTAATGAAAGATTTGATAAGAAACAAAAGCTCTGATACCACAATTCTATTTTTACAAACTTGTAAACATCAAATTACACAACAAAAAATGATGAAACCTCCCAAGATCTTCAAAAGATGAAACAAATATTTCCAAACTTTAGAAATCAAACTTTCTTGCAAACTTTCAAGAAAACAAAAATGGGTGATTGTAGAAAAATAATCATTAGAAACTCATTGAATAGAATTTGTTTAAAACTAATTATATATTCTGAAAATAGATTTTGAGTAGCATGCTTTAGAAACAAAAAATTTCAAAGACAATGGACTATAGATCCCAAAAAAATGGGTTGAAGTCAAGGTATATTGAGGCCTACTACTACAAGGTATGACTATCTATCTGAATTGAAAACTGATTTACGGCAGCAGCAAAACTCAACCATTTATGCAAATTTTTGATATATATAGAAAATGTTAGACCTACACAAACTCCTCCAAGTGAAATCACTCAAAAAGACCTCATATCGATTGAGATATGGAAGTTTGAAGAGAGGTATGTCTGTGATGAGACATCGGATATACACAAGAAACTATTTGTGCAAAAATGCCTACTCACATGGAGTTCTTTCATTTGATTTTGCACAAAAACCGTTATATAGTACAAGTTGTAAGCTTTGCAACGCAACAAGAATCACTCAATTTGGCCACCTACACTAAGAGAATCACTCTTTTTATTGAGAGTGTTATAACTTATGGATATGTTGAATAATGCATTGTTGGAGTGTTAATTTATTAATGTATTAATGTGTTTTTGGTGTTTTTGATATAGGAGCTGAAGGTTCGTGACGGCCTGAAAGCGTGAAAGGGCAACATCAATAATCCGATTTATGATTTAGTTTATAAATAAATCCGCATAGAAAGTTCTATTCTTAGACAGAGTTAGAAAAATAGTGGTTAGAATAAGGGTCATTGTAGACCGCAATTTTTTATATTAAAAGAAAAAGCTTTCTATGAAAGTCATCAACTTTTAGTTTCACGCATGCTTTTTGAAGCCGCTCTCATGTAACCACTCTTTTCGAGGTAATAAAAAATTCCTATAAATACACACACTCTCTGGAATGTTGAAACAAAGTACATGGGGGGAGATTACACCCAATACTGAGTTCGGTCTAGTCTCTTAGTATATCTAGTTTTTTGTGTGTTTTCTGCATTTGCAACCTCTATGTGTGTGTGAGCAAGATCCTGATAATAGTGGTATCAGAGCCTTGCATGTGTCACTATGGAGGGATCTATTTATGTTTGTTTTGGTGAATTTATCTCTGTTTCACTGTTCTCTGTTCGCGATCCGATTCCATTCGGGCTCTAGCTCTGACTCCAGTTCCGGTTTCCGTTTTTGTTTTCGTTTCCAGTTTTAATTTTAGTTTCAGTTCTAGTTCTAGTTTTGGTTTCTGTTCTTGTTCCAGTTCCATAACCAGAACCTACATTTACACCTATGTTTACTCCCTTGGCTTACTCCAAGGAATCGACTAAGGCATAGAACTTAGCCATAACTTAAGGCATAACTAAGGCATCACTTTGGCATCTTTGGCACCCAAGGCTTCCTTGGTGACCGTTGGCTACACACGAACAAATTTTAATTTATGAGTGGCAATAAGGAGTTTTACATTCACCAAGGTGAGAGGATTTGAACCCACATCACCCACACAAGGAAGTGTTTTACCACTACACTATCTCTTTGTGTTGTCACTCTAGAGCTCTTTTCTTATATTTAACACAGCTTTCATCTCTTTCTTACTTTTTCAATTCCAAAGAACAACCATTCCTTTTACATTTCAACTCAAACAAACTCAAAAATTGTTTTTACATATCTAGCAAGAGGGTTTTGTCTCTACATCCTATCATGACATCACTACTACATGCACATGTACTCAATGACATCGATACTTGGTTAATTACAAAAATCACTCTATTGAAGAATGTCAATGGATACATAAAACACAATAAACAGCTCATTATGACCGCTTAATTTCTGCATACCATACACAAACACATTAATGTACTTCCTCCATGAACATTTCCATGCATGTTCTTTTTAACATGGAACATGCTTATTTTCATTCAGTGATGGAACATATGACTAGCCATCCATGTTTATTTTACTTTATCAACTGAGGTCGGTTGCTTTTTCAACTGAGGGGCATGTTATAACTTATGGAATATGTTGAATAATGCATTGTTGGAGTGTTAATTTATTAATGTATTAATGTGTTCTTGGTGTTTTTGCTGTAGCAGTTGAAGGTTCGTGAGGGCGTAAAAGCATGAAAGGGCTGACATCAATAATCCGACTTTAGGGCGGACATTAATAAATCTGATTTATAATTTAGTTTGTAAATAAATCCGCGTAGAAGGTTCTATTGTTAGAAATAGTTAGAAATATAGTAGTTAGAATAAGGATCATTGTAGACCGCAATTTCTGATATTAAAAGAAAAGGCTTTCTATGAAAGTCACCAATTTTTGGTTTCACGCATGCTTTTCGAAGCCGCTCTCATGTAACCACTCTTTTCAACATATAAAAAAATTCCTGTAAATACATGCACTCTATGGAATGTCGAAACAGAGTGCATGGGGGGAGATTGCACCCAATATTGCATTCGGTCTCGTCTCTTGGTGTCTCAATTATTTTGTGTGTTTTTTGCATTTGCAACCTCTGTGCGTGTGAGAGCAAGATCCTGATAATAGAGAGGCTATCAACAACAGTGGCTTCCTTGTCTAAAAATAGACACCTCTCCTTTCTTCTTACTTTTATCTACTTTTACTCTAAATTTGGAGATGTGAGCGCCTCCACATGTTATTTATCATAAATAATAAAATCCATAAGCCTAACAAACAATACTTTAGAGCTCGTTCTTATGTAACAAGATTGAGTGAGCTCATATGTGATTTGGAATTCATCAAAGCGTCTTTGTATTATGAGTTATGAATAGAAGTGATTTTGCTTGTATTGTCTCTCATTGCATCTCTTCCTTGTCTGTGTGCATTATCATGCTTCTCACCTTCATTTTCATGCATATCACTAATTCACCATCATCATATCAACTTTACATCTGCGTACATGGAAAGTTCAGGAGATGGAGCTCCTTGACACAATACTCAACCTTGTCTAAAGCAACACTAAATTCAGAATCGTTGTTGGGAAGTGCACTCAAGGATGAATGTGTGATGGTAAAAGTGTCAAAAGACTGCTATTGAAACACAAGTAGTTACATTTTTCCAAGTTTTTCCCTAATTTATGATCTATTTTTTTCATCTTCGCTCTCCGTACCTCCATCCTCCATAGCAAGACTTCATGGTCATCAAAATTTTTGATTTGTTTGCATACTTACTCTCCTTTGTTTCATTGCCCTTGATTGGTTATGCTAGAGAGCAAGCATGAGTGAGTCATTTTTGCAAGCATTTGAGCTACTATGAAGTTCCACCTCAACACTATGCATACACACATATAGACATATACATGCTTTAGGTCTAGGTCTTTAGGATTAGGGTTTTATGGTTTTTACACATGCACACACATATATACATATATATACATATACACACATAATACATATACACATACACATGTATATACACATGCATACAAACATATACATCTTTTAGGTTTACGTCATTAGGATTAGGGTTTTAGGGTCTTTACACATGCATACACATATACAGACATAATACATATACACACATAATACATAATACATAATACATATACACATAAACATATATATACACATGCATACACATATATACACACATATACACACATAATGTTAAAAGTCAAGCTTCAAGCTAAAAATTCGTGGGGAATCTTTTATGGACATGTGGAGCAATCAAAGGAAGCCAAAAGCCACGAGATTCCATCAAGAAAAGTCACTCAACCACTCCCCAAGTCATCTCAACTAATTCCTCCAAGTTAGGAGGCTGATTTGGAAAGGTGGTTCCTAGATTTTAGGGGCACACCTCTCACTATAAAAGGAGCATGTATCCCGACTTCTTTTGGGCCATCTTCTTGGAGTTTTAGCTCATGTAAAGTGAGCACTAAGTGCTGGAGTTGTGATAAGCAAGCCCCTTGCTTGCTTGTTTGTTTTCTTTTAGTAGGCATAACTATGTGTGTGCGCAGGCAGTGTTGCAACTCTCTACCCCTGCGTTGTTAGCATTGGTTCTCCCTCATATGGTATCCATTTGATGTAATTTTTGTCTCATTGGATAGCTATAAGAGTCTATTTTATGCTTACAAAGTCTCTGGAGCATTCTCTGAGTAAGCTGGGAGCAACATTCATTTTAGTGAAGTTGTGTGATTGATATCTCTCTCTTTGTGTAGGCTTTGTTGGAAATATTTTGCTCTCTCTTGTAAGGGCTGGTTCTCCTTCTCTATGTATCCATTTGCTATGATTTTGGTGTCATTGGGTAGCTATTAGAGTGCTCTAAAGTTGACTCAAGTTTGAGATTCATTCTCTGTATAATCTCTGAGAAAAGTTTGCTGGAGTGAAGTGAGGTCTCTGCTTGACTAGCAGTTGTGAGCATTCAACTAGCTCATGTTGTAGACATTGTTTCTCTTTGTGTAAGCATCCATTTCAAGTGAAATTTGTTTTGTTGGAAATCCCTTGGTGTCTACTACAGGTCTAAAAAAGCTCACTGGAGTTCTCTGCATAAGCTCTGGGTAAGAGCATTTTTGGTGTGCAGAGGTCAAAGAAGGATACCTGTGGAGGTCATTCGCGCTTCGTCGTTGCTTAGGGGTTGAGATACTTCCCCCATCAGTGGTATCAGAGCATTTGGGCATCTTGGAGGTATCACATACAAGCAAGAAGACCTCTTGGAGTTGGTGGTTGAAGAGTTGCATCAACAAAAGCTTCTTGGAGGTAGCTCACATCAAGGGGGAGCTATTCTACTCAAATTTGCAAGAGCACAAGGTGTCCATCTAAGGAAAGCTTTGGATTGAGGTAACCTCAGAGCCTCATTTTCATTTTACACACATTGGAGCATTAGCCAAGGGCTAGGTCAAGTATCAAAGACTAGATATGGGAGACTTCAACACTCAAATTGAAAAGCTAGACAAAGGTAACTATCAACCATGGAGATTTAGGGTCTCCAACTATCTTATGGGCAAGGGCCTTTGGGGGTTGATTAGTGGAAGTGAACCAAGACCTAGGTTGGATGAGAATCCAACCAATGACCAGAGAAGGGCCTTTAGGGAATGGAATGAAAGAGACAAGAGGGTTATCTTTATTCTTTCCCAACACATTAGCAATAGCATGATCGGCCATATCCAAGACCTGGATTCAAGCATGAAGGTATGGGAGACACTTGAAAGGCTTTATTCAACAAGCACCAAAGCAAGGAAGATCCAACTCAAGAATGAGCTCAACAACCTTAGGAAGAGCTCAGGGAGTAGCATAAATGACTACATACTTAAGGTCAAGGAGTTATCAGATGCATTGGGATCCATTGGAAGCCACGTAGACGATGACGATCTTGTGGCTTATACTCTCAATGGTTTGAGAGATGATGAGAAGTGGAAACCCTTTACCACTTCAGTTTATGTAAGGGATAATCTTCCCGATTTTGAGCAATTGGTTGCTCTCATGGTCACCGAAGAAATGAACATAGGTGGAAGTTCAACTAAAAGCAAAGATGCACAAGTTTTCTATGCAGGTAATCAAAGGGGCAAAGGAAGACAAGGACAAGGAAGGGGCAAAGGAAGGTTTGGAGAAAGGCAAGGCCACTCAAGAAATCAAGGACATGACCAAGGCACCTCATCACAAAGAGGGAGAGGAAGATCAAGAGGAAGAGGAGGACGACATCAACAAAACAGGAATCAAGATGGCGAAGGATGTTACATATGTGGCAAGTTTGGCCACTATGCTAGAGATTGCTACCAAGGAGGAAACCAAAGGAACTATAATCAAGGTTCTTCATACAAAGGCCAAGGTAATTATGCTTCTACAAGTTCAGAAAATGACAATCTCTTGATGATGCACATGAATGGGAATTCAAGCAAAGTAGATAACACTTGGTATATTGATAGTGGATGTAGCAACCATATGAGTTGCAATGCTTCTTGGTTTACTAATCTACATGTTCCCAAAGGTAAAGGACATGTAGAAACAGGTGATGATATAGCCCATGAGATCTCCCATGTTGGAGATGTAGCTTTGGATGACAAGGAGGAAGGAAGATGTCTCAAGGATGTCTTGCATGTACCTACCATCACAAAGAACTTGGTGTCCGTTGGGCAAATGGTTGAAAGAGGCTATCAAGTAAGGTTCAACAAAGGTGGATGCTTTGTGGAGAACCCTAAGCAAGGTTACAAGGTCATAGCAAGAGGAAAGAAGCAAGGGAGACTCTTCACTTTGGAGGTAAATTCTCATTCTACTCAACATGTCTACTTCACATATGGAAACAAGAGGATTTCAGAGTTGGACTTGTGGCACAAGAGGATAGGTCACATCAACATACAAAGAATGAAGGAAATGCAATTCAAGAGGCTGGTTGAAGGTCTTCCCAACTTCCAAGGACAAGGTATGAAGCATTTATGTGAATCTTGTCAACTAGGGAAGCAAGCGACAAGAAGAGTGGCTACATAAGCCAACATCCATTGGAGTTGATACATACAGATGTGTGGGGGCCAACGAAAGAGCAATCCATTGGAGGTAACAAGTACTTTGTCACTTTTATAGATGATTGCACAAGGATGGTTTGGGTTTATTTCATCAAAAACAAATCAGATGTGTTTACATGTTTCAAAGCATTCAAGGCAATGGTAGAGAAGGAAACAGGTACATATATCAAGAAGCTAAGGTCGATGGAGGGGGAGAATATTTCTCAAATGAGTTTTCTGATTTTTTAATGGATCAAGGCATCAAGAGGCAAGTAACATGCAGGTACACACCCCAACAAAATGGAGTAGCAGAGAGAAAGAATAGATACATTGCCGAGATCGCTAGAGCAATGCTTAATGAGATGAATGTATCTAACATGTTTTGGAGTGATGCAGCAAATACCGCCGTGTATCTAATGAATAGGGCTCCTACCTCAGGGATCCATGGCTTGACACCATATCAAGCCTATTATGGTAAGAAACCTAATCTTTCCCACTTGAAGATATTTGGATGTACTTGTTATGTACATGTGCCAAGTGAATTGAGGCACAAGCTACAACCAAAGGCAGAAAAGTGTGTGTTTCTAGGATATTCAAATGATCATAAAGGTTACAGGTGCTTCAACCCAAACACAAAGGACTTGAGGATATCAAGGGATGTAGCATTTGATGAGCTACTCCCTTGGTATAAGAAGTATGATTGTATGCAGGACTATGAAGAAGAAAAGCATGGACATGATGAAGAACAAATCGACCTAGAGCTAAGCGGCCCAAGGTGTTCCATCAATGAAGATAGTTCAAGCATGAACTCACCATGGAGAGGGAGATCTTCATCAAGCTATGAAGCGCAATCAATCAACAAAGGCAAAGCAACATTGGTGGAGTTGGATGAAGAAGGTAATGAAGTTGAAGATGATGAAGGACACATGATGGAGAAAGAAGCCACGTCAAAGAAAGAGATCAAGTTCCCAAGGCAAAGGAGGTTTATTCCTCCAAAAGGTGAAGAAAGGAAGTCTTATAGAGTTAAGTATCCAACTCAAAGGTTTACTTATGATTCATACATGGCAACACATTATGCATATATGAACAAAGTAGTAGAAGATCATGAGCCCGATTGCTATGAAGATGCAAGCAGGTACACCGAATGGAAAGAGGCAATGCAAGAAGAGATCGACGCACTTGAGGAAAATCAAACATGGACTCTAGTGCCCAAGAAGGAGAACATGAAGGTAATAGGTAATAAGTGGGTGTATAAAGTAAAGAGGAATTCAGATGGATCTATTTCTAGGTTCAAAGCAAGATTGGTGGCCAAGGGTTTTGCACAAACCTATGGAGTGGACTTTGAAGAGACATTCAGCCCCGTGGCAAAGATGAGCACCATTAGGACACTCATTGCAATGGCTGCTAGCAAAGGATGGAAGCTCTTCCAATTGGATATCAAGAATGCCTTTCTCAATGGAGACTTGGAAGAAGAGGTATACATGGAGCAACCACTAGGTTTTGTTCATAAAGAGTTTCCACATCATGTTTGTAGGTTGAAGAAGGCACTTTATGGCCTAAAGCAAGCTCCAAGGGCTTGGAACCAAAGATTGGTGGACTATTTGATCAAATGTGGTTACAATCAATGCAAGGCGGATCCATCTCTCTTCATCAAACAAAGAGGAGAACTTGTGGTCTACATGTGTGTGTATGTAGATGATCTTATCATTACAGGTAATGATACAAAGGGCATTGAGGAGATCAAGGCAAAGCTTGGAAAGGAGTTTAGGATCTCTGATCTTGGAGATCTTAGGTATTTTCTTGGCATTGAAGTTGTATACAAAGAAGAAGGTATTATGCTCATACAAAGGAAGTATATTCTAGACCTACTTGAGAGGTTTGGGATGCTACATTGCAAGCCTATTTCAAATCCCATGGAAGTTAATGTAAAGCTAAGCTCCATTGATGGAGAGCCATTAGAGGATGTAACTTTGTATCGATCTATTGTAGGCTCTTTCAATTATGCCACAATAACCAGGCCCGACATAGCATATGGAATTGGAGTGTTATCACAATTTATGCATAGTCCAAGGACTACACACTTGCAAGCTGCAAGAAGAATGTTGCGATATCTCAAAGCCACTATAAATGAAGGATTGTTCTACTCATTTGATGATGATATGTAGGTCAAAGCTTATTCCGATGCCGATTGGGCCGGTTCGAAGGAAGATAGAAGGAGTACAAGTGGTTACCTAGTCATGCTAGGTAGCAAGATCATCTCATGGATTTCAAAGAAGCAACCCACGGTGGCATTATCTTCCACCGAGGCTGAGTATAGAGCTTTGGCTCAAGTCACATGTGAGCTAATGTGGATTAAGAAGTTATTTATGGAGCTTAATTTGCAGGTTGACACATATCCAATTTTTTGTGACAACATGAGTAGCATTCATCTAGCATCGAACCCTGTCTATCATGCTAGAACCAAGCATATTGAAGTGCACTATCACTTCATAAGGGAAAAGGTGATATCCAAGGAAGTTTCAGTACATCATATTGGTACCAAGGACCAAGTTGCGGACATGTTTACAAAGGCTTTGGATGGGATGAAGATTTCAAAATTCAAGCAATGCATCAACATGAAGGAGCTTGGATGAGGATGAAGAATTGAAGCTTGAGGGGGAGTGTTAAAAGTCAAGCTTCAAGCTAAAAATTCGTGGGGAATCTTTTATGGACATGTGGAGCAATCAAAGGAAGCCAAAAGCCACGAGATTCCATCAAGAAAAGTCACTCAACCACTCCCCAAGTCATCTCAACTAATTCCTCCAAGTTAGGAGGCTGATTTGGAAAGGTGGTTCCTAGATTTTAGGGGCACACCTCTCACTATAAAAGGAGCATGTATCCCGACTTCTTTTGGGCCATCTTCTTGGAGTTTTAGCTCATGTAAAGTGAGCATTAAGTGCTGGAGTTGTGATAAGCAAGCCCCTTGCTTAAGCAACCCCCTTGCTTGCTTGTTTGTTTTCTTTTAGTAGGCATAACTATGTGTGTGCGCAGGCAGTGTTGCAACTCTCTACCCCTGAGTTGTTAGCATTGGTTCTCCCTCATATGGTATCCATTTGATGTAAATCTTGTCTCATTGGATAGCTATAAGAGTCTATTTTATGCTTACCAATTCTCTGGAGCATTCTCTGAGTAAGCTGGGAGCAACATTCATTTTAGTGAAGTTGTGTGATTGATATCTCTCTCTTTGTGTAGGCTCTGTTGGAAATATTTTGCTCTCTGTTGTAAGGGCTGGTTCTCCTTCTCTATGTATCCATTTGCTATGATTTTGGTGTCATTGGGTAGCTATTAGAGTGCTCTGAAGTTGACGCAAGTTTGAGATTCATTCTCTGTATAATCTCTGAGAAAAGTTTGCTGGAGTGAAGTGAGGTCTCTGCTTGACTAGCAGTTGTGAGCATTCAACTAGCTCATGTTGTAGACATTGTTTCTCTTTGTGTAAGCATCCATTTCAAGTGAAATTTGTTTTGTTGGAAAGCCCTTGGTGTCTACTACAGGTCTACAAAAGCTCACTGGAGTTCTCTGCATAAGCTCTGAGTAAGAGCATTTTTTGTGTGCAGAGGTCAAAGAAGGATACCTGTGGAGGTCATTCGCGCTTCGTCGTTGCTTAGGGGTTGAGATACTTCCCCCATCACATAATACATATACACATACACATATATATACACACAAACATACAGGCATACACATGTTTTAGGTGTAGGTCTTTAGGATTAGGTTTTCAGGGTTTTTGCACATGCATATAAATATTTACACATATACAAATATACACACATAATACATATGCACATACACATGTATGTAAACATCCATACACATATATACATGTGTTTTAGTTGTTGTTTATAAATATCATGTCAATTTGTCTGATTTCATGAATGTGTTTTTTGTTCTAGAACTGTAGATATAGATATTTGATCCCTCTAGGCATGTGTATGGCAGTGGTGTGCCAGAATTTTGTATGTGGTGCATATATGGCCATGGTGTGCCATAATTTTGTATTTGGTTTCTATAAGGCAGTGGTTTTCCACATTCTATATTTGGCTCATATATGGCAGTGGTTTGCCACACCTTTGTACATGGTTCATTTATGGAATATATATCTCTTTTGTACATGATTCATTTATGGACTATTTCTTTGTGCATGGTTCATGCTTCATTTTGCTCATCTCTTTTTTGTTTGATAGTGTATTTTTCTTTATCAGATCATGTTTTTTTTTCCTCTCATACAAGTCAAATGTACTTGGTTTTTTTTAGCAGAGTTTATTGTCTTTTGCTACATAGCAACATGTGAATATTGCTACAACAAGAGACAACACACGCTACCAATTTTTTTTTGCAAATATGGTCATCCATATAGGCGACGGTATAAGGGTCAGTGTGTAGAGGCACATACCCGTGATTATACTAAATTTTTTGCCTAGGGGCATACCATCACTTATACCATCGCTTATATTGACACTTATACCAACTCTTATATCGACGCTTATATCGATGCTTATATTGACACTTATACTAGCTGTTCAACGCAAAGGATTGAGCACAGGATCTCATCCTAGACATAGAGGAAGCACATAGATTACTCATAGATTACTTCATAACCCCAACAATGATTTTTTCACTAAAACAATGTAATATATGTACATACATCTGATTACTTCATGTGTGACTCCATTTTGTGCAAGTTGAGGAGTCCTGAAGCTTGAGGAGTCTAGGTGGAAAGCTCATACCAATTTTTGTGATTTTTGGAAGCTGTTACGTACCTCAAATTAGATGTAGAACCTTTTTTTTAACTATGCCGGTTACTAGATGTGAAACCGGTCAAAACTAGGCAAAAACTATAAATAGAGCTAGAGAGTTCATTTTGTGGTGGTTGATGAATGTATGAGCTAGTAATTAGAAGGGAGCTATTGTAATTAGTCGATGACGAATATGAGTATGAGTTCCTTTCTTGCCTTCCATTGATCTCCATCGCCACTTTCCTTTGTGTGTGTGTGCATGTGTGTGTATGCAATCACATTTCTCACCATCACCTTCATGCACTTCACTTGCTCTTGACCTTCATATCGGCCTAACCTCTCTGCGGATTGACAATTATGAGTTGGAGCTGCTCGTGTTGGTACTCACCATTGTACTAGGCTGACACCAAATTTGGCACCATTGTCGGGGAAGAGCTCTAGGTTGAGCATGTGATGGTAAATGTGTTGGAGAAAATCATTGGAAGGTAAAATTTCTTTGTTGTTTTGTTGTTTGTAGTTAGTTTTTACACACTTTTACTCCACTTGTCCTCTAGTTTGATTCCCCATCATCACCTCAAACTCCAAAAAACCACAAAAAATCTATCATATTCCCTCTTTCTCTTCTCTTTTCCTCATTTGTATGTGTGAGAGAGTGAGAGAAAGATTTTGCAGGTGTTTGTTCATGTTTTCTGGTGCACTAACTTTGCAGGGTAGCTCTGGACATCACAAATTTACAGGAAACATAGGTAAAAACTCCATTTTTCTCTCAAAAATTACCATAGAAGCTTATCACCGTGACTGCCAAACCAAGATATGGGATCAGATCCATATGAAACATCCATAATAACAAATATTTAGCTACATTTCAACTTGCATTTAAGTAGTGTTAAAGTTCATGTCTTGCTTTTTCTAATTTTTTTGGTGCAATGGCAAGAAAGAATGAACTTTTTGGCATTCTTGAAGCTCAAGATAAGCTAGACGGGAGCAACTATCCAATTTCTTGTGCATGATGAAGCTATCTTGCAACGCAACTATGGAACAAAATAGAAAATTTTGACAAGAGAGAGAAGTGTTCTTTTGTTACACACCTAATTGTCATATATTTAGGTTCTTCTTCAAGCACAATAAGTACGACTTTTAGATCTACACAAAAAAACTTAAAGGGGATGAAAATGATGTTTTAGATTACACTTTCTTTGATGCAACATATTTTTCCACACATCCAATCATGCACTACTTCAAGAAAATCTTGCGATAGACTTGCTTCTTTGTGTGCATGTGTAACTTACTTGAGAAAGCAACTTGAAGATGTATGTATGGCATAGAGTTAGTCATTGGATGTATATGTTACATGCATCAAGGTTTTAAAAGAGCATACTAGTGAACATGGATGAGATAATTCAGGATGCATCACTCATTTCTACATTACTCAAAGGATTGCTAGAATCTTTCATAGCTTTGCCACTACACTCAGTTTGATTACAAAGGGAAATCCAAATATGAATACTTTTAATGAGGGTTCATCAGATCTTTTGCAATAAGAGCAATCAAGAGTGAATAGAAGTGGTTTACTTGAGCGAACACAAGCACTTGTGATTACACAAAATGGGAAGAACAAGTGTGGTTCAACTTCTCATTCATAAAAAAAAAGCCTCACTCTTCCTCTTCCACTTCTTCCTCTCATGATAGTGCTATGGAAAACAGGAATAGATTCAATTATTATTGTAAGAATGGACATACCACTAATGAATGTAGAAAGCTTCGCAAGGGTCATCAAAAGAAGAAAGAACCTAGGATGTCTATTGTTTAGAATACATATAATGCAAAGAATGATAGAGCTAATGTTGCTCGAGATGTTTGGGAATGTGTTGTTATATATAATTTTGATTCATAATTACATTCTACATGTATGATTTTGAATGAGACCAATTTGGATTGGTTTTGTTGTTTTGTTCCCTATCGTGTATTCCTCTGATTTTTGTGATTTTTGAGTCATTTTTAAGGTTTTTTGACATCATGAAGCCAATTTTTGGGTTAAATTGCACAGATTTTGATGTTTAATATGTGTTTTCCTTGCATCCAATTCGATCTGACCTTCATAAATATCCATATCCTCCTCCCTTCTGGCCCTCCCCTTCATTATGTGTCAGCAAGCTCAAATATTATTGCATAATGTAATAGTTGACTCTATCTTTTTAGCACTTGCTTGCATCACAGAGCTCATTATTGCCCTTCATCCATGGATTCTATAGCACCCGAGCAGGCTTCATCCATGGCCATCGAGGCGTACTCCATGTTGGTGTAAATTACAAGCCTACACATTTGGCTCAAAGGATGCACTGAAGTCTATACATACATGAAGAAGCATAGGAACATATGCTAGTGGTTAATTACCACTTTATCTCATTGTAAAAGTCAAATTGACTTGGAATCTCTTGTAATCACCTACCCAAAAGGATTCGTGGAAAAAGTAGTTGTTTGATTGAAAGAATATCTCCAAGCATTTAGGAGCTTGATCATAGGGAGCCAAAAGTTTGAATTTGAACTCAAATTTTTAGTCATCTCTTATAAAAATGGACATGAAAAGTCGCGGAAAAGAGAGAGCACTCTCGAGCCTAGCATTACTGATTTTTGAGTGTGTGTGAGGTCTATACTCAAGCCCACACCTCTCTATACCATTTGGCATTGATTTTCATGCCAATGGAGTTGTATACAAATGTTCATTAATACATACATTCACATTGTCCATCTCTGAGTTCTCTGTTAGTATACTCAAAAGTCTGTCAACTTGTCAAGGGCATATCTCGGTAAATTCTTCACCCAATTCAGTGATTCAAAGCTTGTTGGATTAAGCTTGAAGTAATCTACATGCTATCAAAGTTTGAAGACATTCTATTTAGCCATTTTGGAGAAATCTGCGTCGAGGTGAACTCTGGTCATTTTCTGCTACAGTCCTAAAAAGTCGGGGGTATAGCTTAACTTGCTAAATTGATTTATCTTAGCATAGTTTATCATTTTACATCATTCCACTTGGAATAGGTAGCTTACTAAGCTAATTAAATACCCCTAAAAGGAAGTTTTCCAATTCCTACTGTGCTGGTCATACTGAGCAAAATACTCAGAAGGTGTCAAGCCATAAATAGAAGGTTTTCTTGAGTTTGTGACTTCCAAAGTTATCTGTTTTGATTCAATCATTGCACACATCATTTCCAAAGGATATAGGACATTTTATGGTGTCATTGGAAAGCTAAGGAGGTCTAGTTATCAACTCTGAAGCAAAAGAGGGCTGGTACAAAGCAGGTTTAGCAGTACCTACTCAGTCTCTTGGAGTATCCATCCATCATTCCCAACAGTGGTATCAGAGCAAACTAAGGTAAAATGGGAGATGGTTTCCCTTCATTTATTGACAAATTGGACAGGAACAACTATCAAGCATGGTCTCTAAGGATGAAGACCTCCTTACAAGGAAGGAGTCTCTATGGCTACATCTCAGGAGATGAGGAATTGCCCTCATTCAAAGCAAGAGGATTACCAACCAAGGAAGAACATGAAAAGCTCAACACATGGTGTGCTAAGGATGCATTGGCAAGGGCTAGGAAAAATCAGTTGTGGATTGAATTCACAACACTAAGGAAGCAACCTAAGCAAGCTGTTTCAGAATTTGTGACCAAGATTAAAGATGTAACAGATCAGTTAGCAAGCATAGGAGAAGAAATTGAAGAAGAACAGATTGTAAGGCAAGTGATCAATGGGATCAAGGCTGATGACAAATGGGAAAGCTTCACCACTGCCATGGATCTCTACATGGACATGCACACTCCAGATCTTACAACCCTCATGGGACAATTGTTTACTCATGAAGCAAAGCTCAACAAAAATGGAGACACATCCAAAGGTAATAACTCTTCTGCCCTATACACTGATAAGAAGTCTAAAGATAAAGGCAAGAGCAAGAAGGTGGAAGATGAAGGATCAACCTCTCAAGCCAACTATGCAGGGAGAGGTAGATCTTCAAGAGGAAGGGGCAGAGGAGGTAAGTCAGGTAGGGGGAGATTTTATAACTCCTCACCATGCAACATTTGTGGTTTATCAAATCATACTACAGATGAGTGTTTTAGGAATTACAAGAATCAGAGAGGAAGGGATACCAAAGAGGTGGCTACTCACAGTCAAGAGGTAGATTCAACCATCACCAAGGCTACAACAATAATTACAACAACAACTACAACAATAATTACAATGGCAACTACCAAGGAGGATTCAAATCGAGGAAGGATTACAACAACTACACAGAGGAGCAAGATGACTCTCTTTTGATCATGAACATGACTTCAAAGTCAGGTACAAATGATGACCACCTATTCTACATTGACTCAGGATGTTCAAATCATGTGGCTGGCAATGTAGCATTACTCTCTGATCTTGAGGAACCAAAAGGTAAGCATCCAGTCCAAACAGGTGATGACACAAAGCATTCTATAGTTAAAGTTGGAGATGTTAAGACTTGTGATGGAAATCAGAATTTGTTGAGCAGGGTACTCTATGTACCAACCATTACCAAAAATTTGATGAGTGTTGGTCAGATTGTGGAGAAAGTTTTGCAGGTCAGATTCAACCAATATGGAGCATATGTGGAGGATCCAAGACATGGGTTCAAGAGGATTGCTAAAGGAGAAAAATCAGGTAGACTTTTCACTTTTGAGCTGGAAGATACAAAGAATATTGCACTATACAGTTATAAAGATCAAACACTTTCAAAGCTTGAGATTTGGCACAAAAGGTTAGGGCACATAGGAGAAAGAACCTTGAAACAAATGTGCAGGGACCAATGTGTGCTTGGGATACCTAATGTATCCAAGCAACATATGATTTATAAGTGTGGTGCTTGTCAATTTGGGAAGTCTCACAGGTTACCCTTCTCAAAGAAAGGATACATGCATGAAGACTACCTAGAGCTTGTCCACACAGATGTATGGGGACCAAGCAAAGACCCCTCAGTCTCAGGATCAAGGTACTATGTGTCTTTCATTGATGATTATAGCAGATGGACTGTATTATACTTCATGAAGCACAAGGATGAGGTAATTAATTACTTTAAAAAATATCTTGCATTAGTTGAAAATCAGACAGGAAGAAAGAAGAGGCTAAGGTGAAATGGAGGAGGTGAGTACTTCTCCAATGAATTTGAAGACTTCTTGCAGGCCAGAGTCATCAAAAGAGAGATATCCACAAGGTATTCTCCTAAACAGAATGGGGTAGCTGAGAGAAGAAATAGATTAATTGTTGAGACAGCTAGATCTATGCTTAATGAGAAAAAGTTACCTAACTATCTATGGGTAGAGAGTGTTTCTACTGCCACTTACCTCATAAATAGGTTACCATCTAAGTCTCTTGATGGCATGACACCCTATGAAGCATGGCATGGTAAGAGACCTTCACTTGACCATTGCAAAATATTTGGATGTGTAGCATATGTACACATTCCTTCTCAGATAAGAGGTAAGCTAGACCCAAAGGCTGAAAAATGCATCTTTATTGGGTATGATTTAAATAAAAAAGGTTATAGGTTTTATAATCCTATCAAAAAGGGATTTATGGTAAGCAGAGATGTTGTCTTTGATGAAAATGATTCTTGGTATGAGAATGAATGCAGGAAGGTCAAATTACCCTATGATTTGGAAGAGGAATTTCCAAGTCTTACAAAGGAGGAACCTACTCAGAATGAAGCCTCAAGTTCAGATGATGAAGACACTATCAATCTTGAAGAATTCAAAGCATGGAAATCCAAAGGCAAAATGAAGATGAAGAAGCTTGAAGACATACCTGAATCCTCAACTCAAGCATTTAGAAGATCACAAAGAGAAAGCAAGAAACCTATCAGATATGGGTATGATATATCTCTTGTTACTAAACATTCTTTTTATCTTGCCAAAGATTTGTCAAATGAAGAACCCGGATCATATAAAGAAGCAATAACCAAATCAGAATGGAAAGAAGCTATGGATGAGGAGATTGATGCAATTAAAGAAAGTGCCACGTGGGAGTTAGTACCTAAGAAGGACTCAATGAAGGTAATAGGATCTAGATGGATCTACAAGCTTAAAAGGAATTCTGATGGCACAATCAATAGGTACAAAGCCAGATTGGTAGCCAAGGGTTTTGCACAAATCCAAGGCATTGACTATGAGCAGACATTCTCACCTGTGGCCAAGATGCCAACCATCAGAGTGTTGGTAAGTGTGGCTGCATCAAAAAATTGGAATATGTACCAATTGGATGTCAAGAATGCTTTCTTGAATGGATGGATTTCAGAGGAGGTATATATGTCACAACCTCCTGGCTATGAGGACCCTAAGAAGGTAACATATGTTTGCAAATTAAAAAAGGATTTATATGGATTGAAGCAGGCACCTAGGGCATGGAATTACAGGTTAACTACATATCTCCAAGACCAAGGATTTGTCATGAGCAAGGCAGATACTTCTCTGTTCATCAAGAAAAGTAATTCAGAGGTAATATACCTTTGTGTTTATGTTGATGACATCATCATTACAGGTAATGATGTCAATGGAATCAGATATATCAAAAGTCAAATGATGAAGGAGTTCAAGATCAATGATCTTGGTCTAGTGAAATATTTTTTGGGACTTGAATTAGTCTACACTAATTCAGGGATATATATCACTTAGAAAAAATATGTACACAACATGTTGAAGAAGTTTCACTTGCAGGATGCTAAAGTAGCAAGCACTCCAATGGAGGTAAACCTAAAGCTAAGTGCCCATGAAGGTGATGAAGTCAAGGACATTACAGGTTATCAAAGTATGGTGGGTAGCTTGAACTATGCTACCTTAACAAGGATAGACATTGCATATGGAGTTAGTGTGCTAAGTCAATTTATGCACAAACCAAGGATATCTCACTTAGAGGCTGCCAAGAGAATCTTGAAGTATCTCAAGGGTACACAAAACCATGGTTTGTAATTCCCTTACACTTCAGATATTGATATCAAAATTTATTCAGATGCAGATTGGGTAGGATGCAAGGATGATAGGAGAAGCACTTCTGGATATATTTCTTTTGCAGGTGACAAACCAATTTCATGGTCTTCAAAGAAGCAAACTACTGTTGCTTTGTCTTCCACAGAGGTCGAGTATAGATGACTGGCTAATGCCACACAAGAAGCAATTTGGATTAAGCTTTTGTATACAGAATTGGGCTTATTTACTAGGTCTCCAATAATCTTTGGAGATAATACAAGTTCTCTTCACCTTGCAGCTAATCCTATTTACCATGCTAGGACCAAACACATAGAGGTCCATTACCATTATGTGAGAGAGAAATTGATAAGCAAGGACATTCAACTTACCTATGTATCCACCAACATGCAATGTGCAGATTTGCTGACTAAAGCTTTGGATGGAACCAAACTTTGCAGGTTCAAATCCATGATTGGATTGCAGGATATACTTGAAGATTGAAGATGAAGACTTAAGCCAAAATGTTTGGCTTGAGGGGGAGCTGTTGGTGTAAATTACAAGCCTACACATTTGGCTCAAAGGATGCATTGAAGTCTATATATACATGAAGAAGCATAGGAACATATGCTAGTGGTTAATTACCACTTTATCTCATTGTAAAAGTCAAATTGACTTGGAATCTCTTGTAATCACCTACCCAAAAGGATTCGTGGAAAAAGTAGTTGTTTGATTGAAAGAATATCTCCAAGCATTTAGGAGCTTGATCATAGGGAGCCAAAAGTTTGAATTTGAATTCAAATTTTTTGTCATCTCTTATAAAAATGGACATGAAAAGTCGCAGAAAAGAGAGAGCACTCCCGAGCATAGCATTACTGATTTTTGAGTGTGTGTGAGGTCTATACTCAAGCCCACACCTCTCTATACCATTTGGCATTGATGTTAATGCCAATGGAGTTGTATACAAATGTTCATTAATACATACATTCACATTGTCCATCTCTGAGTTCTCTGTTAGTCTACTCAAAAGTCTGTCAACTTGTCAAGGGCATATCTCGGTCAATCCTTCACCAAATTCAGTGATTCAAAGCTTGTTGGATTCAGCATAAAGTAATCTACATGCTCTGAAATTTGAAAACATTCTATTCAGCCATTTTGGAGAAAGCGGCATTGAGGTGAACTCTGGTCATTTTTTGCTACAGTCCTAAAAAGTCGGGGGTATAGCTTAACTTGCTAAATTGATTTCTCTTAGCATAGTTTATCATTTTACATCATTCCACTTGGAATAGGTAGCTTACTAAGCTAATTAAATACCCCTAAAAGGAATTTTTCCAATTCCTACTGTGCTCGTCATACTGAGCAAAATATCAGTAGGTGTCAAGCCATAAATAGAAGGTTTTCTTGAGTTTGTGACTTCCAAAGTTATCTGTTTTGATTCAATCATTGCACACATCATTTCCAAAGGATATAGGACATTTTATGGTGTCATTGGAAAGCTAAGGAGGTCTAGTTATCAACTCTGAAGCAAAAGATGGCTGGTACAAAGCAGGTTTAGCAGTACCTACTCAGTCTCTTGGAGTATCCATCCATCATTCCCAACACTCCAAGCTTCCACCTTCGGCTTTGGATTAGCCAGCATCCCTAACTGAGGTAGGCATTCCGATTCCTATGGCCCTGGCCCTCACCACCCTTATGGCCCCCACCCTCCTTGTCGCCCCCACCCATACCACACATATGGCCCCTCCACATTCCATCCTAGCAGCCATGGTCCCTTCCGTTCCACGTGCCACATCCCCATGCTCTCATCCTCCTTCCACCCCTCCACACATCTAGGAGAGCCAGCCCTTTGCGGCATCCCTTCCATGATTCATTCTCTCTGGATCCTCTCTGTATAGCTCAGGGGCATCCCCACTAGGCCCCCACCTCCCTCCTGCAGCTCCGACGCACTCCTCTGGTTCTTGTGGTCATCCCGTGCACAGCTTCGATAGTCGTTTCACTTCTCCTATCCCACGCACACCATCGTCATCCATTGTTGATCATCAGGATTCGTCTTCATCCCTATCCATCCACCTCCACCTAGCCTTCCCACCTATACCACTCATTGACCTACTCCCAGAGGGATGCCTTCGTCAAGCTGGTCTTTGGCATCTAGCCTCTCTCTTATTATTTGGGCCAGAGGGTGCGGGCATTTGCGATATGCTTCTCGCATTCCCGCACGTTCCATCTGGTTAACTTACACCTCTAGTCATTGCCGCAGGCATCAGTTCCAGCATCACTTCATATCGTGCCCCGCCTTCGTCTACTCTGGGTTGTCTCGGGAGGAGACAATCACCTATTGCATCCATCCGTTTGGCATTGATGCCATGCCTACCACGTACGAGCTAGCCATCCTACATTCCTTCATTTTCTACTTGTTATTCTGTAGCCCATCCTCAGACATTCCATTACATGATATACATATTGCACACCCCCTTTTCTGCTTTCTACATGGTCGCCCTTACCCGTATAGTTCCCTTATGTTTCAGTAATTCCTCCGTCGTTCTCCACGCTTCCATGATGCCCTCCATCGTGGGACGCGTTCATTCTCTGTGTATTCCACACCGGTCTTAAAATGACTCTTTCACCTTCTTGGTACACAGTCCATTGCGCCCAGCCCCATCGTTGCCCCATCCCCCCCCCCAAAAGAAAATCTAATGTCCATTCCCCTCGCCCACTTCCTCCACGAGCCATCGTACTGCCTACACCCCCTAGTTCCATTCTTCAGGAGTCCACTCCCATCGCAACCTCCACTCTACCACCCGCACGGCCGGTACGAGCCTGTTTGATAGATTCTTTTCCGATCAATAGCTTATAGTCTCCTTCCCCTCTACCTCCTCCGTCTCTACAGTCACCCCCACCGTACGGTGCTGCTCAACCTCCATCTCCAGCCATCTCCATTGAGTTTGCCTCCACCTCCCCTCATCGCCGCACCCCTCCTGCTTCTCCTACTTGCCCCCAGCCTATCCCGGCCCCCCCCACCAGCCTTGCCACCTCCTATCCCTGATAGCCTCGCCGACCATCCCCCCTTCCTAGGTCTCCTTCGTGATGCGAGCCTCATCGCGAGCGATGGAGCCGATGATGCACGCCTCTCCCTTAACTTGGTCTTTGCGATAGCTACACTCCACCTGCAGTACGATTTGATGATCAAGCATATTTGTGCTTCCACGGTAGCATAGTGGTAGATGTCTCAGGCAGCGTTAAGGGCCCTTCAGGAGGAGAGGGACACGTTCCAAGATAAGGCTGATATTGCGAATCAAGCTCTTTTGGAGATACGACAATGCACGTCATTGGGCATCTGCAGCAGTCCTACGTGTAGGCGGCTTGTCTGACCGGAGCGCGATCACCAGCGGAGATATAGGAGCAGAATTGCTGCTTGGACTAAGGAGGCAGCTAGCACTCCACCCACCTCACCAGACTTGCCTCCGCATCATAGCGACACCCCACCTGTGGCGGGTTCTCATTCTCCAACAACACACCAGCCGGACCCCACTCCATAGTATCTTTCCTCTATGATCTAGGAGTTTCTGCTTGTAGACCCTTTTTGCCTCCACTTGCCTCATCTTTTTTGTAGCTGCTTAGCATTCAAGGATTGCCCTTAGTTCTCTTCTTGGCTTACATGCCATTCATTGGCACTTTCATGTATTACTGCATAGTCAGAACTCTCATTGTATTTTTTCTGCTATATATATGAGATTTTGGCTCTTTGTTATTTGTGCCTTATATGGTTGTTTCCTGGCTGCTTCTATTTCATTGGCATATGTAATGGTTATTCCTATATAGTAATCTGTTTTTTTTTGTTGTTTATTTTCCCTTTTGCCCCGACCCCAAAAGTTTCACAACCAGCTCTATACCTTCCCCCACACTCCCTCCCCTGCCTTCAAACCTATTTCCGTACCCTACTTTGTACATTCCCCCACCCTTTCTCCCCTACCCTCAAACCTATTCCCCTACCTTGCTCGGTACATTCCCCCACCCTGCCCCTTCTTCCCTCATTGTACAAGAAAAATTGAAATTCCATCAGATTCTCTTAATCTATCACTTTTGGCATTCATGGATTGACTCTCCGGGATGGAGAGCCCATTAGGTGGTGGGCAATTGTTGATCCCATAAAAGTCATATTGGCCAAAGTCAAAGCGATCAGAGTTAACATGTTCAAGGTCAAGGTCAACATGGGTGAAGTCCGTGTTCAAAGTCGGGTCTCAGCGTGCACATGTAGTGCAAATTAATTGTCACAAATGGTATAATTGCAGAAAGTTGGTTGCAGGTTGCTGAGGCATTTCTGTAATTTCTCTTAGGTT
>CM035410.1:138920917-138953417 GCA_020310875.1 Ceratopteris richardii | reverse complement strand
ATCAAATTGTAATTGCCTTTGAACCATCTTTGATAACCACCCATGAACACCTATATAAGGAGGGATTGGCCACATACATCCTCACTCTTGCCAAAATGTCAAGGGAGCGCTAGATTGTGCCCTCTAACTAGGATAGAGAAGATTTTAGAATTACACTTTTGATTACCATGATCACTCCTGTAGGGAAATAATACAAGAATATATAACTAATATAGGAAGTCCCACAACCCAGGATTGATAGGTAGAAATAACTCAACTAAAGATGATACAAAGATCCCACAACCCAAGACCATAGATATGAATATAGATCTTTGCATTAGAAGAACTTCCTTCAAGGAGATGAACTAGATATAAGGTATAACTCGAAATGATCTCATACTACAAGATCACAACAAGACAAGCAAGGATATCCAAGATATAAGACTAGACAAGATTCGATCAAGAGACAAGACTAGAACTCAAAATTGAACTTGAAAGTACTTACTTACATGATCATGACTCATTGGGCTCCCCCTAAAGGGGAGGTGATTTCATGGACAAAGGAAACCATCCTAAATCTTAATTGCCATGTAACTTTCTATACCTCATCTTGAAGGGCACTGCATCATCCAAAAAATGCCATTCATCTTGAGCAATTTCCGTGAAGTGCTTAAATCTCTTCATAATGTAGAAGGTCACATAGGACCCACTTAAGTGGGATGTCTATAGAATAGCACAAGATATAGAACTCAAGGAAGCTTATGATTTCCTTAAGCACATAAAAATTAAGTTGATTGTCTTGCTAAGATCTGGGACTTTAGAAATATGATCATACAAATATGTTTGACTTTTCTACCTAGTTGATTTTAAGAACTCTATGAAGATTTATCAAGGACTTTTGGATAGGGGGTAGTAGACGAGGAGGATGCCATTTCACATATATGCAGCATGATTGCTACCATGTTCTTGCTCAAGGAAATATTCTACTAGTTCTTGCTTAAAACCGTGAGAAGTGAGAGAATAACACTTGATAAAGAGTATTTTCCATTTTTTTCAAGTGAGTGGGACCCATTTAAATGTAAAAATAATAGGTATAACTATAAAATCCATGCACAACACTCCGAGACACATAAATAGGGTCATAAAAATGATTAAATAGATTATCGTTTAACATGATAAGAACAATCACATCTAGACAATAGAAAAAATAGAAATCTTGAAATTCAAAAATGTAATAGTGCCATAGAAAAAATAAATCGTTGGACATGTTCTACATCATATTGAGATAAAAAAAGTTTTACAATTTTCAATTCATTGCATGTCCATGAAATCTTGAGGTAGAGGGAGGATTATGAGAATGAAAAATGTGTTGTGTACACTCTAGTATTCAAGTAGTACATGATCTATGACCATGAAAGTTGAGTTCCGTCTACACTCTAGTTAGGAAGGAGATTAGATTTAACTTCGAAACCTCTTTCCAATGTATTTATAAGTAAAATACTTTAAAATATTATTAGAATATATAACATAGATTTATCACTTGATGTCCTTGTATTATGAACTGGGATTGATGTAGATCATGAGATCCCATTATTAATAGATGTTCTCTGATGTTGGCAAGGGTCGAATGATGATTCATTGAAATAACTTGAATTTTATTGTTAGGCATATTTATCTTAATTTGAAATGAAATTAAAGAACCCTAAGAGCTTTGTAATTGTATCCATTCACTGGGTTTACACATCAAGTGATGATAATATAATCCAATGTACAATGAAGTACAATGTTTCACATATCAAGATTCTATGCCTATTCCACCAATTTTACAAAGGTATATATCCTCTTAGGTGCATCCTTCTACCAGTCCCTTTTTTCACCCATTAAATCCTCCACCTGCTCATATGTGATATCTTTATACATGAACATTGTGGAAGTCTCTAGAATTGTGAATGTCTAAAATATATGTACAAAAGAATGAACAATAACACACCAATGTAATCCTATAGATCTAGAAAGTGTTGTGAATCTCAAAGAATTATCTATATCCATCAACATCTTATGCTTCAAGGATGTCAAGGACCAAATATCAGGTTGTGGAGACTCAAGATTGAAACATCTTCTTGGCTTATTGGAACTTCATCTTCTTGGCTTATTGGAACTTCGAGCAGCACAAATATGTTTGGTATAAGGAGCATATGCCATGTATCTCATTATATGATGGTGTTGTACTCAGCTTAATAAATTCTTGGTCAATTGTCTCACTATCCATCAGTGTTAAGGCCTAAAATCCCTTGTACACACAACTCTACACATTTGTCGAAGTAGCTGATTGATAATTTGAGGTCATCGAGAGCAGTTGTGGTCACATTCAGCAGGGCGAACTCCGCTCTGTGATCCATTGGTAGTAGAACTTCTTAGGGATCCTATCATCCACCTCTTGAATTGCGCATTATTGAGGACACGATCTTCTACCATTATCAATGCAATTTATTTTCTATTGTTTGCTTAACTCATTGTTGTAGCTACTGCTCACACGTGATCTCGAGACCAGCTTCATCCACAAAAGCAACTCAGACAAGGTGTTGCCCACGTTGAGGATTGTGTTGTCAAAGTTTCCACGAGCGGATCTCAAACCGAGTCTCTCACCTTGTACTGCTTGATGGAGGGGCATGGAGCAGAAAGTAATACCCAGAGTGTTCAGTAACTCAACAACCAAAACCCCACTTCCACCTGCTGTTCCCTACTACTGTGACCACCGACGCCAGAGATGCATATTTCTTCGCACCTGGCAATGACCACACGCTGACCATTCAAAGCCTCCTTTGCGACGATAGCAGTGCTTCTACGAAGCATATGGTGAAGCGCATCAATGACCACCACACAGGCACCGATACCCGATCCAGCCACCATCACTGCAGGTCGTGAAAAATAATAGCCCTATTCAAGAACTTAGAGGAAAAGGCGTGCCTATAGAGAGAGCGAGAGAGAAAGAGAGACAGTGAGAGTGAGAGAGATAGAGAGAGAGAGAGACAGTGAGAGTGAGAGAGATAGAGAGAAAGAGAGACAATGAGAGTGAGAGAGAGAGAGACAGACAGACAGACAGACACTGATATTTTTTCTCTCTATTGTCGATAGCAAGAGGATCCTATGTGCGCGGCCACTCTCTACACTGCCACTCTCTACGCGAGAAAGAAAGAAAGAAAGAGAGATAAAGAAGAGATCAGTATCTCAGCACATCTCTGTAGCAGCGTGCCATACTACATAGTACAACTCTTTTTTGACACAGATAGGGAGGGCACATGCATATTTTTTTGGGTGACCGGATTGCACTTTTTGGGTCACCCAACGCAGCAATAAGGGCACATGCATCATAAGTTTGGAGAACTCTTTTTTGGGTCACCCAACGGAGCAATAAGGGCACATGCATCATAAGTTTGGTGAACTCTGGCCATCGTTATCAGGGGCACATGCATGAAAGTCACCGAACTTCCGATAACCGACATTAGAGGCACATGGATATTTCATAGATGTTATTGTTGTATCTTGTGTTACCACAACTATGAAAATTTACCCTAAATATTCATTGCTCTGCATTTTAGCAATCGAAACAATCTTCTAATACACTCTTCTAATCGAAACAACTGAAATAATTTTCTAATCAGCAACTAATACACTTAATATTATTCATTCATCAACCACCACACTCTTTTTTCGTAATATCTTTGAAGTGTTTTATACAGTTCAAAGCATAACGCGTGTCGAATTCTAGATTTGCATTAACATTAATCATAAAAAATGAAACAAATGTTGAACCTTGTCATCCGCCGTGAGTGTTGGATAGGATAGGAAGAGTATTTTTAATGTTAATGTAAATCTTTTTAATCAGTTTCATCGAAATCATTTATAAAAATGAAATAAATCTTCAAACCTGCTCCGCCGTGAGCGCTGGATACGATAAGAAGAGTTATTGCTAATGCAATTTTTTTTAACTAGGGTGACCCGAACGGACTAGCACACAGAGGCGCCAGTCCGTTCGGGTCACCCTTTGCTTAACCGGGCACGTCAGCGCTCCTAAGTATCCACGCAAGCAAAAAAGTGTTTCAATCATCCCATTTCCGGTCGCCGAGGCTTCATGTGCCCCCGGTAAGAGAGAGAGAGAGTCACTCTCTCTCCATCCATTGAATCAAACGCTCTCCATCCATTTACTATTGATGCTTTTTTTTTTAATATCATTTTTTTTAATATTCATGCTATGCCTCGCTTGTTTTCCATCAATGATTTGACATCATCACTGATGACATAGAATTCCTATGTGATTCAGAACCTTTGAAGGACATGTAGCAAGCTCATTGTGGTGCGCATGTCGCTTGTAGGCTCTCAGGAAGAGACTGCCAGTTCATCACCGACATATGACAAAGCGATGGCACAGAGGTGACTTCATTAATGATTTCACCATCTTCTAATACACTAAGACAATGCGTGGACACCACGAGAACGCGCGAAAATGTGACAATTTGATATCATAGCTGGTGTATTACTATCTGGCAATTGTTTTTACCGAGTGGATGCTTTTTAATTAGTTTCTACTTTGAGTAATGACATCAATCAATCTGTCAACTAACTTCTTATCAAACAAGCACATGCCACACATCATAAATTCTTCTTCTTTGTTCTCACACGAGCATATTGCAGTTCAAGAGTTATTTTGAACGAGAAATTTGGGTGTCACACTTTTTCATAGAGTGTTTCAACTCTTAATCCTCATTTAAGCATTCATTTATTGACCCAAGGGTACTTACCCATTCAATTTGGCATCACTGAAAAGACCTAAATTTTTGTAACACTCACAAGTCATTTCACTCTCCTTGTGGCACTGAATTTAAAAGGTCACCTTGTATCTTCCATAAGGGTCTAACCCTCATCATGTGGCACACCATTTAGCATTAAATTCCTTATTTCTCTAACATCATAAATATTAGAAGGATTTTAGTGTATGTGTGTGTGTGTGTGTCCACTTTTAGGTTGGAGGCTAGTCTAAGCCCACCCACAAACTCTTTCAAATCCCTAAAGCCTACTCTAAGGCTAGTGTTATACATTATGGAATATGTTAAACAATGCATTGTTGGAGTGTTAATTTATTAATGTATTAATGTGTTTTGGTGTTTTTGATATATCAGCTGCAGGTTCCTGAGGGCGTGAAGGCATGAAGGGTGGACATCAATAATCCGACTTTAGGGTGGACATCAATAAATCCGATTTATAATTTAGTTTGTAAATAAATTTGCAAAGAAGGTTCTATTGTTAGAAATAGTTTAAAAAATAGTAATTAGAATAAGGGTCATTGTAGACTGCAGTTTCCGATATTAAAAGAAAGGCTTTCTATGAAAGTCACCAACTTTTAGTTTCACGCATGCTTTTCGAAGCCGCTCTCATGTAACCACACTTTTCAATGTAATCAAAAATTCCTATAAATACATGCACTCTATGGACTATCACAACAGAGTGCATGGGGGGGAGATTGTACCCAATACTACGTTCAGTCTTGTCTCTTGCTGTCTTTATTTTTTTGTGTGTTTTTTGCATTCATAACCTCTATGTGTGTGTGAGCAAGATAATGATAACAGTGGTATCAGAGCCTTGCATGTGTCACTACAGATGGATTTGTTTCTGTTTGTTTCGGCAAATTGTTGTTTCTGTTTAATCTGGCGAATTGATCTCTGTTTCGTTGTTCTCTGTTCGTGATCCGTTTTCGATTCTGATTCTGATTCTGGCTCCAGCTCCAGCTCTGTTTTTGCTTCCGCTTTCATTGTCGTTTCTATTTTCGATTCCGGTTCCAGTTTCAGTTTTTTGTATTTGTTCCAGTTCCTAAACCAGAACTAGAACCAGAACTAGAACTAGAACTAGAACCAGAACCTATGTTGACACCTACGTTTACACCTATGTTTACATCTTCGGCTTACTCCAAGGCATTGATTAAGGCGTTGACTAAGGCATCGACTAAGGCATCAACTAAGGCATCGACTAAGGCATAGAACTTAGGCATAACTTAGGCATTACATTGGCATCATTGGCATCTAAGGCTCCCTTGGCCACCGTTGGTAGTCATTGGCTACGTGCGAACCAATTTTAATGTATGAGTGGCAATAAGGACTTTTAGATTCACCAAGTTGGGAGAAGTTGAACCCACAACCTCACCCACATAAGGGAAGTGTTTTACCACTACACTATCTCTTTGTGTTGTCACTCTCCTTATCTTTTCTTATATCTAACATAACTTTTATCTCTTTCTTACTTTTTCAATTCCCAAGAACAACCATTCCTTTTACCTTTCAACTAAAATAAACTCACAAATTGTTTTTACATATCTAGCAAGAAGGTTTTGTCTGTACATCCTCATGGACCCTATGAACAACATGGAGGATTTCGGCGAATCACCTCTACCCGAGGTCATACTCGAGCAACAACTAGAGCTCCTATGGCACGAATTACGAGGTGCTCAAAATGAGATCCGACAGCACGAGGACATACTCAAAAAGATGCAAACTGATGAAGACAACCTTACGAGGGTGGTCAAAGCTATTGTCTCTGCCCAGTCAGATGGCACGCATTCCAAGATCCCCGTTAAGAATTACCAATTTTTATGGTTTGATGGCCGTAAGGATGGCCCTTTAATCCTTTCATGGTTTTCACAGTTTGATGTTTTTTATACTGATGAAACCTATGCTGAAAGTGAAAAAGTCAAATTTGCCACTAACTATTTAGTAGGAAAAGCTCAACTCTAGTGGAATGTCCTGCGGCACAGTACTGAGTGTCCAACAACGTGGAAGGCTTTCCAAGAGAAAGTGAAGAATTCTTTTCTTCCTCCTCAATACCATTTGGATGTTCAATGTGCATGGAGCACCCTTACATGGAAGGAGCGTGATACGGGTACTACCTACATGGAGTGGTTCTGGCAAAATTTACTATTGGTTCGAATGCTTGAAGATGTACGAGAGGATAGCTTGCAGCAAAAATACAAAGATGGTTTGGAGGTGGGAATCCAAGCTAAGCTTCACACCTTACGACCTAAAACCCTCAATGAGGCTATATCTTTTGCCTATGATGCAAAAAAGAATTCCAATCCATAACCAAGTCACTTTGTCTTCAAAAACCACGTCAACGACCACTTTTTGTTAAACCAAATCTTCCCATGAAACGTACTTTTAATGCCCCATCTTACCCTATTTTTCCTCATCCACCGCAATCCAATTACTCAACTCCACGTGTTGCTTCATCTCTCCAACCTACCAAACCACCTACCCTACAAGCTTCAGTGATGGATGCCCAATAGAAGCGACTACGAATCACTTGCTAGAATTGTCAAACCTGGACATACAATGACGAAGTGCCAATTGTGACCTCTTAACATGAAACCAGTTGCAACTCAATTACATAATATGGAGGCCCACAATGAAGAAATTCCTCCTCTTTGGATAGAGAGATCATTGGAGAAGGACTTAAGTACCTTGGGTAACAATATATCTCTTCATTCTCTACTTTGCATGTAGGGTACTATAAACAACAAACTCGTTAAGATTCTAAATGACGATGGTACTTCACTTGACTTCATTTCACACTTATTAGTACAAGAACTTAAATTGAAAAGGTTTCCTTCTTTGTATAAAGTAAAAGCTACATTTCAAAGTAATCGTTATAATGTAACACGAGAAGTATAAGACGTTACGATTAGCATAGATCCATATGTTGATTTACGAACATTTTTAATTGCACCTTTGCAATCTTACGCTGTTATACTAGGTATGCCTTTTCATCATCATTATAACCCACGGATTGACTACCATACACATACCTTTAATTTTGAATTTAAAGGTCAAATCATTACTTTGTCTCCATGGCATGATTTCTAGCCATTTCCATTGATTAGTCATACTCAAGTAAAACGTGCATTTAGGAAAGGATTCGATTCATGCATTGTTTTTGTCAATGTCATCAATGATTATACTCATACACTTCCTTATGCACATAAACCTTTCATGACTACTTATAAGGATTGTTTTATGTCTGAGTATCCCTCTGAACTACTACCATCTCAAGAATCCTTTGACCATAGCATAGACTTAGTCCTTCGTAGTTCTCCTCCTTATAAAGCACCTTATAGACATGGTCCACTACACCAAAAGGAAATAGAAAACCAAGTAAAAGACCTACTACAGAAAGGACTTATAAGGTCTAGTTCTTCCCCATTTGGAGCATCATATCTCTTAGTAAAGAAGAAGAATAAAACTTATTGAATGTGCAGTGATTATAGAGCCCTTAACAAGATCACAATAAAGAATAGATACCCCATACCTCGAATCGATGATCTTTTAGATAAATTACAAGGAGCTCGTGTCTTTAGTAAAATTGATCTAAAATTAGGATACCATCAGATTCGTATGATGCAAAGTGATATTTTTAAGATTGCCTTTAGAACTCAAACAGGCCATTATGAATTTATGGTAATGCCTTTGGACTTACTAATGCCCCCACTACATTTGCACAAATGATGAACAACATTTTTCTTGATTACCAAGCTTTTGTTCTTGTATTTTTCAACAATATACTTTTTTACAGTAAAAATGATAGTGACTTCAACAGTGATGCATCTTAATCTGATGAACATTATACATTTCATAATGGTTTTCTTTATTTTCAATATAGATTATGTATAACTCAAGCTTTCAAAGATTTTTTCATCAAAGAAATGCATGAACCATCTTACATGGGACATAGAGGCATACAAAGAGCCATTTCTACCTACAAAGATTTCTTCTTCTGGCCAAACATGGAAAAAGATATTGCACATTATGTCTCTCAATGCACTGTATGTTAGCATGTAAAACGTCATCATGGTAAACCATTTGGATTGTCAATGCCACTGCCCATTCCTAGCGAACCATGGGAACAAATTTCTATGGATTTTATCACAGGTCTTCCCATCACTTCATCACATAATGATATGATTCGGACAATAGTTGATAGGTTTAGTAAATAAGCATATTTCATTCCATGTAGAAAAACTTTGTTTGCACCTCAGGCTGCAAAATTATTCATTAAATGCATTTTCCCACATCATGGATTTCCTAAAGTAATGTTATCTAATCATGATGTTAGATTTTGTAATCATTTTTGGGTTGCCTTATTTCAACATTTTGGTTCTAAAATAGATTTTAGCTCCGCATTTCATCCCGAAAGTAATGGAAAAAGTGAGACCACAAATAGTACTATTCTTGATTTATTATGTTGTTTTTCATTAGATAGTCCAACTATCTAATGAAAAAGTTGCCATTGCTTCAATTTGCTTACAATAACGCCACACACACCACTACTGGCCATGCACCTTTTGGAATTCTTTATGGTAAAAAGCTTCCCACTCCCATGTCACTCACCCAAACCGACTTTCCAATGGTTGATTCTATTGCTCAAGATCACGTTTCTATACTTCACGATGTTCAGGAGCACATTAGGAAAAGTCAAGAGAGATACATGCATAATATCAATACTAAACAATTAGCCAAGGATTTCAAGGAAAATGATCTTGTATGGTTGTGTATCATTAAAAGACGTCTCAAAAATATTTTGCAGCATCCTAAAATTAAACTTGCACCACACTATTATGGACCGTTTCGCATTATAGAAAAAATTAATGATAATTTATTTAGATTAGATATACCATCTTATTGGAATATAAATAACTCTTTTCATATTAGTTTACTTAAACCATTTAAAGGCACTTTACCACTCACTACACTTCTTGATGACCCTCCTTTGATTGAAGAACAATCTAAAATCTTGATTCCTGAGAAAATAATTGATCATGATGTCACTACTACATGCACAGGTACTCAATACCATCGATATTTGGTTAAGTACAAAAATCACTCTATTGAAGAATGTCAATGGATACATAAAACAGAATTAGCACCTCATTATGACCACTTAATTTTTGCATATCATACACAAACACATTAATGTAATTCCTCCATGAACATTTCCATGCATGTTTCTTTAACATGGAACATGATTATTTTCATTCAATGATGAAACATGTGATTGGCCATCCATGTTTATTTTATTTATCAACTGAGGTCAGTTGCTTTTTCAATTGAGGGGCATGTTAGACATTATGGAATATGTTAAACAATGCATTGTTGGAGTGTTAATTTATTAATGTATTAATGTGTTTTGTTTTTTTTGAGATAGCAGCTGAAGGTTCGTGAGGGTGTGAAAGCATGAAGGGGGGACATCAATAATCCGACTTTGGGGTGGACATCAATAAATCTCATTTATAATTTATTTTGTAAATAAATCCGCATAGAAGGTTCTATTGTTAGAGAGAGTTAGAAAAATAGTGGTTATAATAAGGGTCACTGTAGAACACAGTTTCTGATATTAAACCAGAGCAGGTCGCCGCTTCATCTAGGGCATCATTGACACCTCTCCAATTGCAGTCTCAAAATCGCACAAATTTCGGTGCCAAAATCGTGATTTGAGCTCATTTCGGCCTCTGAATGCACTATCGCAATGCTTGTGCAGGCTATTTTGTCTTTTTGTGCCAAAGGTATATACCAATTTTGCTTCGCCAGTATAAGCATCTCGAAGTCTGCTACAACTTTAGCAGAATTTGTCTACGCAGTTCTGTTCAACTTTTTGAGATACAATCAATTTTTTGCATCAAGGTATTTTAGTCACTTGACATGGCTAAAAGCAATGATGTATTTTGTATGTTGGATGTTGAGGATAAGTTGGATGGTACCAAATATGTGTTATGGGCTTATATGATGTGACATGTATTGGTTGCAAAAGGATTGTGGAACATTGTGCAAGGTGTTGAAAAACGTCCTATCACACCTGCAATTGTTACAACTGCAAGTACTGAAGCTCATGCAGAAGGTGTCGAAGACGATGATATTTTGCATATTCTTGTTTGTGCTACAATTTATGCTACACCTATTGCAGAGAAAATCCTCATTGGGATGGTAGAGATGCCCACGCACATGCATTGATAGCTTTGTTTGTCAAACGTGTCATTATTCCTCACATTCACTCTTGCAGAATAGCTAAGGATGCTTGGGATACACTTACCACATTCTACCAAGCTAGGACTGAGGCTTGTGTTGCTTACCTCCAAGAACACTTGGAGAGTGCACACATGAATGAAGGTGATTCTATGCACAGTTTTCTAACAAAGGTCAAAGACTTGAAGGAACACTTGATTTCTACTAATGAAGTTATATGAGATAGCTCACTTGTGTAGACCGTTCTGAATGTTTTTCCTGATTCATATCAGAGTTTTGCTTCTACTCTTTGATTGATGATGAAAGGCAATCCAAATGCCTTATCATTTGAGGAGTTAGTCTCTGTTCTGTTGCAGGAAGATCAGTGGAGGTAGGATATGTCCATTATGTGTGTTGCAGATCAAGCTTTCCTAGCTTGTTAGAAGGACATAGGAAAATGGAGCTCTTCAACTAGCAAGCAAAAATCTGCAGATCTTGCACATTCGAAGAAGGTAGACAAAGATGAGAAAAAATCAAAAACGCAGAAATTGTTTTGCAAGTATTTTAAAGGAAATGATCATATCATAAAGATCTATCCTAAACTGTCTGCAAAAGAGGCAAAGAAGAAAGTGGCCACAATGGTTGTTGTAGAGGCCTCTACACCAAAAATAGAGTTTACAAATCTTGTGCAGGAAGAAGAATGGGTGTTTACCAACATTTGCAGTTTTGACCCATCTTCTCATGAGCAGTGCATGTCTGCAGTAGACTAAGATGTTTGGTACTTTGATAGTGGGGAGAACAAACATATTACCTTGTCGTGTAGTTTCTTGTCTTCACTCAAGCCTACCCCCACAAGGAATTCGGTTACATGTGCCAAGAACCCCTCCTATCCTATTATCGGAGTTGGTAAGATCATTTTGACTACTATTGATGGTAGTTCTTTCAATTTGTCAAATGCTTTGTTTGTGCCAGGTGTTAAGAAAAATATGTTATCAGTTTCTGCATTAGCCAAGATTGGCTTGGTTGTGAAATTTGTTGATGACGGATGTACAGTTCATGATCTGTCAAATGGTGACATTATTATTGCTTCTGGCATTTTATGTAGTGGGCTGTATATCCTCATAGACTATGAAAGATCTGGAAATGATTTGGCATGTGCAGTACATGATTCTCAGGCTATGTCAGATGCAAAGCGTTGGCATGCACGGTTTGTTCATCTGAATTTTGCTAGTTTGCTACGCCTACAAAAATCTGAAATGGTGTCCTCTTTGCCCAAACTTGAGGCACCCGATAAACATGTATGTGAAGGATGTATTTTGGGCAAAATGCAGCGTTCTTCCTTTCCAAAAGATGGTTCAGTTGGGGCTACTCAGAAATTGCAGTTTGTACATAGTGATATCTATGGTCCTATGCAGACATCTTCTTTTGGGAACTATCTTTACTTTGTGGCTTTCATCGGTGATTTTCCACGCATGCATGGGTATATCCATTGAAGAAAAAGTCCGAAGTGTTTATGTGCTTCAAACAGCTTCAAGTTTTAGCTGAAAATTTGTCAGCATATAAAATGGGCACCCTCCATTCTGATCGAGGGGGAATATATGTCTTTTGACTTCAATGCATTTCTGGTTGAACATGGGATAAAATACCAATGTACAATGCCGTATACACCTCAATAGAATGGATTTGGTGAACGAAAGAATAGGTCACTCATGGAGATGGCGAGGTGTATGGTCAAGAGTCAGGCTTAACCACATAGTTTCTAGCTTGAGACTGTCATGTGTGCAGCATATGTACTTCACATGTGTCCCACTAAAGCACTATCATCTATCACTCCATATGAGGCTTTGCATGATCGCAAGACATCTGTTGCTCATCTGCATGTTTTTGTTATGGCTGCATCTAGTCTTTGTGATGAGAATGAGCCTGTTTTGTTTGATGAAGCACAAAATTTAGAAAATTGGATGGCTGCTATGCAATGTGAATATGATGCTATAATGAAGAATGGTACTTGGTCTTTGTGTGACTTGCCTCTTGGCAAGAAGGCCATTGGCACTAAGTGAGTATACAAGCTGAAGCATAAGCCTGATGGAACAATTGAGAGGTATAAGGCTAGGCTTATTGCAAAGGGTTATGTGTAGAAAGGGCATGAAAACAAGATGTGCATGTTAAAGAAGGTATTATATGGTCTAAAGCAAGCACCACATGCTTGGTATGAGAAGATACATGCCTATCTGATTGCACATGGTTTTGAGAACAATCCAATTGAAAGCAGCTTATATGTTAAGTGTGCTAATGATGTGCTTTTGATCATTGTTTTCTATGTTGATGACATGCTACTCACTGGTCCTATTGAGAAGCATATTGCTGATTTTTAGGCTGATTTGCATGCCTCATTTGAGATGTCTGATTTGGAGCATTTGCATCATTACTTGGGCATTCAATTTATGCATGTTGATGGTGGAATGGCTTTGTGTCAAACGAAATATATCAACACATTATTGCAACGTTTTGGCCCTGAAGGTTGTACACCTATTGCGAGTCCTATGGAGACAGGTTTACGATTGCGTCTTCATGATGCTAGAGATGCATTTGATGATGTTCTCTATCAGCAGGCTATTGGATGCCTGATTTAGTTATGCAATACTTGGCCAGATATACAGTTGGCTATCTCACAGATGAGCAGGTTTATGCATTGCCCAGGTGTCAAGCATTGGCACATGGTTAAGCGCATATTTCACTACTTGAATGGTAACCGACTACTTTGGTTGCTTTACCCTAAGGGGGGATCACTACCGCTAGATTTGCATGGTTTTTGTGACTCTGACTCGGCTCGTTGCTATGACACTCGTGTGTGCACTAGTGGTTCCTTCTTCATGCTTGGTAGCTCATGCATATCTTGGTTGAGCAAGAAGCAGCCTACTGTGGCCACTTCGAGTTGTGAGGTTGAGTATAGGGCAGCTTTCATAGTGACAATTGTGTGTGTGTGGCTTAAACACTTTATGGCTGATTTGGGTGTTGATCAATCTTCTGCCACCACCATCTTCACTGACAATCAGAGAGCATTGGCACTTGTGAGGAACCCTCTGTTCCATGCTCGCACTAAGCACATTGAGGTGCATTATCATTATGTCAAGGAGAGGTTCTCTCCTGGGGAAATCAATTTGGCATATGTGCCCATGCAGGAGAACATTGTAGACCTTTTCACAAAGGCTCTGCCTAGGGAGAAGTTTGAAGCTTTCCGCAAAGCTTTGGGCTTACTTCCTTTTGTGGAGTGATTTCCACATAGCTTGGCACTTCCTTATACATGAGTCCCAGCTCCTTGTTTACCACATCACTCCCAAGGGGGATTTGTTGATATATTTAGGTAGTGATGTGTATGATCACTCTAGGACTGGCGGGGCACCTTTTTCCCTCTTTAGGAGGCGTTTTCCCCCAGCTTGTATATACGCCTATTGCCCTAACAGACTACTTATCTTTGTACATTATAGTGGTAATACATTCAATATTGTGTGTTGTGCTCCAAGCTTCTTCTTCTTCCTTGTACTCTTCACATGCTTTTGCATATGTCTAACTCCAAAAATATTTTGGTAGTGATGTGTGTGAACACACTAGGAGTACTAGGGCACTGTTTCCCTCTTTAGGAGGTTTTTGTCCCTCGGCTTCTATATATGCCTATAACCATAATAGATCACTTATCTTTTTACATTCACTTGGTAATATATTAAATTTTGTGTGTTGTGCTCCAAGCTTCTTCTTCTTCCTTGTGATGTTGCTTCCGTGGACCTCAAACTCCAACAATTAGTATTAGAGCACGTCGTCGCTTCATCTTGAGTGTTGTTGAAATCCCTCTTCTCATAGTCTCATAATCACAGGAAAATTTTTTAGCATGCTTAGGGAAATTAGGAGTTCAAAATTGCTTTGCTTGATGGTATCGAGATCACGATATGAGCTCGTTTTGGCCTCCAAATGCACTATTAGAGTGCTTATGTAGGCCATTTCCTCATTTTGTGTCGAACATATATACAGGTTTTGACTCACTAGTACAAGTGCCTAAAAGTCTGCTACACGTTTAGCAAAATGCGATAGGATAGTTGTGTTCAACTTGTTGAGATACAATCATTTTTTTGCATCAGGGTATTTTAGTCAATGGCCATGGCTGAAAAGAATGATGTATTTTATATGTTGGTTCTCGAGGATATGTTTGATGGCATCGATTACCCATTATGGGCATAGATGATGCATCATGTTTTGGTCGCAAAATGATTGTGGAATATTATGCAAGGTGTTTAAAAACATCTTACCACACTTGCAAATATAGTTACTGAAGGTGATGCAGATGGCATTGAAGATGATCTTTAGGTTCCTCTTTGTGTTGTGGTCCTTGTTATGTCTACTATAGAGAAACTTTGTTGGGATGGAAAAGATGCTCATGCACATGCACTGGTAGCCTTGTTTATCAAACATGCCATTATTCCTCACATTCACTTCTACAAAACAACAAAGGATGCTTGGGATACACTTACAACTTTATACTAGGCAAGGAATGAGGCTCATGTTGCTTACCTCCAAAATGACTTGGAGAGTGACCACATGAATGAAGAAGATTTCACGAACACTTTTTTGACAAAAATAAAAAATTTGAAGGAGTAGTTGAGTTCTCTTGATGAAGTCTTGCTAGAGAGTTCACTTGTACAGACTGTTTTGAACGGTCTTCCATATTCATATTAGATTTTTGCTTCTACTCTTTGATTTACGATGAAAGATAGTCCAAATGCCTTAACATTTGAGGAGTTAGTCTCTATTCTATTGTAGGAAAATCCCTGTGGGCAGAATAGGTTGATTATGCATGTTGCAGATCAAGCTCTCTTGGCTAGGCAGAAGCATGAAGGTTAATGGAGCTCATTTACTAGTAAGCGCTAATCTACTAATTCTCCACAATCAAAGAAGGATGACAAAGACGAGAAGAAAACTGAAAAGCAGAATTTTTTGCAAATAGTGATAAGGAAACGATCATGCCATCAAGAGCTGTCCAAAACTAGCTGCGAAAGAGGAAGAGAAGAAAGAATATTTAATGGTTGTTGCAAAGGCCTCTACACCCAAAATAGAGTCTACTAATATTGTGCAAAATGAAGAATGGGCATTTACTACGATTTGAAGTTATGACCCATCTTCTCATGAATAGTCTGTGTCTCTAGCAGAGTTGGATGTTTGGTACTTTGATAGTGGGGCAAGCAAACATATTACCTTGTAGCATAATTTCTTCACTTTACTTGAGCCTCACCATGTAGCAAATACCATCACATGTGCCAACAAATCCTCTTAAACTATCATGAGAGTTGGTAAGATCATTCTGACTACTGCTGATGGTAGTTCATTTACATTGTCGAATGCTTTACTTGTGTCAGAGACCAAGAAAAATTAGTTATCATTTTTAGCATTAGACAAGATCGGGTTGGTTGTGAAATTTCTTGATGATAGATGTATTGTATATGATTTGCCAAATGGTGTTTTAATAAATGCTTCTAGCATTTTATGTCATAGGCTATATATTCTCATAGTTTATGAAAAATCTATGAATGATTGACCATGTGTAGTTCAAGATTCTCAAGCTATGTCCGATGCAAAGCTTTAGCATGCATGCTTTGGTAATCTGAATTTCTCTAGTTTGCTACATGTATAGAAATTTAAAATCAGAAGACATATATTCCCCCCACGATTAGAACGGAGGATGCCCATTTTACATGCTGACAGATTTTTAGCCAAAACTAAAAACTGTTTGAAGCACATAAACACTTCGGACTTTGCCTTCAATGGATATACCCATGCATGCCTGGAAAGATCATCTATGAAGGTCATGAAGTAAAGATAATTTCCAAAAGAAGGTATCTACATAGGACCACAGACATCACTATGTACAAGCGGTAATTTCTGAGTAGCCCGAACTGAACCATCTTTTGGAAAGGAGGAATGCTGCATTTTGCCCAAAATAAAACTTTCACAAACATGTTTTCCGGGTTCCTCAAGCTTGGGCAAAGAGGACACCATTTCAGATTTGTGCAGGAGTAGCAAACTAGCAAAATTCAGATGACCAAAGTGTGCATGCCAAGGCTTTGCATCTAACATAGCCTGAGAATCATGTAGTGCACATGCCAAATCATTTAAAAATCTTTCATAGTCTATGAGCTTATACATCCCACAACATTAAATGCTAGAAGCAATAATCACATTGCCATTTGACAGATCATGAACTTCACATCTGTCATCAATAAATTTCACAACCAAGCCAATCTTGGCTGATGTAGAAAATGATAACAGATTTCTCTTGATCCCTAGCACAATCAAAGCATCTGACAAAGTGAAAGAACTACCATCAGTAGTAGTCAAAATGATCTTACCAACTCCCATAACAGGATAAGAGAAGTTGTTGGTGCATGTAACAGTATTCCTTGTAGGGGCATGCTCGAGTGAAAAGAAGAAACTATGCTGCGAGGTAATATGTTTGGTCGCCCCACTATCATAGTACCAAACATATGAGTCTACTACAGGCATGCACTGCTCATGAGAAGATGGGTCAAAACTCCAAACAGTAGTAAACATCCATTCTTCTTCCTGCACAAGATTAGCAGACTATGTTTTTGGTGTAGAGGCTTCTGCAACAACCATTTGAGCCTCATTCTTCTTTGCCTCTTTAGCAGACAGTTTTGGACAGTACTTGCAAAACAATTTCTGCTTTTTTTATTTCTTTCATCTTTGTCTTCCCTCTTCGATTGTGCAGAATTAGCAGATTTCTGCTTACTACTTCAAGAGCTCCATTTTCCTTTGCCCTTCTAACTAGCTAGGAAAGCTTGATCTACAACATGCATAATGGACCTCTAATGCTTAGACTGATCTTCGTGCAACAAAACAAAGACTAACAGCTCAAATGACAAGGCATTTGGATTTCCTTTCATTATCAACCAAAGAGTAGAAGCAAAACTCTAATATAAATAAGGAAGACCATTCAGAACGGTCTGCACACGTGAGCTATCTGGTATAACCTCATCAACATAAATCAACTGTTCCGTCAAGTCTTTGATCTTTGTTAGAAAATTGTCCATAGAATCACCTTCATTCATGTGCTCACTCTCCAACTGTTTTCAGAGGTAAGAAACACGAGCCTCATTCCTAGCTTGGTACAATGTGCTAAGTGTATCCCAAGCATCTTTAACTGTTCTGCAAGAGCGAATGTGAGGAATAATGGTATGTTTGACAAACAAAGCTATCAATACATGTGCTTAGGCATCTCTACCATGCCCACGAATTTGCTCTATAGTAGGTGTAGCAGAAACCGTAGCATGAACAGGAATATGTAGAATATCATCATCTTCGACACCTTCTGCATCCGCTTCAATACCCGCACTTGTAACACTTGCAGGTGTGATAGGAAATTTTTCAACACCTTGCACAATGTTCCACAGTCCTTTGGCAACCAATACATGTCGCATCATATAATCCCACAATGGGTAGTTGGTACCATCCAACTTATCCTTAAGAGCCAACATACGAAATACATCACTGCTTTCAGCCATGGCCAGTGACTAAAATACCTTGAATGAGACGCTTATACTGGCAAACCAAAACAGGTATATACCTTTGGCACAAAAAGATAAAATAGCTTGCATATTTGCTACGATAGTGCATGTGGAGGCCCAAACGAGCTCAAATCGCGATTTTGGCACCATAGAGAAAAGTTGTTTTGATCTCTGAAACACCCTAAGTATGCTCACTAAATTTTGTGTGTATTTGAGATTGCAATAGGAGAGGTGTAGACAATGCCCTAGATGAAGCAGCGACCTGCGCTCATACCAATTGTTGGAGTTAGATGTCTGCAGAAGCACGTGAACAGCATAAGGAAGAAGAAGAAGCTTGGAGCACAACACACAATACTAAATGTATTACTAGAGAATGTACAAAGATAAGTAGCCCATTAGGGCAATAGGCGTATATACAAGCCAGGGGAAAAGAACCTCCTAAAGAAGGAAAAAAAGTGCCCTAGAGGTCCTAGAGTGTTCATACACATCACTACCTAAATATATCAACAACATATGCTTCCAAAAATTCTATAGTTAGAAATATCTAGTTTTGATCCATAAAACAATTCATAAGGTGCTTTTTGTACATGAATTTGAGTAGATGGTAACCTGTTCATCACATAAACTCCCATAACATATGCTTCCAAAAAATCTATAATTAGAAATATCTAGTTTTGATCCATAAAACAATTCATAAGGTGCTTTTTGTACATGAATTTGAGTAGGTGGTAACCTGTTCATCACATAAACTCCCATATTGCATGCTTCAGCCCAAAAAGTAAGTGGTAAGTCCTTTTCATTTAACATGCACCTACCCATTTCCAAGATAGATGTGTTTCTTCTTTCGGCCACACCATTTTGTTGAGGTGTGTATCTTTTTGTAAACTCCTTTTTTATTCCTTCTTCTTCCAAATAAGCAAGAACTTGATTAGAAAAATACTCACATCTTCCATCTGATCTCAACCTTCTTATGCTTCAACATTTTCAATCAATGAATTAATCTTCTTGAACATATCAAATACTTCTGATTTGTATTTCATAAAATAAATGAATGTAAACTTTGAGAAATCATCAATAAATGTTACAAAGTACTTCCTACATTAGTATCAATCAAGTCCAAAATACTTCTGCTTTGCAACCTTGCTTTTGAAAAAGGACTTCGTACCTATTTTCCAAGCTGACATGCCTCACAAAAGAAAATCCAAATCATATTTAGGTAGTTTTGGTAGACCTTCAACCAAGGATTTCTTTGCAATATCCTTCAACCTTCCAACACTGATGTGTCCTAATCTCTTATGCCATAAATCCAATTGACTTACTTGAGCCCCATTGACCATTGTATAATTTGCATAATTTGGAATTTCAACTTCATAAGTATATAATCTATTTACCTTTTGTCCTCTTATAACAAAAGCCCCATTGTTCTTTTGATAAGCATGCGACTCATTATTGTCAAAATCCACCTTCACTCCATTTTCCTCCATCTGTACAATTGAAATCAAATTTCTTGTAATAGTAGGAACAAACAAAACATCTCTGAGAGTTACATGTTCATTAAATGGATGGAAATACCCCAATATATACTACTTCATGGTTAGTACTATCTCCTGTGGCAAGTGTGACTCTTGAATCTAGCTTGTGTAAGTTCACAAACATATTCATGTTATGACTCATGTGGTTTGAACAACCATTATCTACATACCAGTTTTTGTTGCTTACATTCCTCTTATGTGTCTCTATATGCATAGCCATAAGAATGTTTTCCTTCTATGTCTAAGCCTCCTCTTGCACTATGTTGTTGTTTTGATACATGTGATCTTGGCCTCTTCCTCTTTCTCGTCCTCTAAAACCACCTCTTGTATTTGGGTTGGAGAAGCAATCCCTCACATAATGTCTAACTTTACCACAATAATTACAAATATGTTGATTTGGTTGAGTCTATTGACTTTGTTGTATTGTTCTTCCTCCTCTAGTAGCATTAAAGCTTCTTGTTCCTCTTGCATAATTTTTGAATCTTACTCCTCCTCTCCAATTTCCTCTACCTCTTGATCTATTAGATGAAATATAAAGAGCTTGTCCCTGACTACCTCTTTGTGAATGATAACAGTTCCCACATTGTATGTTGATTTCTTTAGTCATCATGAGCGTTTGTAAATCTTCAAAGGATGGTAGATTCTCTCGAGTCATGATAGATGTAATAAAGGACTTCCATATTTCATCTTCTCTCAAGCCATTTAACATTCTATTAAACTTTATATCCTCGCTAGTACATGCTTCAATAGAGGCTAAAGCTTCAATAAGAGATTTTACCTCAAGAAAATAATTATTAATTGATTGTCGTGGCTTCTTTTTTACTCTTGTCAACTCACCAATAAGTTGTGGTTGCCTTGCTCTCTTGGTAGTTGCAAATAACCTTTCTAGAGACTCATAGGCTTCTCTACTAGTATTCAAACCTCTTATATGTCGAAGCATAGTATTCAAAACTATTTGTGATATGATAAACAAAACTCTTCTATATCTTTCAATCCGTTCTTGCTCTCTTGCTCGATCTGCTTGTGTAGGAGCTTCTGGTAATGCTAGCTTCACTTCTGTACATGTTATCAATCTCCAAAGACCTTTAGACATGAGATAAGACTCCATTCTAAAGTGCCACATGGGATAATTTCTCCCATCTGATAACTTCTCAATGGATGCACTCAAATCTACCATGTTGAATTGTTGTAAACAAACAAGATAATTCAATAGGCTTAATGAAAGATTTGATAAGAAACAAAAGCTCTGATACCACAATTCTATTTTTACAAACTTGTAAACATCAAATTACACAACAAAAAATGATGAAACCTCCCAAGATCTTCAAAAAAAGATGAAACAAATATTTCCAAACTTTAGAAATCAAACTTTCTTGCAAAATTTCAAGAAAACAAAAATGGGTGATTGTAGAAAAATAATCATTAGAAACTCATTGAATAGAATTTGTTTAAAACTAATTATATATTCTGAAAATAGATTTTGAGTAGCATGCTTTAGAAACAAAAACTTTGAAAGCCAATGGACTATAGCTCCCAAAAAAATGGGTTGAAGTCAAGGTATATTGAGGCCTACTACTACAAGGTATGACTATCTATCTGAATTGAAAACTAATTTACGGCAGCAGCAAAACTCAACCATTTATGCAAATTTTTGATATATATAGAAAATATCGGACCTACACAAACTCCTCCAAGTGAAATCACTCAAAAAGACCTCATATCGATTGAGATATGGAAGTTTGAAGAGAGGTATGTCTGTGATGAGACATCGGATATACACAAGAAACTATTTGTGCAAAAATGCCTACTCACATGGAGTTCTTTCATTTGATTTTGCACAAAAACTGATATATATAGTACAAGTTTAAGCTTTGCAACGCAACAAGAATCACTCGATTTGGCCACCTACACTAAGAGAATCACTCTTTTTATTGACAGTGTTTTAACTTATGGAATATGTTGAATAAAGCATTGTTGGAGTGTTAATTTATTAATGTATTAATGTGTTTTTGGTGTTTTTGATATAGGAGCTGAAGGTTCGTGACGACCTGAAAGCGTGAAAGGGCAGACATCAATAATCCGAGTTTAGGGCGGAAATCAATAAATCCGATTTATAATTTAGTTTATAAATAAATCCGCATAGAAGGTTCTATTGTTAGACAGAGTTAGAAAAATAGTGGTTAGAATAAGGGTCATTTTAGACCGCAATTTTCGATATTAAAAGAAAAAGGTTTCTATGAAAGTCATCAACTTTTAGTTTCACGCATGCTTTTCGAAGCCGCTCTCATGTAACCACTCTTTTCGAGGTAATAAAAAATTCCTATAAGTACACACACTCTCTGGAATGTTGAAACAAAGTGCATGGGGGGAGATTACACCCAATACTGAGTTCGGTCTAGTCTCTTAGTATATCTAGTTTTTTGTGTGTTTTCTGCATTTGCAACCTCTATGTGTGTGTGAGCAAGATCCTGATAATAGTGGTATCAGAGCCTTGCATGTGTCACTATGGAGGGATCTATTTATCTTCATTTTGGTGAATTTATTTCTGTTTCACTATTCTCTGTTCGCGATCCGATTCTGATTCTGGCTCTAGCTCCAACTCCAGTTCTGGTCTCCGTTTCTGTTTTCGTTTCCAGTTTCAATTTTATTTTCAATTCTAGTTCTAGTTTTGGTTTCTGTTCTTGTTCCAGTTCCATAACCAGAACCTACATTTACACCTACGTTTGCTCCCTTGGCTTACTCCAAGGCATCGACTAAGGCATAGAACTTAGGCATAACTTAAGGCATTACTTTGGCATCTTTGGCACCCAAGGCTCCCTTGGTGACCGTTGGCTACACACGAACCAATTTTAATTTATGAGTGGCAATAAGGAGTTTTACATTCACCAAGGTGAGAGGATTTGAACCCACAACATCGCCCACAGAAGGGAAGTGTTTTACCACTACACTATCTCTTTGTGTTGTCACTCTAGTTCTCTTTTCTTATATTTAACACAGCTTTCATCTCTTTCTTACTTTTTCAATTCCAAAGAACAACCATTCCTTTTACATTTCAACTCAAACAAACTCAAAAATTGTTTTTACATATCTAGCAAGAGGGTTTTGTCTCTACATCCTATCATGACATCACTACTACATGCACATGTACTCAATACCATCGATATTTGGTTAAGTACAAAAATCACTCTGAAGAATGTCAATGGATACATAAAAGACAATTAACAGCTCATTATGACCGCTTAATTTCTGCATACCATACACAAACACATTAATGTACTTCCTCCATGAACATTTCCATGCATATTCTTTTAACATGGAACATGCTTATTTTCATTCAGTGATGGAACATATGACTAGCCATCCATGTTTATTTTACTTTATCAACTGAGGTCGGTTGCTTTTTCAACTGAGGGGCATGTTATAACTTATGGAATATGTTGAATAATGCATTGTTGGAGTGTTAATTTATTAATGTATTAATGTGTTTTTGGTGTTTTTGATATAGCAGTTGAAGGTTCGTGAGGGCGTGAAAGCATGAAAGGGCTGACATCAATAATCCGACTTTAGGGTGGACATTAATAAATCTGATTTATAATTTAGTTTGTAAATAAATCCACGTAGAAGGTTCTATTGTTAGAAATAGTTAGAAATATAGTAGTTATAATAAGGATCATTGTAGACCGCAATTTCTGATATTAAAAGAAAAGGCTTTCTATGAAAGTCACCAATTTTTGGTTTCACGCATGCTTTTTGAAGCCGCTCTCATGTAACCACTCTTTTCAACATAATAAAAAATTCCTATAAATACATGCACTCTATGGACTGTCGAAACAGAGTGCATGGGGGGAGATTGCACCCAATACTGCGTTCGGTCTCGTCTATTGGTGTCTCTATTATTTTGTATGTTTTTTGCATTTGCAACCTCTGTGTGTGTGAGAGCAAGATCCTGATAATAGAGAGGCTATCAACAACAGTGGCTTCCTTGTCTAAAAAATAGACACCTCTCCTTTCTTCTTACTTTTATCTACTTTTACTCTAAATTTGGAGATGTGAGCGCCTCCACATGTTATTTATCATAAATAATAAAATCCATAAGCCTAACAAACAATACTTTAGAGCTTGTTCTTATGTAACATGCTTGAGTGAGCTCATATGTGATTTGGAATTCATCAAAGCTTCTTTGTATTATGAGTTATGAATAGAAGTGATTTTGCTCGTATTGTCTCTCATTGCATCTCTTCCTTGTCTGGTGAATTATCATGCTTCTCACCTTCATTTTCATGCATATCACTAATTCACCATCATCATATCAACTTTACATCTGCATACATGGAAAGTTCAGGAGATGGAGCTCCTTGACACAATACTCAACCTTGTCTTAAGCAACACTAAATTCAGAATCATTCTTGGGAAGTGCACTCAAGGATGAATGTGTGATGGTAAGAGTGTCAAAATACTGCTATTGAAACACAAGTAGTTACATTTTTCCAAGTTTTTCCCTAATTTATGATCTATTTTTTTCATCTTCACTCTCCGTACCTCCATCCTCCATAGCAACACTTCATCGTCATCAAAATTTTTGATTTGTTTTCATACTTACTCTCCTTTGTTTCATTTCCCTTGATTGGTTATGCTAGAGAGCAAGCATGAGTGAGTCATTTTTGCAAGCATTTGAGCTACTATGAAGTTCCACCTCAACACTATGCATACACACATATAGACATATACATGCTTTAGGTCTAGGTCTTTAGGATTAGAGTTTTATGGTTTTTACACATGCACACACATATATACATATATATACATATACACACATAATACATATACACATACACATGTATAACACATGCATACAAACATATACATCTTTTAGGTTTAGGTCATTAGGATTAGGGTTTTAGGGTCTTTACACATGCATACACATATACAGACATAATACATATACACACATAATACATAATACATATACACATAAACATATATATACACATGCATACACATATATACACACATATACACACATAATACATATACACATAAACATATATATACACACAAACATACAGGCATACACATGTTTTAGGTGTAGGTCTTTAGGATTAGGTTTTCAGGGTTTTTGCACATGCATACAAATATTTACACATATACAAATATACACACATAATACATATGCACATACACATGTATATAAACATCCATACACAGATATACATGTGTTTTAGTTGTTGTTTATAAATATCATGTCAATTTGTCTGATTTCATGAATGTGTTTTTTGTTCTAAGACTGTAGAGATAGATATTTGATCACTCTAGGCATGTGTATGGCAGTGGTGTGCTAGAATTTTGTATTTGGTGCATATATGGCCATGGTGTGCCATAATTTTGTATTTGGTTTCTATAAGGCAGTGGTTTTCCACATTCTATATTTGGCTCATATATGGCAGTGGTTTGCCACACCTTTGTACATGGTTCATTTATGGAATATATATCTCTTTTGTACATGATTAATTTATGGACTATTTCTTTGTACATGGTTCATGCTTCATTTTGCTCATCTCTTTTGTGTTTGATAGTGTATTTTGCTTTATCAGATCATGTTTTTTTTGCCTCTCATACAAGTCAAATGTACTTGGTTTTTTTTAGCAGAGTTTACTGTCTTTTGCTACATAGCAACATGCGAATATTACTACAACAAGAGACAACACACTCTATCAAATTTTTCTTTGCAAATATGGTCGTCCATATAGGCGACGGTATAAGGGTCAGTGTGTAGAGGCACATACCGATGATTATACTGAATTTTTTGCCTAGGGGCATACCATCACTTATACCATCGCTTATATTGACACTTATACCAACTCTTATATCGACGCTTATACCGATGCTTACATTGACACTTATACTAGCTGTTCAATGCAAACGATCGAGCACAGGATCACATCATAGACATAGAGGAAGCACATAGATTACTCATAGATTACTTCATAACCCCAACAATGATTTTTATCACTAAAACAATGTAATATATGTACATACATCTGATTACTTCATGTGTGACTTCATTTTGTGGAAGTTGAGGAGTCCTGAAGCTTGAGGAGTCTAGGTGGAAAGCTCACACCAATTTCTGTAATTTTTGGAAGCCGTTAGGTACCTCAAACTAGATGTAGAACCTTTTTTCTAACTATGTCAGTTACTAGATGTGAAACCGGTCAAAACTAGGCAAAAACTATAAATAGAGCTAGAGAGTTTATTTTGTGGTGGTTGATGAATGTATGAGCTAGTAATTAGAAGAGCTATTGTAATTAGTCGATGACGAATATGAGTATGAGTTCCTTTCTTGCCTTCCATTGATCTCCATCGCCACTTTCCTTGTGTGTGTGTGTGCATGTGTGTGTATGCAATCACATTTCTCACCATCACCTTCATGCACTTCACTTGCTCTTGACCTTCATATCAGGCTAACCTCTCTGCGGATTGACAATTATGAGTTGGAGTTGCTCGTGTTGGTACTCACCACTGTACTAGGCTAACACCAAATTTGGCACCATTGCCAGGGAAGAGCTCTAGGTTGAGCATGTGATGATAAATGTGTTGGAGAAAATAATTGGAAGGTAAAATTTCTTTGTTGTTTTGTTGTTTGTAGTTAGTTTTTACACACATTTACTCCACTTGTCCTCTAGTTTCATTCCCCATCATCACCTCAAACTCCAAAAAACCACAAAAAATCTATCATATTCCCTCTTTCTCTTCTCTTTTCCTTATTTGTGTGTGTGAGAGAGTGAGAGAAAGATTTTGCAGGTGTTTGTTCATGTTTTCTGGTGCACTAACTTTGCAGGGTAGCTCTGGACATCACAAATTTACAGGAAACATAGGTAAAAACTCCATTTTTCTCTTAGAAATTACCATAGAAGCTTATCACCGTGACTGCCAGACCAAGATATGGGATCAGATCCATATGAAACATCCATAATAACAAATATTGAGCTACATTTCAACTCGCATTTAAGTAGTGTTAAAGTTCATGTCTTGCTTTTTTTAATTTTTTTGGTGCAATGGCAAGAAAAAATGAACTTTTTGGCATGCTTGAAGCTCAAGGTAAGCTAGACGGGAGCAACTATCCAATTTCTTGTGCATGATGAAGCTATCTTGCAATGCAACTATGGAACAGAATAGAAAATTTTGACAAGAGACCGAAGTGTTCTTTTGCTACACACCTAATTGTCATATATTTAGGTTCTTCTTCAAGCACAATAAGTACGACTTTTAGATCTACACAAAAAAAAACTTAAAGGGGATGAAAATGATGTTTTAGATTACACTTTCTTTGATGCAACATATTTTTCCACACATCCAATCATGCACTACTTCAAGAAAATCTTGCGATAGACTTGCTTCTTTGTGTGCATGTGTAACTTACTTGAGAAAGCAACTTGAAGATGTATGTATGGCATAGAGTTAGTCATTGGATGTATATGTTACATGCATCAAGGTTTTAAAAGAGCATACTAGTGAACATGGATGAGATAATTCAGGATGCATCACTCATTTCTACATTACTCAAAGGATTGCTAGAATCTTCTCATAGCTTTGCCACTACACTCAGTTTGATTACAAAGGGAAATCCAAATATGAATACTTTTAATGAGGGTTCATCAGATCTTTTGCAATAAGAGCAATCAAGAGTGAATAGAAGTGGTTTACTTGAGCGAACACAAGCACTTGTGATTACACAAAATGGGAAGAAGAAGTGTGGTCAAACTTCTCATTCATAAAAAAAAAGCCTCACTCTTCCTCTTCCACTTCTTCCTCTTCCACTTCTTCCTCTCATGATAGTGCTATGGAAAACAGGAATAGATTCAATTATTATTGTAAGAATGGACATACCACTAATGAATGTAGAAAGCTTTGCAAGGGTCATCAAAAGAAGAAAGAACCTAGGATGTCTATTATTTAGAATACATATAATGCAAAGAATGATAGAGCTAATGTTGCTCGAGATGTTTGGGAATGTGTTGTTATCTATAATTTTGATTCATAATTACATTCTACATGTATGATTTTGAATGAGACTAATTTGGATTGGTTTCGTTGTTTCGTTCCCTACCGTGTATTCCTCCGATTTTTGTGATTTTTGAGTCATTTTTAAGGTTTTTTGACATCATGAAGCCAATTTTTGGGTTAAATTGCACAGATTTTGATGTTTAATATGTGTTTTCCTTGCATCCAATTCGATCTGACCTTCATAAATATCCATATCCTCCTCCCTTCTGGCCCTCCCCTTCATTATGTGTCAGCAAGCTCAAATATTATTGCATATTGTAAGAGTTGATTCTGTCTTTTTAGCACTTGCTTGCATCACAGAGCTCATTATTGCCCTTCATCCATGGATTCTATAGCACCGGAGCAGGCTTCATCCATGGCCATCGAGGCATACTCCAAGCTTCCACCTTTGTCTTTGGATTTAGCCAGCATCCCTAAGTGAGGTAGGCATTCCCATTCCTATGGCCCCAGCCCTCACCACCCTTATGGCCCCCACCCCCACCCTCCCTGTCGCCCCCACCCATCCCACACATATGGCCCCTCCACATTCCATCCTAGCAGCCATGGTCCCTTCCGTTCCACGTGCCACATCCCCATGCTCTCATCCTCCTTCCACCCCTCCACACATCTAGGAGAGCCAGCCCTTTGCGGCGTCCCTTCCATGATTTGTTCTCTCTGGATCCTCTCTATATAGATCGGGTGCATCCCCACTAGGCCCCCACCTCCCCCTGCAGCTCCGACGCACTCCGCTGGTTCTAGTGGTCATCCCGTGCGCAGCTCCGATAGCCATTTCTCTTCTCCTATCCCACGCCCACCATCATCATCCATTGTTGGTCATCGGGATTCGTCTTCATCCTTATCCATCCACCTCCACCTAGCCTTCCTACCTATACCGCTCATTGACCTACTCCCAGAGGGATGCCTTCATCAGGCTGGTCTTTGGCATCTAGCCTCCCTCTTATTATTTGAGCCAGAGGGTGCGGGCATTTGCACTGTGTTTCTCGCATTCCCGCACGTTCCATCCCGTTAACTTACACCTCCAGTCATTGCCGCGGGCATCAGTTCCAGCATCACTTCATATCGCGCCTCGCCCTTTGTCTACTCTGGGTTGTCTCGGGAGGAGACAATCACCTATTGCATCCATCCGTTTGGCATTTATGCCATGCCTACCACGTACCAGCTAGCCATCCTACATTCCTTCATTTTCTACTTGTTATTCTGTAGCCCTTCCTCAGACATTCCATTACATGATATATATATATTGCAGAACCCCTTTTCTGCTTTCTACATGGTCGCCCTTACCCATATAGTTCCCTTATGTTTCAGTCCTTCCTCCGTCGTTCTCCACGCTTCCATGATGCCCTCCATCGTGGGACGCGTTCATTCTCTGTGTATTCCACACCGGTCTTAAAATGACTCTTTCACCTTCTTGGTACACAGTCCCTTGCGCCCAGCCCGACCGTTGCCCCATCCCCCCCCAAAAAAGAAATCTACTGTCCATTCCCTTCGCCCACTTCCTCCACCTGCCGTCGTACTGCCTACACCCCCTGGTTCCATTCCTTAGGATTCCACACCCATCGCAACCTCCACTCTACCACCCGCACGGCCAGTACGAGCCTGTTTGATAGATTCTTTTCCGATCAATAGCTTATAGTCTCCTTCCCCTATACCTCCTCCGTCTCTACAGTCACCCCTGCCGTACGGTGCCGCTCAACCTCCATCTCCATCCATCTCTGAAAGAAACTTGGAGAAGCTTGTCAAAGGTAGAAAAGTGCGTTTCGAAGCGATGAAGTTTGGTCAGGCCAACCCGCACAATACCAGCCCTTGAGCTTATGGAGACTCAAATAGACCTTATAGGCATGTGATAAGTGCAAAGAAACACACTATGTGCCTTGGAGCATCAAGGAGAATGAGTCGATACAAAACAGATAGGTTCGCGGGTCGACTAGCTCAAAAACTTACTATCTATGGAAGAGACAATGAACTTCAAATGCCCATAGCGACCAGCGTGATTACAATTAGAAAAAATCCTTTTATGGGAGTGATACACATAGGGTTGAGTGTATGGAATGCACAAAAGTATAAGGAATAAGCAAAATATGCTATAGGAATGAATGCGACATTCACCGGTGGTACTTCCTATTTTTCAGGAATATGCAGAGATTGACCCTGAGGCAGAAAAACTCAGATTTCTCCAAATCTGCTGAATCAAATGCTTTGAAAATTTACAGGCATAAACTAGACACTGATATCTTTCCAATGAGTCCTCTTGCACTCAATTTGGAGCTCTGGTAAGAGAGCAGAAGCCTCTGCAAGATTACTGTTGGTGAAGAAGATGATGCAAAAAATTGAAGGAGCAAGACAATGATGGTCACAAGTGCATGTATATTGCTTCCATGTATAATACAAGTGATTTCAACTCCTTATATAGCCTCTAGGAGTGTTCCACGACTTTTACAACTTGAATTTGAATTCAAATGAAGGTGGGAATGGTTGTTGGAGGGAATCAATTCACTTCCCTACAATCTAGGAAAAGTGAAGATCTTGATTGATCTACTTTTAGGTGATTTGATTTGCTTGATTGAATGCAACTTCAACCACCACAAATTTGTGGAATTTGGGCTCTATCTTTCTACCTTTACATGTGTACAACTCAAGGCTTTTACAACGATAAATGAGCCATCAAAATATTCTCAAAAAATACAATAAATGAGCATATGAAAAAGAACTCTCCAACGGATATTCTTTCGATGCGATAGCCTTTGATGTAGATCAAATCCACCTCAAGCATAGTGTAAGCTTGATGTTCCAACAATCTCCATTGAGTTTGCCTCCACCTCTCCTCATTGTCGCACCCCTCCTGCTTCTCCTACTTGCCCCCAGCCTATCCCGCCCCTCCCCCACCAGCCTTGCCACCTCCTATCCCTGATAGCCTCGGCGACGATCCCCCCTTCCTAGGTCTTCTTCGTGATGCAAGCCTCGTCGCGAGCGATGGAGCCGATGCTGCACGCCTCTCCCTTGACTTGGTCTTTGCGATAGCTACACTCCACGTGCAGTACGATTTGACGATCGAGCATATTTGTGCTTCTGCGGTAGCACAGTGGTAGACATCTCAGGCAGCATTGAGGGCCCTTCAGCAAGAGAGGGACAGGTTCCAAGATAAGGTTGATATTGGGACTCAAGCTCTTTTGGAGATACGAAAATGCACGTCATTGGGCATCTACAGCATTCCTATGTGTAGGCTGGTCTGACAGGAGCGCGATCACCTACGGAGATATAGGAGCAGAATTGCTGCTTGGACTAAGGAGGCAGCTAGCATTCCACCCACCTCACCAGACTTGCCTCCGCATCATAGTGACACCCCAACTGTGGCGGGTTCTCATTCTCCAACAACACACCAGCCTGACCCCACTCCATAGTATCTTTCCTCTATGATCTAGGAGTTTCTGCTTGTAGACCCTTTTTGCCTCCACTTGCGTCATTTTTTTTGTAGCTGCTTAGCATTCAAGGATTGCCCTTAGTTCTCTTCTTGGCTTACATGCCATTCATTGGCACTTTCATGTATTACTGCATAGTCAGAACTCTCATTGTATTTTTTCTGCTATATATATGAGATTTTGGCTCTTTGTTATTTGTGCCTTATATGGTTGTTTCCTAGCTGCTTCTATTTCATTGGCATATGTAATGGTTATTCCTGTATAGTAATCTGTTTTTTTTGTTGTTTATTTTCCCTTTTGCCCCGACCCCAAAAGTTTCACAAACAGCTCTGTACCTTCCCCCACCCTCCCTCCCCTGCCTTCAAACCTATTTCCCTACTCTACTTTGTACATTCCCCCACCCTCCCTCCCCTGCCCTCAAACCTATTCCCCTACCTTACTCGGTACATTCCCCCACCCTGCCCCTTCTTCCCTCATTGTACAAGAAAAAGTGAAATTCCATGAGATTCTCTTACTCTATCACTTTTGGGCATTCATGGATTGACTCTCTGGGATGGAGAGCCCATTAGGTGGTGGGGAAATGTTGATCCCATAAAAGTCATATTGATCAAAGTCAAAGCGATCAGAGTCAACATGTTCAAGGTCAAGGTCAACATGGGTGAAGTCAGTGTTCAAAGTCGGGTGTCAACGTGCACATGTAGTGCAAATTAATTGTCACAAATGGTATAATTGCAGAAAGTTTTTTGCAGGTTGCTGATGCATTTATGTAATTTCTCTTAGGTTCAAAGTGTTTTTAAAGTGTTTTGGAAGGTTCAGGTGAACCCTCTCTTAGGTGCACAATTGAAGAATTAAAAGGCAAAATGTGAAGGTATGTGAAGCGGCAGTGTACGGAGAAGTGAAAGTAT
>CM035410.1:138735917-138910917 GCA_020310875.1 Ceratopteris richardii | reverse complement strand
ATGAACATTGTGGAAGTCTCTAGAATTGTGAATGTCTAAAATATATGTACAAAAGAATGAACAATAACACACCAATGTAATCCTATAGATCTAGAAAGTGTTGTGAATCTTAAAGAATTATCTATATCCATCAACATCTTATGCTTCAAGGATGTCAAGGACCAAATATCAGGTTGTGGAGACTCAAGATTGAAACATCTTCTTGGCTTATTGGAACTTCATCTTCTTGGCTTATTGGAACTTTGAGCAGCACAAATATGTTTGGTATAAGGAGCATATGCCATGTATCTCATTATATGATGGTGTTGTACTCAGCTTAATAAATTCTTGGTCAATTGTCTCACTATCCATTAGTGTTAAGGCCTAAAACCCCTTGTACACACAACTCTACACATTTGTCGAAGTAGCTGATTGATAATTTGAGGTCATCGAGAGCAGTTGTGGTCACATTCAGCAGGGCGAACTCCGCTCTGTGATCCGTTGGTAGTAGAACTGCTTAGGGATCCTATTATCCACCTCTTGAATTGCGCATTATTGAGGACTTGATCTTCTACGATTATCAATGCAATTTAATTTCTATTGTTTGCTTAACTCATTGTTGTAGCTACTGCTCACACGTGATCTCGAGACCAGCTTCATCCACAACAGCAACTCAGACAAGGTGTTGCCCACGTTGAGGATTGTGTTGTCAAAGTTTCCACGAGCGGATCTCAAACCGAGTCTCTCACCTTGTACTGCTTGATGGAGGGGCATGGAGAAGAAAGTAATACCCAGAGTGTTCAGTAACTCAACAACCAAAACCCCACTTCCACCTGTTGTTCCCTACTACTGTGACCACCGACGCTAGAGATGCATATTTCCTCGCACCTGGCAATGACCACACGCTGACCATTCAAAGCCTCCTTTGCGAGGATAGCAATGCTTCTACGAAGCATATGGTGAAGCACATCAATGACCACCACACAGGCACCGATACCCGATCCAGCCACCATCACTGCAGGTCGTGAAAAATAATAGCCCTATTCAAGAACTTAGAGGAAAAGGCGTGCCTATAGAGAGAGCGAGAGAGAAAGAGAGGCAATGAGAGTGAGAGAGATAGAGAGAGAGAGAGAGAATGAGAGTGAGAGAGATAGAGAGAAAGAGAGACAGTGAGAGCGAGAGAGAGAGAGACACTGATATTCTTTCTCTCTGTTGTCGATAGCAAGAGGATCCTATGTGCGTGGCCACTCTCTACACTGCCACTCTCTACGCGAGAAAGAAACAAAGAAAGAGAGATAAAGAAGAGATCAGTATCTCAGCACATCTCTGTAGTAGTGTGCCATACTACATAGTACAACTCTTTTTTGACACAGATAGAGAGAGAGTCACTCTCTCTTAATCCATTGAATCAAACGCTCTCCATCCATTTACTATTCATGCTAATTTTTTTTTTAATATCATTTTTTTGAATATTCATGCTATGCCTCGCTTGTTTTCCATCAATGATTTGACATAATCACTGATGACCTAGAATTTCTATGTGATTCAGACCCTTTGAAGGACATGCAGCAAGCTCATTGTGGTGCGCATGTCCTTGTAGGCTCTCAGGAAGAGACTGCCAGTTCATCACCGACATATGACAAAGCAATGGCACAGAGGTGACTTCATTAATGATTTCACCATCTTTTAATACACTAAGAGAATGCGTGGACACCAAGAGAACGCGCGAAAATGTGACAATTTGATATCATAGATGGTGTATTACTATCTGGCAATTGTTTTTACCGAGTGGATGCTTTTTAATTAGTTTCTACTTTGAGTAATGACATCAATCAACCTGTCATTGAGTATCCACGTCAACTAACTTCTTATCAAACAAGCACATGCCACACATCATAAATTCTTCTTCTTTGTTCTCACATGAGCATATTGCAGTTCAAGAGTTATTTTGAATGAGAAATTTGGGTGTCACACTTTTTCATAGAGTATTTAAACTCTTAATCCTCATTTAAGCATTCATTTATTGACCCAAGGGTACTTACCCATTCAATTTGGCATCACTGAAAAGACCTAAATTTTTGTAACACTCACAAGTCATTTCACTCTCCTTGTGGCACTGAATTTAAAAGGTCACCTTGTATCTTCCATAAGGGTCTAACCCTCATCATGTGGCACACCATTTAGCATTAAATTCCTTATTTCTCTAACATCATAAATATCAGAAGGATTTTAGTGTATGTGTGTGTGTGTGTCCACTTTTAGGTTGGAGGCTAGTCTAAGCCCACCCACAAACTCTTTCAAATCCCTAAAGCCTACTCTAAGGCTAGTGTTATACATTATGGAATATGTTAAACAATGCATTGTTGGAGTGTTAATTTATTAATGTATTAATGTGTTTTGGTGTTTTTGATATATCAGCTGAAGGTTCCTGAGGGCGTGAAGGCATGAAGGGCGGACATCAATAATCCGACTTTAGGGTGGACATCAATAAATCCGATTTATAATTTAGTTTGTAAATAAATCTACATAGAAGGTTCTATTGTTAGAAATAGTTAAAAAAATAGTGATTAGAATAAGGGTAATTGTAGACTGCAGTTTCTGATATTAAAACAAAGGCTTTCTATGAAAGTCACCAACTTTTAGTTTCACTCATGCTTTTCAAAGCCGCTCTCATGTAACCACCCTTTTCAATGTAATCAAAAATTCCTATAAATACATGCACTCTGTGGACTATCGGAACAGAGTGCATGGGGGGAGATTGTACCCAATACTACATTCAGTCTCGTCTCTTGCTGTCTTTATTTTTTGTGTGTTTTTTGCATTCATAACCTCTATGTGTGTGTGAGCAAGATAATGATAACAGTGGTATCAGAGCCTTGCATGTGTCACTACAGATGGATTTGTTTCTGTTTGCTTCGGCAGATTGTTGTTTCTGTTCAGTCTGGCGAATTGATCTCTGTTTCGTTGTTCTCTTTTCGTGATCCGTTTTCGATTTCGATTCCGATTCTGGCTCCAGCTCCAGCTCCATTTTTGCTTCCGCTTTCATTGCCGTTTTTGTTTTCGATTCTGGCTCCAGTTTCAGTTTTTTGTATCTATTCCAATTCTAGAACCAGAACTAGAACGAGAACCTATGTTTACACCTAAGTTTACACCTACGTTTACACCTATGTTTACATCTTCGGCTTACTCCAAGGCATTGATTAAGGCGTTGACTAAGGCATCGACTAAGGCATAGAACTTAGGCATAACTTAGGCATTACATTGGCATCATTGGCATCCAAGGCTCCCTTGGCCACTATTGGTAGTCATTGGCTACATGCGAACCAATTTTAATGTATGAGTGGCAATAAGGACTCCTAGATTCACCAAGCTGGGAGAATTTGAACCCACAACCTCACCCACATAAGGGAAGTATTTTACCACTACACTATCTCTTTGTGTTGTCACTCTACTTCTCTTTTCTTATATTTAACATAACTTTCATCTCTTTCTTACTTTTTCAATTCCCAAGAACAACCATTCCTTTTACCTTTCAACTCAAATAAACTCACAAATTGTTTTTACATATCTAGCAAGAAGGTTTTGTCTGTACATCCTCATGGACCCTATGAACAACATGGAGGATTTCGGCGAATCACCTCTACCCGAGGTCATACTCGAGCAACAACTAGAGCTCCTGTGGCATGAATTACGAGGTGCTCAAAATGAGATCCGACAGCACGACGACATACTCAAAAAGATGCAAACTGATGAAGACAACCTTACGAGGGTGGTCAAAGCTATTGTCTCTGCCCAGTCAGATGGCACCCATTCCAAGATGCCCGTTAACAATTACCAGTTCTTATGGTTTGATGGCCATAAGGATGGCCCTTTAATCCTTTCATGGCTTTCACAGTTTGATGTTTTTTATACTGATGAAACCTATGCTGAAAGCGAAAAAGTCAAATTTGCCACTAACTATTTAGTAGGAAAAGCTCAACTCTAGTGGAATGTCTTGCGGCACAGTACTGAGCGTCCAACAACATCGAAGGCTTTCCAAGAGAAAGTGAAGAATTCTTTTCTTCCTCCTCAATACCATTTGGATGTTCAATGTGCATGGAGGACCCTTACATGGAAGGAGCATGATACGGGTACTACCTACACGGAGTGGTTCTGGCAAAATTTACTATTGGTTCGAATGCTTGAAGATGTACAAGAGGATAGCTTGCAGCAAAAATACAAAGATGGTTTGGAGGTGGGAATCCAAGCTAAGCTTCACACCTTATGACCTAAAACCCTCAATGAGGCTATATCTTTTGCCTATGATGCAGAAAAGAATTCCAATCCATAACCAAGTCACTTTGTCTGCAAAAACCACGTCAACGATCACTTTTTGTTAAACCAAATCTTCCCATGAAACGTACTTTTAATGTCCCATCTTACCCTATTTTTCCTCATCCACCGCAATCCAATTACCCAACTCCACGTGTTGCTTCATCTCTCCAACCTACCAAACCACCTACCCTACAAACTTCAGCGATGGATGCCCAATAGAAGCGACTACGAATCACTTGCTAGAATCGTGCCAAACCTGGACATACAATGACGAAGTGCCAATTGTGACCTCTTAACATGAAACCAGTTGCAACTCAATTACATAATATGGAGGCCCACAATGAAGAAATTCCTCCTCTTTGGATAGAGAGATCATTGGAGAAGGACTTAAGTACCTTGGGTAACAATATATCTCTTCATTCTCTACTTTGCATGTAGGGTACTATAAACAACAAACTCGTTAAGATTCTAAATGACGATGGTAGTTCACTTGACTTCATTTCACACTTATTAGTACAAGAACTTAAATTGAAAAGGTTTCCTTCTTTGTATAAAGTAAAAGCTACATTTCAAGGTAATCATTATAATGTAACACGAGAAGTATAAGATGTTACGATTAGCATAGATCCATATGTTGATTTACGAACATTTTTAATTGCACCTTTGCAATCTTACGATGTTATACTAGGTATGCCTTTTCATCATCATTATAACCCACGGATTGACTACCATACACATACCTTTAATTTTGAATTTAAAGGTCAAATCATTACTTTGTCTCCATGGCATGATTTCTAGCCATTTCCATTGATTGGTCATACTCAAGTAAAACGTGCATTCAGAAAAGGATTCGATTCATGCATTGTTTTTGTCAATGTCATCAATGATTATACTCATACACTTCCTTATGCACATAAACCTTTCATGACTACTTATAAGGATTGTTTTATGTCTGAGTATCCCTCTGAATTACCACCATCTCGAGAATCCTTTGACCATAGCATAGACTTAGTCCTTCGTAGTTCTCCTCCTTATAAAGCACCTTATAGACATGGCCCACTACACCAAAAGGAAATAGAAAACCAAGTAAAAGACCTACTACAGAAAGGACTTATAACGTCTAGTTCTTCCCCATTTGGAGCATCATATCTCTTAGTAAAGATGAAGAATAAAACTTATTGAATGTGCAGTGATTATAGAGCCCTTAACAAGATCACAATAAAGAATAGATACCCCATACCTCGAATCGATGATCTTTTAGATAAATTACGAGGAGCTCGTGTCTTTAGTAAAATTGATCTAAAATTAGGATACCATTAGATTGGTATGATGCAAAGTGATATTTTTAAGATTGCCTTTAGTACTCAAACAGGCCATTATGAATTTATGGTAATGCCTTTGGACTTACTAATGCCCCTACTACATTTGCACGAATGATGAACAACATTTTTCTTGGCAAGCTTTTGTTCTTGTATTTTTCAACGATATACTTTTTTATAGTAAGAATGATAGTGAGCATAAGATGCATCTTAAAATAGTTTTTCATTTACTACGAGAAAACACTCTTTACGCTAATCCTGAAAAGAGTTACTTCTTTCAACATAAGCTAGAATATTTAGGACATATTATTTCAAGTGAAAGTGTGCATGTGCATCCAAAAAAGATTAGAGTTATAGTAGAATGGCCTACACCACAATCAGTCAATGATGTTCATTATTTTCTTGGGTTGGCTAGTTTCTATAGGAAGTTTGTTCGAAATTTTTCTTATTTAGCATTGCTCCTTACCTTGTTATTGAAAAAGAAAATAAAATTTGCATGGGGACTTACCCAACAACAATCCTTTGAAAAACTCAAACATGCACTTTCACATGCACCTGTTTTACAATTACTTGATTTTTCACAACCCTTTCATGTTGTTACTGATGCTAGTGGTTCATGGATAGGTGCAGTTTTAATGCAAAATGATCATCCCATTGCATTTGAGAGTAGGAAGCTTAAGCCCTCAGAAAAGAATTATAGTACATATGATAAAGAATTGTTAGCAGTTGTGCATGCTTTGCGAATTTGGAAACACTATCTTATGGGCTCTGAGGTCTTAATCAAAACTGATCAACATGCTATTAAGCATTTATTAAATCAGCACTTAATCTCTGATCGCCATTTTAAATGGGCATCATTCATTCAAAATTTCCAACCCATGACCCAATATCAGCCTGGTAAAGCTAATGTTGTACATGATGCTCTTAGCCGATTTCCTTCATATTATGTTGTTTTACATAATATTTCTTGCCATCCAAATACATTCTTTTCAAGAAATGGTTTCCACTTATGTATCTTATTTCTATTTCTCACGTGCATGGCATGACTTCAACAATGATGCATCTTTATCTGATGAGCATTATACATTTCATAATGGTTTTCTTTATTTTCAATATAGATTATGTATAACTCAAGCTTTTAAAGATTTTTTCATCAAAGAAATGCATGAACCATCTTACATGGGACATAGAGGCATACAAAGCACCATTTCTGCCTACAAAGATTTCTTCTTTTGGCCAAACATGGAAAAAGATATTGCACATTATGTTTCTCAATGCATTGTATGTTAGAATGTAAAATGTCATCATGGTAAACCATTTGGATTGTCAATGCCACTGCCCATTCCTAGCGAACCATGGGAACAAATTTCTGTGGATTTTATCACAGGTCTTCCCATCACTTCATCACATAATGATATGATTTGGACAATAGTTGATAGGTTTAGTAAATAATCATATTTCATTCCATGTAGAAAAACTTTGTCTGCACCTCAGGCTGCAAATATTCATTAAATGCATTTTTCCACGTCATGGATTTCCTAAAGTAATGTTATCTGATCATGATGTTAGATTTTGTAATCATTTTTGGGTTGCCTTATTTTAACATTTTGGTTCTAAAATAGATTTTAGCTCCGCATTTCATCCCGAAAGTAATGGACAAAGTGAGGCCACAAATAGTACTATTCTTGATTTATTATGTTGTTATTCATTAGATAGTCCAACTAATTGGGATGAAAAGTTGCCATTGCTTCAATTTGCTTACAATAACACCACACACACCACTACTGGCCATGCACCTTTTGAAATTTTTTATGGTAAAAAGCTTCCCACTCCCATGTCACTCACCCAAACCGACTTTTCGATGGTTGGTTCTATTGCTCAAGTTCACGTTTCTATACTTCACGATGTTCACGAGCACATTAGGAAAAGTCAAGAGAGATACATACATAATATCAATACTAAACAATTAGCCAAGGATTTCAAGGAAAATGATCTTGTATGGTTGTGTATCATTAAACGACGTCTCAAAAATATTTTGCAGCATCCTAAAATTAAACTTGCACCACGTTATTATGGATTGTTTCGCATTATAGAAAAAAATTAATGATAATTCATTTAGATTAGATATACCATCTTATTGGAATATACATAACTCTTTTCATATTAGTTTACTTAAACCATTTAAAGGCACTTTACCACTCACTACACTTCTTGATGACCCTCCTTTGATTGAAGAACAATCTGAAATCTTGATTCTCGAGACAATAAATGATCATGATGTCACTACTACATGCACAGGTACTCAATACCATCGATAGTTGGTTAAGTACAAAAATCACTCTATTGAAGAATGTCAATGGATACATAAAACACAATTAGCACCTCATTATGACCACTTAATTTTTGCATATCATACACAAACACATTAATGTAATTCCTCCATGAACATTTCTATGCATGTTTCTTTAACATGGAACATGATTATTTTCATTCAATGATGAAACATGTGACTGGCCATCCATGTTTATTTTATTTATCAACTGAGGTCAGTTGCTTTTTCAATTGAGGGGCATATTATACATTATGGAATATGTTAAACAATGCATTGTTGGAGTGTTAATTTATTAATATATTAATGTGTTTTGGTTTTTTTGAGATAGCAGCTGAAGGTTCGTGAGGGTGTGAAAGCATGAAGGGGGGACATCAATAATCCGATTTTAGGGCGGACATCAATAAATCCGATTTATAATTTAGTTTGTAAATAAATCCGCAATGAAGGTTATATTGTTAGAAAGAGTTAGAAAAATAGTGGTTATAATAAGGGTCATTGTAGACCGCAGTTTCTGATATTAATCCAGACCAAGTCGCCACTTCATCTAGGGCGTCATTGACACCTCTCCAATTGCAGTCTCAAAATCGCACGAATTTCGGTGCCAAAATCGTGATTTGAGCTCATTTCGACCTCTGAATGCACTATCGCAATGCTTGTGTAGGCTATTTTGTCTTTTTGTGCCAAAGGTATATACCAGTTTTGCTTCGCCAGTATAAGCATCTCGAAGTCTGCTACAACTTTAGCAGAATTTGTCTACGCAGTTCTATTCAACTTTTTGAGATACAATCAATTTTTTGCATCAAGGTATTTTAGTCACTTGCCATGGCTAAAAGCAGTGATGTATTTTGTATGTTGGATGTTGAGGATAAGTTGGATGGTACCAACTATGCGTTATGGGCTTATATGATGCGACATGTACTGGTTGCAAAAGGATTGTGGAACATTGTGCAAGGTGTTGAAAAACGTCCTATCACACCTGCAATTGTTACAACTGCAATTACTGAAGCTCATGCAAAAGGTGTCGAAGATGATGATATTTTGCATATTTTTGTTTGTGCTACAATTTCTGCAACACCTATTGCAGAGAAAATCCTCATTGGGATGGTAGAGATGCCCACGCACATGCATTGATAGCTTTGTTTGTCAAACGTGTCATTATTCCTCACATTCACTCTTGCAGAATAGCTAAGGATGTTTGGGATACACTTACCACATTCTACCAAGCTAGGAATGAGGCTCGTGCTGCTTACCTCCAAGAACACTTGGAGAGTGCACACATGAATGAAGGTGATTCTATGCACAGTTTTCTAACAAAGATCAAAGACTTGAAGGAACACTTGATTTCTACTAATGAAGTTATACGAGATACCTCACTTGTGTAGACCGTTCTGAATGTTTTTCCTGATTCATATCAGAGTTTTGCTTCTATTATTTGATTGATGATGAAAGGCAATCCAAATGCCTTATCATTTGAGGAGTTATTCTCTGTTCTGTTGCAGGAAGATCAGTGGAGGTAGGATAGGTCCATTATGTGTGTTGCAGATCAAGCTTTCCTAGCTTGTTAGAAGGGCAAAGGAAAATGGAGCTCTTCAACTAGCAAGCAAAAATCTGCAAATGTTGCACATTCAAAGAAAGTAGACAAAGATGAGAAAAAATCAAAAATGCAGAAATTGTTTTGCAAGTACTGTAAAGGAAATGATCATATCATAAAGAACTATCCTAAACTGGCTGCAAAAGAGGCAAAGAAGAAAGAGGCCACAATGGTTGTTGTAGAGGCCTCTACACCAAAAATAGAGTCTACAAATCTTGTGCACGAAGAAGAATGGGTGTTTACCAACATTTGCAGTTTTGACCCATCTTCTCATGAGCAGTGCATGTCTGCAGTAGACTCAGATGTTTGGTACTTTGATAGTGGGGAGAACAAACATATCACCTTGTCGTGCAATTTCTTGTCTTCACTCGAGCCTACCCCCACAGGGAATTCTGTTACATGTGCCAACAACTCCTCCTATCCTGTTATGGGAGTTAGTAAGATCATTTTGACTACTATTGATGGTAGTTCTTTCAATTTGTCAATGCTTTGTTTGTGCCAGGTGTTAAGAAAAATATGTTATCAGTTTCTGCATTAGCCAAGATTGGCTTGGTTGTGAAATTTGTTGATGACGGATGTACAGTTCATGATCTGCCAAATGGTGACATTATTAATTCTTCTGGCATTTTATGTAGTGGGATGTATAACCTCATAGACTATGAAAGATCTGTAAATGATTTGGCATGTGCAGTACATGATTCTCAGGCTATGTCAGATGTAAAGCGTTGGCATGCACGGTTTGTTCATCTGAATTTTGCTAGTTTGCTACGCCTACAGAAATCTGAAATGGTGTCCTCTTTGCCCAAACTTGAGGCACTCGATAAACATGTATGTGAGGGATGTATTTTGGGCAAAATGCAGCATTCTTCCTTTCCAAAAGATGGTTCAGTTGGGGCTACTCAGAAATTGCAGTTTGTACATAGTGATGTCTATGGTCCTATGAAGACATCTTCTTTTGGGAACTATCTTTACTTTGTGGCTTTCATCGATGATTTTCCACGCATGCATGGGTATATCCATTGAAGAAAAAGTCCGAAGTGTTTATGTGCTTCAAATAGCTTCAAATTTTAGCTGAAAATTTATCAGCATATAAAATGGGCACCCTCCATTCTGATCGAGGGGGAATATATGTCTTCTGACTTTAATGCATTTCTGGTTGAACATGGGATAAAACACCAGTGTACAATGCCGTATACACCTCAATAGAATGGATTTGGTGAACGAAAGAATAGGTCACTCATGGAGATGGCGAGGTGTATGGTCAAGAGTCAAGCTTTACCACAGTTTCTAGCTTGAGACTGTCATGTGTGCAGCATATGTACTTCACATGTGTCCCACTAAAGCACTGTCGTCTATCACTCCATATGAGGCTTGGCATGATTGCAAGACATCTGTTGCTCATCTGCATGTTTTTGTTATGGCTGCATCTAGTCTTTGTGATGAGAATGAGCCTGTTTTGTTTGATGAAGCAAAAAATTTAGAAAATTGGATGGCTGCTATGCAATGTGAATATGATGTTATAATGAAGAATGGTACTTGGTCTTTGTGCGACTTGCCTCTTGGAAAGAAGGCCATTGGCACTAAGTGAGCATACAAGCTGAAGCATAAGCCTGATGGAACAGTTGAGAGGTATAAGGCTAGGCTTATTGCAAAGGGTTATGTGTAGAAAGGGCATGAAAACAAGATGTGCATGTTAAAGAAGGCATTATATGGTCTAAAGCAAGCACCACATGCTTGGTATGAGAAGATACATGCCTATCTGATTGCACATGGTTTTGAGAACAATCCAACTGAAAGCAGCTTATATGTTAAGTGTGCTAATGATGTGCTTCTGATCATTGTTTTCTATGTTGATGACATGCTACTCACTGGTCCTATTGAGAAGCATATTGCTGATTTTAAGGCTGATTTGCATGCCTCATTTGAGATGTCTGATTTGGAGCATTTGCATCATTACTTGGGCATTCAATTTATGCATGTTGATGGTGGAACGGCTTTGTGTCAAACGAAATATATCAACACATTATTGCAACATTTTGGCCTTGAAGATTGTACACCTATTGCGAGTCCTATGGAGATAGGTTTACAATTGCGTCTTCATGATGCTAGAGATGCATTTGATGTTGTTCTCTATCAGCAGGCTGTTGGATGCCTGATTTACTTATGCAGTACTTGGCCAGATATTCAGTTGGCTATCTCACAGATGAGCAGGTTTATGCATTGCCCAGGTGTCAAGCATTGGCACATGGTTAAGCACATATTTCACTACTTGAATGGTAACCGACTACTTGGGTTGCTTTATCCTAAGGGGGGATCACTACTGCTAGATTTGCATGCTTTTTGTGACTCTGACTCGGCTAGTTGCTATGACACTCGTGTGTGCACTAGTGGTTCTTTCTTCATGCTTGGTAGCTCATGCATACTTGGTTGAGCAATAAGCAGCCTACTGTGGCCACTTGGAGTTGTGAGGTTGAGTATAGGGAAGCTTTCACAGTGACTATTGAGTGTGTGTGGCTTAAACACTTTATGGCTGATTTGGGTGTTGATCAATCTTCTGCCACCACCATCTTCACTCACAATCAGAGTGCATTGGCACTTGTGAGGAACCCTCTATTCCATGCTCGCACTAAGCATATTGAGGTGCATTATCATTATGTCAGGGAGAGGTTCTCTGCTGGCAAGATCAGTTTGAAATATGTGCCCATGCAGGAGAACATTGTAGACCTTTTCAAAAAGGCTCTGCCTAGGGAGAAGTTTGAAGCTTTCCACAAAGCTTTGGGCTTACTTCCTTTTGTGGAGTGATTTCCACATAGCTTGGCACTTCCTTATACATGAGTCCTAGCTCCTTGTTCACCACATCACTCCCAAGGGGGATTTGTTGATATATTTAGGTAGTGATGTGTGTGATCACTCTAGGACTACCGGGGCACCTTTTTCCCTCTTTAGGAGGCTTTTTCCCCTGGCTTGTATATACGCCTATTGCCCTAACGGGCTAGTTATCTTTGTACATTGTAGTGGTAATACATTCAATATTGTGTGTTGTGCTCCAAGCTTCTTCTTCTTCCTTGTGCTCTTCACATGCTTTTGCAGATGTCTAACTCCAACAATATTTTGGTAGTGATGTGTGTGAACATACTAGGAGTACTAGGGCACTGTTTCCCTCTTTAGGAGGTTTTTGTCCCTTGGCTTCTATATATGCCTATAACCATAATAGATCACTTATCTTTTTACATTCACTTGGTAATATATTCAATAGTGTGTGTTGTGCTCCAAGCTTCTTCTTCTTCCTTGTGGTGTTGCTTCCATGCACCTCAAACTCCAACAATTAGTATTAGAGCACGTCGTCGCTTCATCTTGAGTGTTTTTGACATCCCTCCTCTCATAGTCTCATAATCACAGGAAAATATTTTAGCATGCTTAGGGAAATTAGAAGTTCAAAATTGCTTTGCTTGATGGTATCGAGATCACGATATGAGCTCGTTTTGGCCTCCAAATGCACTACTAGAGTGCTTATGTAGGCCATTTCCTCATTTTGTGTCGAACATATATACAGGTTTTGACTCACTAGTACAAGTGCCAGAAAGTCTGCTACACGATTATGCATGTTGCAGATCAAGCTCTCTTGGCTAGGCAAAAGCGTGAAGGTTAATGGAGCTCATTTACTAATAAGCGCTAATCTACTAATTCTGCACAATCAAAGAAGGATGACAAAGACGAGAAGAAAACTGAAAAGCAGAATTTTTTGCAAATATTGATAAGGAAACGATCATGCCATCAAGATTTGTCCAAAACTAGCTGCAAAAGAGGAAGAGAAGAAAGAATATTTAATGGTTGTTGCATAGGCCTCTACACCCAAAATAGATTCTACTAATATTGTGCAAAACGAAGAATGGGCATTTACTACAATTTGAAGTTATGACCCATCTTCTCATGAATAGTGTGTGTCTTTAGCAGAGTTGGATGTTTGGTACTTTGATAGTGGGGCAAGCAAACATATTACCTTGTAGCATAATTTCTTCACTTTACTTGAGCCTGACCATGTAGCAAATACCATCACATGTGCCAACAACTCCTCTTAAACTATCATGAGAGTTGGTAAGATCATTTTGACTACTGCTGATGGTAGTTCATTTACATTGTCGAATGCTTTACTTGTGTCAGGGATCAAGAAAAATTAGTTATCATTTTTAGCATTAGACAAGATCGAGTTGGTTGTGAAATTTCTTGATGATAGATGTATTGTATATGATTTGCCAAATGGTGTTTTAATAAATGCTTCTAGCATTTTATGTCATAGGCTATATATGCTCATAGTTTATGAAAAATCTATGAATGATTGAGCATGTGTAGTTCAAGATTCTCAAGCTATGTCCGATGCCAAGCTTTAGCATGCATGCTTTGGTCATCTGAATTTTGCTAGTTCGCTACATGTATAGAAATTTAAAATCAGAAGACATATATTCCCCCCACGATTAGAACGGAGAATGCCCATTTTACATGCTGACATATTTTTAGCCAAAACTAAAAACTATTTGAAGCACATAAACACTTCGGATTTTGCCTTCAATGGATATACCCATGCATGCCTGGAAAAATCATCGATGAAAGTCATGAAGGAAAGATAATTTCCAAAAGAAGGTATCCACATAGGACCACAGACATCACTATGTACAAGCGGTAATTTCTGAGTAGCCCGAACTGAACCATCTTTTGGAAAGGAGAAATGCTGCATTTTGCCCAAAATAAAACCTTCACAAACATGTTTTCCAGGTTCCTCAAGCTTGGGCAAAGAGGACACCATTTCAGATTTCTGCAGGAGTAGCAAACTTGCAAAATTCAGATGACCAAAGTGTGCATGCTAAAGCCTTGCAGCTAACATAGCCTGAGAATAATGTAGTGCACATGCCAAATCATTTAAAGATCTTTCATAGTCTATGAGCTTATACATCCCACAACATTAAATGCTAGAAGCAATAATCACATTGCCATTTGACAGATCATGAACTTCACATCTGTCATCAACAAATTTCACAACCAAGTCAATCATGGCTAATGTAGAAAATGATAAGAGATTTCTCTTCATCCCTGGCACAATCAAAGCATCTGACAAAGTGAAAGAACTACCATCAGTAGTAGTCAAAATGATCTTACCAACTCCCATAACAGGATAAGAGGAGTTGTTGGTGCATGTAATAGTATTCCGTGTAGGGGCATGCTCGAGTGAAAAGAAGAAACTATGCTGCAAGGTAATATGTTTGGTCGCCCCACTATCATAGTACCAAACATCTGAGTCTACTACAGACATGCACTGCTCATGAGAAGATGGGTCAAAACTCCAAACAGTAGTAAACACCCATTCTTCTTCCTGCAGAAGATTAGCAGACTATGTTTTTGGTGTAGAGGCTTCTGCAACAACCGTTTGAGTCTCATTCTTCTTTGCCTCTTTAGCAGACAGTTTTGGACAGTACTTGCAAAACAATTTCTGCTTTTCTGATTTCTTTTCATCTTTGTCTTCCCTCTTCGATTGTGCAGAATTAGTAGATTTTTGCTTACTAGTTCAAGAGCTCCATTTTCCTTTGCCCTTCTGACTAGCTAGGAAAGCTTGATCTACAACATGCATAATGGACCTCTAATGCTTAGACTGATCTTCCTACAACAAAACAAAGACTAACACCTCAAATGAAAAGGCATTTGGATTTCCTTTCAATATCAACCAAAGAGTAGAAGCAAAACTCTAATATAAATCAGGAAGACCATTCAGAACGGTTTGCACATGTGAGCTATCTGGTATAACCTAATCAGCAGAAATCAATTGTTCCTTCAAGTCTTTGATCTTTGTTAGAAAATTGTCCATAGAATCACCTTCATTCATGTGCTCACTCTCCAACTGTTTTCGGAGGTAAGAAACACGAGCCTCATTCCTAGCTTGGTACAATGTGCTAAGTGTATCCCAAGCATCCTTAACTATTCTACAAGAGCGAATGTGAGGAATAATGGCATGTTTGACAGACAAAGCTATCAATGCATGTGCTTGGGCATCTCTACGAACCCAACGAATTTGCTCTATAGTAGGTGCAGCAGAAACCGTAGCATGAACAGGAATATGTAGAACATCATCATCTTTGACACCTTCTGCATCAGCTTCAATACCCGCACTTGTAACGGTTGCAGGTGTGATAGGACATTTTTCAACACCTTGCACAATGTTCCACAGTTCTTTTGCAACCAATACATGTCGCATCATATAATCCCACAATGGGTAGTTGGGACCATCCAAATTATCCTCAAGAGCTAACATACGAAATACATCACTGCTTTCAGCCATGGCCAGTGACTAAAATACCATGATGTAGACAATTGAGTGTATGTCAAAAAGTTGAACGGAACTACCTAGAGAAGTTCTGCTAAACCTGTAGCAGACTTTGAGATGCTTATACTGGCAAACCAAAACAGGTATATACCTTTGGCACAAAAAGACAAAATAGCTTGCATATTTGCTACGATAGTGCATGTGGAGGCCGAAACGAGCTTAAATCATAATTTTGGCACCATAGAGAAAAGTTGTTTTGATCTCTGAAACACCCTAAGTATGCTCACTAAATTTTGTGTGAATTCGAGACTGCAATCGGAGAGGTGTAGACAATGCCCTAGATGAAGCAACAACCTGCACTCATACCAATTGTTGTAGTTAGATGTCTGCACAAGCACGTGAACAGCATAAGGAAGAAGAAGAAGCTTGGCACACAACACACAATACTAAATGTATTACTAGAGAATGTACAAAGATAAGTAGCCCATTAGGGCAATAGGCGTATATACAAGCCAGGGGAAAAGAACCTCCTAAAGAAGGAAAAGAAGTGCCCTAGAGGTCCTAGAGTGTTCACACACATCACTACCTAAATATATCAACAACATATGCTTCCGAAAATTCTATAATTAGAAATATCTGGTTTTGATCCATAAAACAATTCATAAGGTGCTTTTTGTACATGAATTTGAGTAGGTGGTAACCTGTTCATCACATAAACTCCCATATTGCATGCTTCAGCCCAAAAAGTAAGTGGTAAGTCCTTTTCATTTAATATGCACCTACCCATTTCCAAGATAGATGTGTTTCTTCTTTCGGCCACACCATTTTGTTGAGGTGTGTATCTTTTTGTAAACTCCTTTTCTATTCCTTCTTCTTCCAAATAAGCAAGAACTTGATTAGAAAAATACTCACCTCTTCCATCTGATCTCAACCTTCTTATGCTTCAACATTTTCAATCAATGAATTAATGTTCTTGAACATATCAAATACTTCTGATTTGTATTTCATAAAATAAATGAATGTAAACTTTGAGAAATCATCAATAAATGTTACAAAGTACTTCCTACATTAGTATCAATCAAGTCCAAAATACTTTTGCTTTGCAACCTTGCTTTTGAAAAAGGACTTCGTACCTATTTTCCAAGCTGACATGCCTCACAAAAGAAAATCCAAATCATATTTAGGTAGTTCTAGTAGACCTTCAACCAAGGATTTCTTTGCAATATCCTTCAACCTTCCAACACTGATGTGTCCTAATCTCTTATGCCATAAATCCAATTGACTTACTTGAGCCCCATTGACCATTGTATAATTTGCATAATTTGGAATTTCAACTTCATAAATATATAATCTATTTACCTTTTGTCCTCTTATAACAAAAGCCCCATTGTTCTTTTGATAAGCATGTGACTCATTATTGTCAAAATCCACCTTCACTCCATTTTCCTCCATCTGTACAATTGAAATCAAATTTCTTGTCATAGTAGGAACAAACAAAACATCTATGAGAGTTACATGTTCATTAAATGGATGGAAAATCACCAATATATACTACTTCATGGTTATTACTATCTCCTGTGGCAAGTGTGACTCTTGAATCTAGCTTGTGTAAGTTCACAAACATATTCATGTTATGACTCATGTGGTTTGAACAACCATTATCTACATACCAGTTTTTGTTGTTTACATTCCTCTTATGTGTCTCTAAATGCATAGCCATAAGAATGTTTTCCTTCTATGTCTAAGCCTCCTCTTGCACTATGTTGTTGTTTTGATGCATGTGATCTTGGCCTCTTCCTCTTTCTCGTCCTCTAAAACCACCTCTTGTATTTGGGTTGGAGAAGCAATCCCTCACATAATGTCTAAATTTACCACAATAATTACAAATAAAGTTATCTTGTTGATTTGGTTGAGTCTATTGACTTTGTTGTATTGTTCTTCCTCCTCTAGTAGCATTAAAGCTTCCTGTTCCTCTTGCATAATTGTTGAATCTTACTCCTCCTCTCCAATTTCCTCTACCTCTTGATCTTTTAGATGAAATATAAAGAGCTTGTCCCTGACTACCTCTTTGCGAATGATAAAAGTTCCCACATTGTATGTTGATTTCTTTAGTCATCATGAGCGTTTGTAAATCTTCAAAGGATGGTAGATTCTCTCGAGTCATGATAGATGTAATAAAAGACTTCCATATTTCATCTTCTCTCAATCCATTTAACATTCTATTAAACTTTATATCCTCACTAGTACATGCTTCAATAGAGGCTAATGCTTCAATAAGAGATTTTACCTCAAGAAAATAATTATTTATTGATTGTCGTGGCTTCTTTTTTACTCTTGTCAACTCACCAATAAGTTGTGGTTGCCTTGCTCTCTTGGTAATTGCAAATAACCTTTCTAGAGACCCATAGGCTTCTCTACTAGTATTCAAACCTCTTATATGTCGAAGCATAGTATTCAAAACTATTTGTGATATAATAAACAAAACTCTTCTATCTCTTTCAATCCATTCTTGCTCGATCTGCTTGTGTAGGAGCTTCAAGTAATGCTAACTTCACTTATGTACATGTTATCAATCTCCAAAGACCTTTAGACATGAGATAAGACTCCATTCTAAATTGCCACATGGGATAATTTCTCCCATCTGATAACTTCTCAATCGATGCACTCAAATCTTCCATGTTGAATTGTTGTAAACAAACAAGATAATTCAATAGGCTTAATGAAAGATTTGAAAAGAAACAAAAGCTCTGATACCACAATTGTATTTTTACAAACTTATAAACATCAAATTACACAACAAAAAATGATGAAACCTCCCAAGATCTTCAAAAGATGAAACAAATATTTCCAAACTTTAGAAATCAAACTTTCTTGCAAACTTTCAAGAAAACAAAAATGGGTTATTGTAGAAAAATAATCATTAGAAACTCATTTAATAGAATTTGTTTAAAACTAATTATATATTTTGAAAATAGATTTTGAGTAGCATGCTTTAGAGACAAAAAATTTCAAAGCCGATGGACTATAGCTCCCAAAAAAATGGGTTGAATTCAAGGTATATTGAGGCCTACTACTACAAGGTATGACTATCTATCTGAATTGAAAACTGATTTACGGTAGCAGCAAAACTCAACCACTTATGCAAAGTTTTGATATATATAGAAAATATCGGAGCTACACAAACTCCTCCAAGTGAAATCACTCAAAAAGACCTCATATCGATTGAGATATGGAAGTTTGAAGAGAGGTATGTCTGTGATGAGACATCGGATATACACAAGAAACTATTTGTGCAAAAATGCCTACTCACATGGAGTTCTTTCATTTGATTTTGCACAAAAACCGATATATATATTACAAGTTGTAAGCTTTGCAACGCAACAAGAATCACTCAATTTGGCCACCTACACTAAGAGAATCACTCTTTTTATTGAGAGTGTTATAACTTATGGAATATGTTGAATAATGCATTGTTGGAGTGTTAATTTATTAATGTATTAATGTGTTTTTGGTTTTTTTGATATAGGAGCTGAAGGTTCGTGACGGCCTGAAAGCGTGAAAGGGCAGACATCAATAATCTGAGTTTAGGGTGGAAATCAATAAATCCAATTTATAATTTAGTTTATAAGTAAATCCGCATAGAAGGTTCTATTGTTAGATAGAGTTAGAAAAATAGTGGTTAGAATAAGGGTCGTTGTAGACCGCAATTTCTGATATTAAAAGAAGAAGCTTTCTACAAAAGTCATCCACTTTTAGTTTCACGCATGCTTTTCGAAGCCGCTCTCATGTAACCACTCTTTTCGAGGTAATAAAAATTTCCTATAAATACACACACTCTCTCGAATGTCGAAACAAAGTGCATGGGGGGAGATTGCACCCAATACTGAGTTCAGTCTAGTCTCTTAGTATATCTAGTTTTTTGTGTGTTTTCTACATTTGCAACCTCTATGTGTGTGTGAGCAAGATCCTGATAACAGTGGTATGAGAGCCTTGCATGTGTCACTATGGAGGGATCTGTTTATGTTCGTTTTGGTGAATTTATCTCTGTTTCACTGTTCTCTGTTTGTGATCCGATTCTGATTCCGGCTCTAGCTCCGACTCCACTTCCGGTTTCCGTTTTTGTTTTCGTTTCCAGTTTCAATTTCAGTTTCTGTTCTAGTTCTAGTTTTGGTTTCTATTCTTGTTCCACTTCCATAACCAGAACCTACATTTACACCTACGTTTACTCCCTTGGCTTACTCCAAGGCATGGACTAAGGCATAGAACTTAGGCATAACTTAAGGCATAACTAAGGCATTACTTTGGCATCTTTGGCACCCAAGGCTCCCTTGGTGACCGTTGGCTATGCACGAACCAATTTTAATTTATGAGTGGCAATAAGGAGTTTTACATTCACCAAGGTGGGAGGATTTGAACCCACAACATCACCCACACAAGGGAAGTGTTTTACCACTACACTATCTCTTTGTGTTGTCACTCTAGTTCTCTTTTCTTATATTTAACACAGCTTTCATCTCTTTCTTACTTTTTCAATTCCAAAGAACAACCATTCCTTTTACATTTCAACTCAAACAAACTCAAAAATTGTTTTTACATATCTAGCAAGAGGGTTTTGTCTCTACATCCTATCATGACATCACTACTACATTCACATGTACTCAATACCATCGATATTTGGTTAAGTACAAAAATCACTCTATTGAAGAATGTCAATGGATACATAAAACACAATTAACAGCTCATTATGACCGCTTAATTTCTGCATATCATACACAAACACATTAATGTACTTCCTCCATAAACATTTCCATGCATGTTCTTTTTAACATGGAACATGCTTGTTTTCATTCAGTGATGGAACATATGACTAGCCATCCATGTTTATTTTACTTTACCAACTGAGGCGGTTGCTTTTTCAACTAAGGCGCATGTTATAAATTATCGAATATGTTGAATAATGCATTGTTGGAGTGTTAATGTATTAATGTATTAATGTGTTTTTGGTGTTTTTGATATAGCAGTTGAAGGTTCGTGAGGGCGTGAAAGCATGAAAGGGCTGACATCAATACTCCGACTTTAGGGCAGACATTAATAAATATGATTTATAATTTAGTTTATAAATAAATCCGCATAGAAGGTTCTATTGTTAGAAATAGTTAGAAATATAGTAGTTAGAATAAGGATCATTGTAGACCACAATTTTTTATATTAAAAGAAAAGGCTTTCTATGAAAGTCACCAACTTTTGGTTTCACGCATGCTTTTCGAAGCCGCTCTCATGTAACCACTCTTTTCAACATAATAAAAAATTCCTATAAATACATGCACTCTATGGACTGTCGAAACAGAGTGCATGGGGGGAGATTGCACCCAATAATACTTTCGGTCTCGTCTCTTGGTGTCTATTATTTTGTGTGTTTTTTGCATTTGCAACCTCTGTGTGTGTGAGAGCAAGATCCTGATAATAGAGAGGCTATCAACAACAGTGGCTTCCTTGTCTAAAAATAGACACCTCTCCTTTCTTCTTAGTTTTATCTACTTTTACTCTAAATTTGGAGATGTGAGTGCCTCCACATGTTATTTATCATAAATAATAAAATCCATAAGCCTAACAAACAATACTTTAGAGCTCGTTCTTATGTAACAAGCTTGAGTGAGCTCATATGTGATTTGGAATTCATCAAAGCTTCTTTGTATTATGAGTTATGAATAGAAGTGATTTTTCTTGTATTGTCTCTCATTCCATCTCTTCCTTGTCTGTGTGCATTATCAGGCTTCTCACCTTCATTTTCATGCATATCACTAATTCACCATCATCATATCAACTTTACATCTGCGTACATGGAAAGTTCAGGAGATGGAGCTCCTTGACACAATACTCAACCTTGTCTAAAGCAACACTAAATTCAAAATCATTGTTGGGAAGTGCACTCAAGAATGAATGTGTGATGGTAAGAGTGTCAAAAGACTGCTATTGAAACACAAGTAGTTACATTTTTCCAAGTTTTTCCCTAATTTATTATCTATTTTCTTCATCTTCACTCTCCGTACCTCCATCCTCCATAGCAACACTTCATCGTCATCAAAAGTTTTGATTTGTTTGCATACTTACTCTCCTCTGTTTCATTGCCCTTGATTGGTTATGCTAGAGAGCAAGCATGAGTGAGTCATTTTTGCAAGCATTTGAGCTACTATGAAGTTCCACCTCAACACTATGCATACACACATATAGACATATACATGCTTTAGGTCTAGGTCTTTAGGATTAGGGTTTTATGGTTTTTACACATGCACACACATATATACATATATATACATATATATACATATATATACATATACACACATAATACATATACACATACACTTGTATATACACATGCATACAAACATATACATCTTTTAGGTTTAGGTCATTAGGATTAGGGTTTTAGGGTCTTTACACATGCATACACATATACACACATAATACATATACACACATAATAGATATACACACATAATACATATACACATAAACATATATATACACATGCATACACATATATATAAACATATACACACATAATACATATACACATACACATATATATATACACAAACATACAGGCATACACATGTTTTAGGTCTAGGTCTTTAGGATTAGGTTTTTAGGGTTTTTGCACATGCATACAAATATTTACACATATACAAATATACATACATAATACATATGCACATACACATGTATATAAACATCCATACACAGATATACATGTGTTTTAGCTTTTGTTTATAAATATCATGTCAATTTGTCTGATTTCATGAATGTGTTTTTTGTTCTGGGACTGTAGATATAGATATTTGATCCCTCTAGGCATGTGCATGGCAGTGGTGTGCCAGAATTTTGTATTTGGTGCATATATGGCCATGGTGTGCCATAATTTTGTATTTGGTTTCTATAAGGCAGTGGTTTTCCAGATTCTATATTTGGCTCATATATGGCAGTGGTTTGCCATACCTTTGTACATGGTTCATTTATGGAATATATATCTCTTTTGTACATGATTCATTTATGGACTATTTCTTTGTACATGGTTCATGATTCATTTTGCTTATCTCTTTTGTGTTTGATAGTGTATTTTGCTTTATCATATCATGTTTTTTTTGCCTCTCATACAAGTCAAATGTACTTGGTTTTTTTAGTAGAGTTTATTGTCTTTTGCTACATAGCAACATGCGAATATTGCTACAACAAGAGACAACACACTCTACCAATTTTTTTTTTGCAAATATGGTCGTCCATATAGGCGACGGTATAAGGGTCAGTGTGTAGAGGCACATACCGATGATTATACTGAATTTTTTGCCTAGGGGCATACCATCACTTATACCATCGCTTATATTGACACTTATACCAACTCTTATATCGACGCTTATACTGATGCTTATATTAACACTTATACTAGCTGTTCAACGCAAAGGATCGAGCACAGATCTCATCATAGACGTAGAGGAAGCACATAGATTACTCATAGATTACTTCATAACCCCAACAATGATTTTTATCACTAAAACAATGTAATATATGTACATACATCTGATTACTTCATGTGCGACTTCATTTTGTGCAAGTTGAGGAGTCCTGAAGCTTGAGGAGTCTAGGTGGAAAGCTCACACCAATTTTTTGTAATTTTTGGAAGCCGTTAGGTATCTCAAATTAGATGTAGAACCTTTTTTTTAACTATGCCAGTTACTAGATGTGAAACCGGTCAAAACTAGGCAAAAACTATAAATAGAGCTAGAGAGTTCATTTTGTGGTGGTTGATGAATGTATGAGCTAGTAATTAGAATGCTATTGTAATTAGTCGATGACGAATATGAGTATGAGTTCCTTTCTTTCCTTCCATTGATCTCCATCGCCTTTTTCCTTGTGTGTGTGTGTGTGCATGTGTGTGTATGCAATCACATTTCTCACCATCACCTTCATGCACTTCACTTGCTCTTGACCTTCATATCGGCCTAACCTCTCTGCGGATTGAAAATTATGAGTTGGAGCTACTCGTGTTGGTACTCACCATTGTACTAGGCTGACACCAAATTTGGCACCATTGCTGGGGAAGAGCTCTAGGTTGAGCATGTGATGGTAAATGTGTTGGAGAAAATCATTGGAAGGTAAAATTTCTTTGTTGTTTTGTTGTTTGTAGTTAGTTTTTACACACTTTTACTCCACTTGTCCTCTAGTTTCATTCCCCATCATCACCTCAAACTCCAAGAAACCACAAAAAATCTGTCATATTCCCTCTTTCTCTTCTCTTTTCCTCATTTGTGTGTGTGTGAGAGTGAGAGAAAGATTTTGCAGGTGTTTGTTCATGTTTTTTGGTGCACTAACTTTGCAGGGTAGCTTTGGACATCACAAATTTACAGGAAACATAGGTAAAGACTCCATTTTTCTCTCAGAAATTACCATAGAAGCTTATCACCGTGACTGCCAAACCAAGATATGGGATCAGATCCATATGAAACATCCATAATAACAAATATTGAGCTACATTTCAACTCGCATTTAAGTAGTGTTAAAGTTCATGTCTTGCTTTTTTTAATTTTTTTGGTGCAATGGCAAGAAAAAATGAACTTTTTGGCATGCTTGAAGCTCAAGGTAAGCTAGACGGGAGCAACTATCCAATTTCTTGTGCATGATGAAGCTATCTTGCAATGCAACTATGGAACAGAATAGAAAATTTTGACAAGAGACTGAAGTGTTCTTTTGCTACACACCTAATTGTCATATATTTAGGTTCTTCTTCAAGCACAATAAGTACGACTTTTAGATCTACACAAAAAAAACTTAAAGGGGATGAAAATGATGTTTTAGATTACACTTTCTTTGATGCAACATATTTTTCCACACATCCAATCATGCACTACTTCAAGAAAATCTTGCGATAGACTTGCTTCTTTGTGTGCATGTGTAACTTACTTGAGAAAGCAACTTGAAGATGTATGTATGGCATAGATGTAGTCATTGGATGTATATGTTACATGCATCAAGGTTTTAAAAGAGCATACTAGTGAACATGGATGAGATAATTCAGGATGCATCACTCATTTCTACATTACTCAAAGGATTGCTAGAATCTTCTCATAGCTTTGCCACTACACTCAGTTTGATTATAAAGGGAAATCCAAATATGAATACTTTTAATGAGGGTTCATCAGATCTTTTGCAATAAGAGCAATCAAGAGTGAATAGAAGTGGTTTACTTGAGCGAACACAAGCACTTGCGATTACACAAAATGGGAAGAACAAGTGTGGTTCAACTTCTCATTCATAAACAAAAAAATCCTCACTCATCCTCTTCCACTTCTTCCTCTCATGATAGTGCTATGGAAAATAGGAATAGATTCAATTATTATTGTAAGAATGGACATACCACTAATGAATGTAGAAAGCTTCGCAAGGGTCATCAAAAGAAGAAAGAACCTAGGATGTCTATTGTTTAGAATACATATAATGCAAAGAATGATACAGCTAATGTTGCTCAAGATGTTTGGGAATGTGTTGTTATATATAATTTTGATTCATAATTACATTCTAAATGTATGATTTTGAATGAGACTAATTTGGATTGGTTTGTTGATAGTGGTGCTTCAAAGCATATCACTTCATGCAAAATATTTTCTGCATATTTGAGAGATGCACCTAGGGGAGGACATGTTGTATGTGCATAGAATGGTTTTTATCCTAGTACTGAAGTTGGAGAAATTTAGCATATGGCTGAAAAATGGATGTATTTTTACTCTTTAGAATACATTGCATGTACTGAGTATCTAGAAAAACTTTGATTTTAATTCCTACTATTTCTAGTGATGGACTTCATGTACATTTGTTTTTATCACAAATACATGGTTCAAAAATTGAACAATGGTGATCTTGTGATGTCGTGGACATTATGTAGTAGATTTTACTACTTGGATACACATAAGAGAGTTGCTTAACATACCTTTCTTACACATAGTTCTTTCCTTGTTGAAGTGTAGCTATGACATGCTCATTTTGGACATTCCAACTTCAATAATTATGATATTCCAATCTTGATAAAATTCCAAGATTCAAGACAAATGGGGACTTTCGTGGAATGCTTAATAAGTGATGGCATCAGAGTTGTACAAGTTTCAGGTGGGATTTTAAGCTATCATCCCTTTGGCATCCCCTCATTGAGGTAAAAAAAAGTTTCCTTTTATGGGAAATACTCCACTTGGGAATTTGGGCCAATGTTAAAGCTAAAAAAATTTTTGATGTCCCTCCATGGTGTAAACAGTGACACAATGAGGACCTTGGACACTTCTTCGTTCCTTGCCTAACATCAATCCCAATCTAGAGGACCCTTGGATGAATCATGGGACTGGATGGAAAAATCAATTGGAAGCAAGCTTTATTAGGTGAAACGATCAGCTGCTCCTCCAGGCTATGGAATACTATAAGAGACAAGGATCTTTGGAAGATTTCCAGACACAGGTGGGTTGCCAAATTCGGTAAACCCTCCTTGGGAATGGTCAATTGAAAAATCTCTTTTCATTTTAGGCAAAAGATTTTCTAATTGTAAAATTTTCCCCCCACCTTTTAGACACCACAAAGTGTTTTTCCTCATGAGAATATAGATTTAGAGAAAGTGGGGCCACCATGAGGGGGATGAAAGGTTTTTAACCTTCTTTGTAAGTTTTTCTAGCAAGTCTTAAGCAACCCCTACCTTGTGGGATTTGGGGAGTCCCGTGGCTACTAGGCTTGTTCAGTTGTACATTTGGTTTCTTTATTGATTAAAGTAAAGGAGAGTAGGCCATTGCAAAACCTCCTTTTGAAAAAAAAAAACTTTAATAGTTTGCTTTACTTGCAAAAAAGGGACATGGTTATTGGTTTTCAGATAGTGAATTCCATTTAAAATTTTGCATGTGAAGATTATACTCTCGCAAAAAACTATCATGCTTTTTTTTCTCAAGGATGGTGCTATACAGTCTACATGAAAATTACTACTTGGTCAAAGTGATGTATGTCATCCGATCAAGAATTCATCTAGCATGTGTACATTGTTACCTTCATTGATGGTGCAACACTCATGACTTGGGTGTATCCTATGAAAGCAATGAATGAGTTAATCTCTTACTTTAAGAAACTTATAGCTATGGTTAAAAATATTTGTGGCAATAACATTTTGACTCTTTGCATTGATTATGGTGGTGAATACATGTCACATGAATTTAATGATTTTCTTTGTGAGAGAGGTATTGTGCACCAATGTAGAGTGTCATATACACCTAAAAACATTTGCACTATAGAGCTCAAGAATAGAATACTTTTGGAAATGAAAGAATCTATGTTAAAGAGGAAATGAACTTCTAGATATGTTTTGGATGGAGATGATCATGTGTGAAAACTATATGGTGGATACCTCCAAAAATGAGCCTGGTGTTACAAAAAGCTGCTCTACACCTGCCAAGGTAGCTTCAAGAATAGTAATTAGAAATCTTTTTCTTACTAAGAATGCATATAGAACACCTTAGTGCTTTGGAAGATCAGTCTCAAATTGATACATCAAAACAGATAACTTAGTTCAAAACACATGACTCAAAACTTGCTATTTTGGGATGAGGAGCTCTTTGGGATTTCAGTTAGAGCACACAACCTCCTCAGAATTGTTCAGAGATATTTTGCACACTTTAAATTAGATATATGATGAATATAAAGCAACAAATTTGATGAATTTTGATGAACCATATTGAAAGAAGGTAATTTAGGAACATTGAGGTGTCATCCTGACATTTTTGGGAACATCTATTTGCATAATTAGGTCATTTCAAATAGTTGTAATGCATAGACTAATGAACCAAATGTGATGAAAATCAGTACGGAAACTTAAGAGTTTACCTATAGCAATTTAGATATCATCAAAAGACTAAGTACACATAGAGAAATCAATGATCAAAGTTGACTAAAAATAGGACATAGACTTGTAACAGCAATTGAAGTGAACTCCAAGATCTTTTTTGCAATTCAATCTCTATGGCACATATGATACATGAATTTATTGGAGATGAGGCTTGGAAGAAGGAGCACAATGTGTGCTTCAACAATATCCTAATACTTGGTCAGAACCTCCTCTGAATGTAGCACAAAAGTCTGATCTAAACTGCCACACACATACATATACTTCCACATACATACATACACTTACCCATGCATACATACACATACACATACATACACATACACAAAAATACATAATAAATACATGCACAGTTATAAACATGCATACACACATACATAATAAATGCATGCACATTTATAAACATGCATACACACATACACATACATACATAAGTCACACACACATACATACACATACATGTACACATATATACACATACACACATACACATACACACATATACATACACACACATACATACACATACACACACATACACATACACAAACATACATATAATATTATTAAAAATAATAAATTATAATAAACATACACATATACACACCTACACAAAAATACACATACATAGAGGTACACATGCATAAACACACAAAAATAACATAGAAACATACACATACACATATATACACACACTTACATATAGATGTATACACATACACATGCATACACACACATATACATACATACACATGTCATACATTTGTGATTTTTTATGTGTATTTATGTGTCAAAATGTGTATTTGTTTTATATGTAATATGTGTGTATGTGTGTATGTGTAAATGTGTATATGTGAATGTGTATGTATGTAAATAATCAGCTTTTTAATATCTAATATCTTTTTGTGCTACACAATTAGTTTTTTATCAATCAGAGAGAACTCCACCATCATCTCCTAATCATGCAAGGATTACTTACTATAAGTATATCAAAATTTAAATTCTAATATTTGATAGATACAAACATGACTAATATATGTTTTTTATTGTTATACTATAATCAGATTTTCATCGATCAGATGGTACTCCACCACCTTCTACTCATGCAATTTTTGTTATGGCACATATCGAAGACCGCAATTGGAATGTATTGAACATGAGGAAAATTATGGTATTTTTGAGCATGCACCACCACCTGATCAACGAGATAATGGAGTCAAGGAGCCAGAAAGGCATATGTAGATGATACAGCAAGAAGAAGTGACCCACAACCAAGACGATCTAGGAGGATGATGAATTCAGTGCAACAATTCATGTATGATAGTTCCATGGCTCATCATTGTGCCAACATGACCAAGGTAATACAAGATGTTGAACCTTCTTGTTTTGAAGATGAAATCAAAAATACAGAGGGCTACAAAGCTATGGATGAGGAGATGGCTGCACTTTATCAAAATGAAACATGGAAGCTAGTTCTATTGTTCTGAGGAAAGAAACCCATAGGTTGCAAGTGGGTTTACAAGGTAAAGCACAATGTTGATGGTAGCATAAGTACGTATAAAGCACCATTGATAGTGAAACCTTATGCATAGTCCTATGGCATTGATTATATGGAAAACTCTAGACCTATAGCTAAAATTTCTACTATCATAGCACTTGTTGCATTAGCTATAGCAAAAGGATGGATTTTGCATCAAATGGATGTGAAGAATGATTTCTTACATGGTGAGTTGCACGAAGAAGTATACATGGACTAGCCACAAGGATATGAGTATTCAAAGCACCCACAATATGTTTGCAGGTTTCAAAAGGGTTTGTATGGGCTTAGACCAGCCCCTCATGCTTGGCATGCAAGGATTGCATCTTATTTAACCGCCATTGGATTTTCTGTGTGATGGAGATCACTCATTATACGCAAGGAAGGGTGATGATGGCATCATGATTGTGGCTATTTATGTTGATGACTTGATTGTAGGTGGTGATAATGAAGAAACTATTAGAGATGTAAAGAACCTTCTAATCCAAGAGTTTGACTTAAAGATCTTGATGTGTTGTGCTATTTTTGGGGCATTGAGTTTATACATATAGAAATAGGCATATGGATGTCATAAAGACAATATGCCTTGAATATGTTGCAAAATTATGATATGGATTATTATAATCCAATTTCTATTCCATTATATTAGAATTTAAAGTTGGATACCACATCAAGTGAAGCATTGGAAAATGCTACTATGTACAAGAAAGTTGTGGGAAGTTTGATATATCTCACAATTACAAGTCCTAATCTATGCTACACTATAGGACTTCAATGTCAATTTATGCAAGTTCCTAGGAAACCACATTTAGATGCTTTGAGATGCACTCTATGTTATGTGAGTGCTACTTTGGATTATGCATTGTTTTATGAGCTTGTGTAGAACTAGAGGTTCATGGAAACACTGACGCAGATTGGGTTGGTAATATTCTAGATAGAAGATCTACTATTGGATTTCTACTCTCACTTGGGAGTGCAGTTGTTACATGGAGTAGTAACAAGCAACTTGTTATTTCTTTGTCAAGTATAGAGGCTGCATATAGAGGTGTGTAGCTCTTACATGGAGTAGTAACAAGCAACTTGATATTTCTTTGTCAAGTATAGAGGTTGCATATAGAGGTGTTGCAATAGTAGCATGCAAAGTTTCATGGCTAGAGATGTGACTTGTAGATTTAAGTGTGGAAGTGTAAAAGCCTATCATCATTTATTTTGATCATCTTAGCAACATCCAATTAGCACAAAATCCTATTTTTCATGCTAGAACAAAATATATCAAGGTACATTATCACTTCATTAGACAAAAGGTATTAGCAGGTGATATTGATCTTGTTTATGTGAGGATAGATGAGCAAGTTGTTGATATTTTCACTAAAGCACTTGGAGAAGAGAAGTTGAAGAATTTTAAGAAGATGCTTGGATTACAAGACATGACATTGAGCTTGAGGGGGAGTGTTGAGATATCAAGCTCAACATGTGATGATCGAAGATGACATGTATCACTTTTTCATTTCTCTATCATGTATAGTGGTCACACCGGTCTATGTTAGGGATACTTTAGTGAGATTTACTAGATTTATATACCAAGAGTGATGGCACATTTGTTTCTTGCCAGCTCACTCATTTGTGGATATTAGGATTTTCCTTGTGTACTTTTTTTATATATTTCACTAGTTGTATTGTTGTATTAGGTCATTCTTGTATATTCTCTTTATTTAATAGAAGAAGAACAAGAAGAAGATCATTCTTCCTTGCCTCAATCTATGTGTGCTGCTCTCTTTGTATGTGAGAGTGTGTGAGAGCTCTCTTCCTTATCTCCTTTCTCTTGACAATTTTGTCTCAACATGGGGATGATGGACACTTACATCCAATCACATACCATTCAAGGAAATTATCTCCTCTCAAGATAAATTATGAACTTCATGATAAAGAAAGTCTTGTAGTAGTGGATGCATTCAACACTTGGCATCACCATATAGAAGGAGCAACCCATAAAGTTACTATGTAGATAGATTACAAGAATTTAGAGTACTTAATGTCCATCCACATCTTGAATAGAAGGAAATCTTGATGAAATAACTTTCTATCTAGGTTCAACTTTGTCATCATGTATCGTCTAGGATGTAGGCACTCTCAGTCAAATGCCTTGTCAAGAGGATCTTACTTTGCACCAAAAAATTCAAAGAGGCTTTTGATCATCAAGAGAGTGTATTACTCAATCTTGAACATCTCAAGTTACCAGTTATCTCTTCAATCCATCAAGAAGATTCAGCCTTGACCCATCTGATTCATGAGACTCTACCACATGGCGAATTGTTTTTTAGCGTCAAATGGAAATTTCAAGATGGGTTACTATTCTATAAAAACATGTTGTATGTCCCTAGAAGAAATCACAAGGTACAAGTACTTTAGCAACGTCATGATAACCTTGCAACAAGAAATTTTAGAGTGGATAAAACACTATAATTCATATCAAGAGATTTTTGGTGGCTTCATATATGGAAGGAAGCCAAAGAATATATCTAAACATGTGACACTTTCAATAGACCTAAGGTACCTTGCCATAAACTTCATGGCCTCTTACAACCTTTCTCTATTCGAGAAAGACAATGGTCCTCATTGTCTATGAGTTTCATCACCATCCAATTGAACACACACGTTAGAACATTTGCATTCAAATCGTAAGGCAAGTACTCCCATCTACCCCCTTGCTATGGATTTTATATTCTAATGTTAAAGGAGAGCCTTCCTATTCATAACAAAAAGGAACGAATTACCAATGTAAGTATGTAAAAATAAAGTTCTTATCAAGGATTAAGTCATATAAAGAATAACACTTCAATGGAATATAATGCATCCTTCTCAAGGAAAATTCAAAGATGACTATCATTCATAACATCTAACACACCCTACAATAGTGGAAACATACTATCTATCTATCTATCTATCTATCTATCTATCTATCTATCTATCTATCTATCTATCTATCTATCTATCTATCTATCTATCTATCTATCTATCTACCTATCTACCTATCTATCTATCTATCTATCTATCTATAGGTCTACTATCTGTCTATCTATCTATATATCTATCTATCTATCTATCTATCTATCTATCTATCTATCTATCTATCTACCTATCTATCTATTCTCTCTCTCTCTCTCTCTCTCTCTCTCTCTCTCTCTCTCTCTCTCTCTCTCTCTCTCTCTCTCTCTCTCTCTCTCTCTCTCTCTCTCTCTCTCTCTCTCTCTCTCTCTCTCTCTCTCTCTCTCTCTCTCTCTCTCTCTCTCTCTCTCTCTCTCTCTCTCTCTCTCTCTCTCTCTCTCTCTCTCTCTCTCTCTCTCTCTCTCTCTCTCTAAGTTGTTTGAATCTCTAGGTGGAGTTCTTGTTTTGGGATTTCTTTGGTTCAAGTTGTGAAGAGATGGATTTGTAGTTGATGAAGATGAAGTGATGCTGCAAAACCTTTGCACTACACTAGCCCAATGGACTCCAGAGATATGTGTTGGGCCCGTTAAGCTTGCCAAAGGATGTATTAGACACCCTATGTACCTTCGAAGATCACTCAAAAAGTTGAATCAAAACAGATAAGTTGGAGTAGATTCAAGAGCCAAAAACTTGCTATTTATGTTCATACACTTGTCCAAACTTTTGAACAATTCTCTGGCCAAAGCAGCAATTAACTTAATTCCTTTTGGGGAACTCTTCTTTAAGAATCAAATGATTATGAAATTTTTTAGGCATATACTAGAAGTATGTTGAATCTAACAAGCTTTAAATCAAAGAAAATGATGAAGTACACACTGAGAAACAGCTCTGACAAGATGACTGTTCTGAGACAGTGTTGCCAGAGAAGAAGAAAACCAAGTGACACAGTTGACTTCAAATGATCACAGCTGAAGATTGAAACATCCAATTGTAATGAACATTTGTGAGAATATAGTAGACTCAGAGAGCTAAATTTACCAAGTTAAATCACTGAAAACGATTCACCAAGCTCAGAGAAATCATCTCTGCATTTGGATTGAGAAAATTGAGAGATATGGCAGTGAACAATACACTTCATAAGAACATGAATATATGAACTCAAATGATCATGAAAATGAAAGTATATTGATTGTACAATACAATGGGCTTACTGATACATATGTGTGCCTTGGAATCACACCTTGATATGGCATAAAGCTCGGCTCTTGGAGGTCTTCTATTAACCACGACTAAAACTGCGATGTATTTATAGTTGATCTTGGGAGCCTAACTTCCCTCAATCACTCTTCAATCTATTAGTGATTGATTTGATTCTCCAACTACCATCAATCACAAATTTGTGGCTTCTCTTTCCTCTTTTGATCAAGTGGACTCAACCACTTAAGATTCTTTCACTTTTACACCAAGTAAAACTTCAAAAAGTTACAAGAGGTAGTTCACAAGTGAACTTTACATTGTCTTCATTTTAAAGCTTCTTCTATGACTTTGTGGGACTCAAGCCAATACTTAGGCTTGTGATAGACCTGCTCCAATAGCTCTCCCTCAAGTCAAGTATACTTGAGGTCTTCAATCCTCCAAGATTACCTGCAAACCTGTCATAGCTTTGAACTTGCAAAGCTTTGTAGGATCCAATGCTTTGGTTCGAATATCTTCACATTGTTGATGAGTGGATAGATATGATATTTGAATCTCCTTGCTCACAATCATCTCTCTTACATAGTGATAATGAACTTCAATATGTTTAGTCCTTGCATGAAAAATTGGATTAGTAGCTAAGTGAATAGAGCTCATATTGTCACCAAAAATAGTTGGAGTGCCAAACTCCAATCCAAGATCTGTGAATAGTGTCTTCATCCACATAGCTTCTTAAGTAGCTATGTCAAGACCTCTGTATTCAACTTCAGTAGAAGAGAGAGCAACTGTGGGTTTCTTCTTGGATGACCATGAAACAAGTTTTGAACCCGCAAAGGTAAGATAACATGAGATGCTCCTTCTGTCTTCCTTGGAGCCAGCCCAATCTGCATCAGAGAACAATTTCAAACTTAAATCAGATACATAAGGGTAATATAACCCCTCATTCATGGTCCTATTGAGATATCTGAGTATCCTCTTGGTAGCCTCCATGTGAGGTTTCCTGGGTGTGTGCATAAATTGACTTAGCACACTTACACTATAACATATATCAACCCTTGTCAATGTGGCATAGTTCAAACTACCCACAAGGCTTTAATAACATGTCACATCTTCTATGAGTTCACCTTCATGTGAGCTCAATTTATGATTAACATCCATTGGAGTTCCTGCAATCCTACAATCTTGCATCTTGAATTTTGCCAACATATCTTTAATGTACTTTCTTTGAGTAAGAAACAAACCATGATCTTTGTAGACAACTTCCAATCCTAGGAAGTAGGTAAGTGAACCCAAATCACTTATCTTGAACTCTTCTCTCATCTGTTCTTGATTCTCTTCATGCCATCCATATCATTTCCTGTAAGTATAATATCATCTATATACACACACAAATAGATGACTTCAAAATTTCTCCTTTTTATGAATAGTGATGGATCTGCCTTGCTAGGTTGAAATCCTTTCTCCTGCAAGAATGACACAAGCCTGTGATTCCAAGCCCTTGGGGCTTGTTTTAATCCATATAAAGCTTTATTAAGTTTACACACATAATCAGGATATATGTGATTCTCCCTCTTCTGTTATCCATCCATTAAGAAATGCATTTTGTACATCCAATTGAAGTATCTTCCAATTCTTGGAAGAGCCAATACCAAGCAAAACCCTAATAGTAGGAATCTTTGCCACAGGAGAGAAGGTCTCCTCATAATCAATTCCCTGAGTTTGTGCAAAGCCTTTTTCTACAAGCCTTGCCTTATACCTATTAATGGAGCCATCTGAGTTCTTCTTCAATTTGTAGATCCACCTTGAGCCTATCACTTTCATTCATGGAGACTTGGGAACCAACTCCCAAGTGTTATTCTCCTCAAGAGCTTCAATTTCTTCTTCCATTGCATGCCTCCATTCTGATTTCTTCTTTGCTTCCTCAAATGTTGAAGGTTCCTCTTGATTTATGTCATGTGCTAGATAGATTGAATGTTTAGTGACCAGGGAAGTATCAAACCCATACCTTTCTGGCTTTCTTTTCTCCCTCATGGACCTTCTAAGGCCATGATATGATGATTCTTCCTCTTGTCCAAGTTCTTGTATTTTTGCTTTACCTTTAGACTTCCACATTTTGATTTTTTCATATTGAGTTGCTTCATCATCTTCTGAGGTATCCTGCTCTTCAACTTGAGAAGAACTATCCTTAACAAGTTTTGGAAAATCTTCTTCAAGATCATAAGGTAGGTTGACCTTTCTACATGAATCTTCATACCAAGAACTATTCTCATCAAATACATCTCTACTCACCAAGAATCCTTTGGTTGTTGGGTTGTATAATCTGTAGCCCTTTTGATTGTTGTCATATCCAATGAAGACACACCTTTCTGCTTTGGGATCCATCTTGCCTCTAACGTTGTCGGAAAGAAGGAGGTCGGGCAGGAAGCCGGCGCTGGGGTTGGATCAAGCCCCTCTTCGAAAGTCTCGAGATGAACGTGCGTGCGTATGTGTGAGACCGTAGGCGTCGGGAAAGAGACAAAGGGATACCGCAGTAATACACAGGATGCAAACAAAGCTCAATGATACGATCAAAAAGTAACGGCGGTTGACCAATAAAATCTGAATGATACAAAGATGTCGCTACAGTGCGGGTCAGCGATACAGAAAACTCCGCTATAGTGCGGAACAGGTAAATACAAATAAATACCGCCACTACAGTGCGGATCGGCTGGATATGATATGCCTCTTGCTACAGTGCAAAAAGGCACCCAAGATCTTCGGCTTCAGAGGCTTTGCGGATGGATCTTTTCTTCACTTTGGGTCTTCGGTCTTCAATCAAAGCTTCTCTTCAAGTCTTCTTCGGCAATAGTTTTACTTCACTTTACTTCAATAGTCCATGCAAAATCAAATACCTAGAGAATAGATGCACCAAGAAGATCCACGAGGAGTGTATCATTAGTGCCTTTTGAAAAAAAACTAGACATTTATGAAAACAATCCCTTTGCCATGGAAATATGCTTTCCAAACAATTAACATCAACTTCTTTTTCTTGCCCAATTGATTCAATGCAAAGTAGTAACTTAATTGGCATTAAGATTTTTATATTAAGTGCACATAGACTTGAATATCCCTTCCTAGGTTTGATATATTATAGGTCATAATTCTTATCATATTTTCTTCGAAACTACATCCATCAATATTCGTTTGTCACTTTCTTCTTATGAGAGGAGTAAACTTATTTTACCATTTATTAAGCTACAATTTAATGAGATAGATCTTTAGCTCACGTTAGTTAATGTTGCCTCTTGCGGAATACTTTGGTCTCTGCTCTTGATTATATCATATGCAAATAAAATGCTTTTGCTCCATCACTCAGTTATACGATAACTTCGTTATTTGTGTTAGTTTCTTCTATTTCTTTTTTTTTGAATGTCAATATAGTGCAAGTAGACATCGCTTCAAACCGCGTCTTCTCTCTCTCTCTCTCTCTCTCTCTCTCTCTCTCTCTCTCTCTCTCTCTCGGTGATGCTCCACCGCCATAACCTGTGATGCGTCATTCATCTATCTCTCTCTCTCTCTCTCCACCGATTTGTGCCATGAACTCTGTATTTAGCGCCATGAGAGCAGCACACATCTCTCTCTCTCCCTCCTTCTCTTTATCTTCTGCGATCGATAGTATCCTCTCTCTCTCAGCTTTACTGTGATGCGTAGCAATAGACGAATGTCTCTCTCTCCCTCTCTCTCTCTCTCACAGTTCCCTTCGTTTTTCTCTCTCGCCTCAGATCTGCTACAGAACTTCGCTACGCTTCTCTCTCTCTCTAATCCACGAAGTCTTCCATAGCTCGACTGTCGACTTTCTCTTTCTCTCTCTCTGTCTCAGTTCCCTTCATTCTTCTCTCCCGTCTTAGATCTACTACAGAACTTTGCTACGCTTCTCTCTCTCTCTCTCTCTCTCTCTCTCTCTCTCTCTCTCTCTCTCTCTCTCTCTCGATGTGCAGAACCTCTTTCTCTCTCTTCATGACCGTCAATGGTCATCCGTCATCACCCAGGCACGCAGCAGCCGCAATTGTCTCTCTCTGTCAACTGCAGCCGCCGGCATCGACGTTGTGCCCATGCACGAGCTGCCAAGCTTTTATTTCTCTCTTGGATATTGCATACTACGTCGTTGACCATGCTCATGAGTCCACATATGATGATTTTTGTCTCCAATCTCTCTGTGCCACGGCCGACTAGCTCATGAATGATGATTTCTGTCTCCAATCTCTCTGTGCCACGGCCGACTATCTCCAGCGCTGACTGTTTCTCTCTGTCCGACGTCCTCCTTCGCCGACTCAACAGAACCACAGCAACGACAATCTGCTCTGTGGATCTCACTCTCTCTCTCTCTCGCTCTCTCTCAACAGCCTCCATAAGCGCTATTTTCCTCCGACGAAAAAAATTTCGGATGACACCAGATGATATGATGACTAATAAAACTATTCCGTAGCCCACGCTACACATACCACACGATGAAAATTCCAACAGAGCTGCAGGTGATCGCTGTCGTCCGGCATGCAAAGAAATCGACTGGATTGAAACCACGATTCTCTCTCTTAATCCTTTTTCTCTCTCCATCTGACGCCACTATACTAGCACCTCTCTGTTGTTGACACTGGCAAGATGGTCCGAATTCTCTGCGTGACTCTCTTCACGTGATGTACAGCCAACAGAAACAAATCTCCTTCTCTCTTTGCAATCTCTCCCTGTCATGCAATTCTATCGTACTGCCGTTATGCAACGTCTCTCTCTCTTTCGTCATGCGAATCCGAAGCACACCATCGCCAGATATCTCTCTGAGTTACTCTCTCTCCATCTCTCTCTACCGACTCCCCGTGTCTCTCTCTCGGATATTTTGTTCAGCGCCTGCCACCCCTCTCTCCTCTCTCTAATGTGAATTAGCTGTGTGCGTCGTCACCGATTCGTCAGTAGGGTATTATCTATCTCTCTTCACGTGATGGGCACTGGGCAGCTATTCTCTCTCTGATCAGTCCTCTCTCTCGATCGATTCCTCCTTCTACGTTTTCATTAGTATCATAATCTGCCACCTTTGGGCCAAATCTCTCTCTCCTGCGTGCTGTGCGGCTCGACGACAGCCATGTGTAAGACCGCAGTCCCATAATTCTCTCCCTCTCTTGCTGCGCGTCAGTGGCAGGCATAGTTCCCCACATCTCTCTCTCGTCACGGCCGTCCATTGTCACTAGCCCAGATCAGCTCCGTGTCTCCCTCTGCCTAGGTGAGCGACAGCCCACGTACACTACTTCAATCTTTGAAGTAGCCAATGAACAGGCCGCCATATGTTCTGTGCAAGCATATCTCTCTAACTACCTCTCAATCTCTGTCTCTACTATGAGGGCTAATGCACATGAGCAAGAAATAATGAATAAGAGAAGGGTAAGAAAACATACCTGGAGAATAGATGCACCAAGAAAATCTACGAGGAGTAACAAATGAGGCTTGGCCTCCTATTTATAGGCTCCCCATGCTTCTCTCCTTGGGACTACGAGGAGTAACAAATCTACGAGGAGTAACAAATGAGGCTTGGCCTCCTATTTATAGGCTCCCCACGCTTCTCTCCTTGGGACTATTCTCTAGAAGTTTCCAACCTCCCTATTCAACTTTCCAATTTGAGACGACTATGCATGTTCACTTACTATTCTTGGAAAATCCCATCTCTTAATTCTATTATTCTATTTTATTTTATTTTATTTTATTTTAGTTTTGGTTTCATACTGTATATACAAATTAATTAATCTAAGGGTTTGACTTAGGATAAACACCGATTTCAAGAGTCTAAGCTAGGGATTTTGGTCGGGTAAATTAGGAGTTTGCTCACAATTAACTCAAGCTCGTCAATTTAATGGTTTATTTATAGTTTGGACCTAAACTCCAAGGGTTTCCAAGGGTTCAAGTCCGGTTTTCATGGGGTAGACTCATGTTTTCAGGGGTTTTGAAGGGTCAAACCTAGGTTTTCATGGGTCTAATATCGGTTATTTACACATACGAGTCTAACATACATCTCTAACATGGTTTCTCATCACACAATTAATCAAATCAGCCAAATCATGCACGAAATGTATCCTCTTCAGTCAAAACATCACACAAAAACTCATAAAACAGTGAACTTTTGAAAAAAATCAATGCACACTCCCTACGGGATTTCATCCCGACATTCGCCCCCGCTAAACCTGCACATCGTCCCGATGGGCCAACCTGTAGGATCCAACAAAAGCGTATCAGGGTTCTTTTGAAAACTATTTTTTTTTTTTATCTTTTTCTTTTCAAAAATCAAAGCGTGATTTCATGCAGTTCATGCAATTCTTATAAAGATTAGTACGAATTTTAGAAAATTATGCAGAGTCAAGTTTCACAAACATCATAGTATGTTTCTGTGTCCGCAATCTGACAAGTAATCACATGAATAAATCGTTACCTTTCTAGATCTTCTGTTCGTTCAACTAGTTCAGATCAAACTGCTCATTCTAAGTACTAGCATATACTTATGTTTCTACTAGCTCTGTAATATACCTCGATTCCTACTATTTATCTCCTACTCTCCAACCCTCCATTAGATGTCTTTCCTTTTCCTTTTTCTTTTTCATTTTATTTTTCTTTTTCTCTTCATCTCAGCTCAGCATTTCTTTTTATCTTTCATTTTCACAAATCGGCCTATGTCGAAATCGGGTGCGACTCATGGACTTGTCCGCCTGGCCAAGTTTACCCCACCTGTCTGCCGACCCGACATAGCGCACGACATACACAACATCAGCTCTACATGAAATCGACGTCAGCTCCTGGCTCTGACCACCCGGCCAGAGTGACTCCACCCGCCTACCGACCCATGCAGGCGCATGACAACAAATAGGTCAGGACTACGAAGAAACTAGCTACGGCTCGTGGCCTTGATCGCCCGACCAAGGTGGTTCCACCCGCCTACTAGCCCATCGCAGCGCACTAACAATATGCACATACATATTAGCTGGCTTGAGTATGAATATCTTTCTATAACTCATGATCCATATGGAGGTAAGATCTCGCAGGAAGCAAATAATAGGACCCAAAGAATCCCCACTCACTAAGTGTTCAAATCAATCAGCATATACATGCACTCGGTCTAAGCATGCCATCACATTCCCAAGCTTTCACTCCCAAAAGTCTCTAGTCTGCTAATTGACTCCGTTCATATAATTCCTAGTCGTTCATGCTTCATCCAAAACCCATAATAGATATTTGCTATCTTCATTCTACATGATTTTCATAAATTCATACATATCTTTATCACACACACAAATGCAATGCATATGCTCTATCAGGAAGAAAACAAATTTCAAATTGGAAACATTTCACCTGGTCATTTTATCGCATCTTCTTCATTGATTGATCTAGCTTCTCTTTAACTTGATGATCTATTGCTCTTCATCAGCATCAGCATGAGTGTCATCAACATCCTCTAGAAGTTCTTGGTCAATCTCATAATCCGCTTCATTTCTTTTCTTGAACAACTTTATCCTCTTCCCTGCAATCAAAGATCTCAAAGGAGTACTATCTAACTCGTGAAGTGCATATGTTCCATTCTCAAACACAGACGTCACCACATACGGCCCAAACCATCGTTTGGTCAATTTCTTCCTAGCATTGTATTGAGTATCGAATGTACTGTCGTACACCAACACCCAATCATCTACCTCAATCCTACGTGATCTGAGTCGATGGGTTTTGTCAAAATAGATCTTATTCTTTAACCTTGACTCCTTTAACTTTTGGACTGCTTCTTTCAACTTTTCATTTCCTTGCTCTACTGCTTTATTCTCAATTATAAAAGTTCTTCTCTAGTCATACCATCATTCCATGGGAGCGTCAACCATGTCACTATCTGAGTCTGGATGGGGAAGACTGGCTTCTGACAATACATCAATTCAGCAGGCATGAAACCTGTGGACCGAGTGTAAGTCATCCTATCAGCCCATAATGTGAATGGAAGAAACCTAGGCCACTGCTTGATGTCATCGCTGCAAGCCTTAGAGATTGCCTTCACAATGGAAGGGTGACCTCTCTCGATCTTTCCATTTGCCTCTGGGTTATATGCAATGGTGAGAGACAATCGAATTCCATGACGATCAAAGAACTTTTTTGCCTCTCTCGCATCCAACTCTCCCCTTTCCGCAACCACTTTCTCAACGTATCCAAACCTCCAGATCACTTCTTCTAAAAGGAATTTGCATACATTATAAGTAGTCTTCGTACAAAGAGCTCGACCTTCCACATGGTTGGTCAAGTCCTCTCTGGCAAGCACAATGTATCTCATCTTATCTATCCCTTTGGGCATGGTTACAAGGTTGACCACCCACTTTTAATGAATACAAGGAGGGTAAGTCGGATGTAATGGATCTCTGTGCCTAACTGATGAATGCACCTGGCATGTAGCACAAGTGTCAACAAAACCTCTCACACTCACATAAATCCCTGGCCACCAGTAGGCTTCCCTAATCTTCTCATATGTAGCGTAGAATCCTTTGTGACATGCCCATAAGTTCTCATTCATCTCTCTCATCACCTTGCTCTGAAGACTCCTCAAACTCAGTACCCTCTGTAGACTCTTTACCTTGCCCTTAGTGTGTCGCCAAATAAGCCCGTTCTTCAAAAAAAAGTTGTACGACTTTTTTCTGATGGATCTATACTTATTTGTGGACCAGCCTGGGAAAGGTTTCAGAGTACTCAGATATCTTCCTACATCTCTCCACTCGCCATCATACTCACTCTCACGAAACTGCTCATAAACATATACCAATGGATCATATCTCATCATATGTGTGACTCTCTCTACCTCATCATCATCATCAGACTCATCATCAAATTTTGCTCTTGAAATCATATCAGCCACTATATTCGACTTCCCGGCTATATGTACAAATGCAGGATTTATAAACTTTACATAAGAGATCCATCCAAGCATAGCAATATCAGGAGATGAACAATTTGCAATCATGCCAATCAGTGGAAGACAGTCGGTCTCAACTATCACATTTGCCCCAATGAAATACTCTTTGTCGCTCTTTAAAGCAGTCACCAATCCCCATAGTTCTCTCTTTATCTATGGATATTTTCTTTGAGTATCATGTAGGATCTTAGCACCAAAGCGCACTGCATATCTCTGCCCCTCATCATCATCTTGCCCTATGACCCAGCCTATACCAATAGGTCTGGTATCAACGGTCAAAATGATAGGTCTCTAACCTGAATAGTCAACATGCTTCAGAATCGGGGCTTCAATTAGCAGTTCCTTCAATCTACGCATAGCTGGGGGTGTCGGGAAGAAGGAGGTCGGGCAGGAAGCTGACACTGGGGTTGGATCAGGCCCCTCTGGTGTCCGTCATTCCCGCTGTCCGGTGAGCGGCGTCTACACGCTCGGCGCCTCGCCCTCTCACTCTCTGGTGTGTGGTGATCCTCCTAGGACCCTGCTCCTTGGAAGTCTCGAGATGAACATGCATGCATATGTGTGAGACCGTAGGCGTGGAGAAAGAGACAAATGGATACCGCAATAATACACAGCATGCAGACGAAGCTCAATGATACGATCAAAAGATAATGACGGTCGACCAATAAAATCTGAATAATACAAAGATGCCGCTACAGTGCGGGTCAGTGATACAAAAAACTCCACTACAGTGCGGAACAGGTAAATACAAATAAATGCCACCGCTACAGTGCGGATCGGCTGGATATGATATGCCTCTTGCTACAGTGCAAAAAGGCGCCCAGGATCTTCGGCTTCAGTCTTCACGGATGGATCTCTTCTTCACTTTGGGTCTTCGGTCTTTAATCAAAGCTTCTCTTCAAGACTTCTTCGGCAATAATTTTACTTCACTTTACTTCAATAGTCCATGCAAAATCAAATACCTGGAGAGTAGATGCACCAAGAAGATCCACGAGGAGTTGGAGTCAAAACAATCATTAGTACCTTTGATAAAATAAAAGGTACTCTCATGAAAAAAAATCATAAGCTTTGTGGATCTCAATAGAAACTTATTTTAAGCTCTTTAGCCTACTCTCTAATCATTTATGTGGGGTTAATGCTTTACATGCCATAGTGAATTCAATGAACAATGTTTCAAACTCAGCAGTGTATGTACCATGACTTAAACGAATTTCTTTTTGTTTCGTGTCATATACATATTAGTCATAGAAAAAGTGTATATTTAATATCACCTTAATTCCTTCAATACTCTTAAACCTAGCGAACTATTCAAAACAATGATCGAAATTAGATTTGATATCAACAAAGGTAAATTTGTTGATTCTTTATCACGAGGAACATGTATTTGTAGGTAACTTTATCAAGCTAAATGTATAGTCTCGAACACCTTAAATACTATATTGTACAAAAAGAGCGTGTTGCAGTTAGTATCTGCAGTGTTTTTTTTTTTTGATAAAAAGGAAGTTCGGCTTTAGCCTATTCTCCCGGACTTTAATTAAAGAAAAGAAGAAAAGTTACAATTGAGTGGGACTAGTGCCCATGGGACCTCCCAAATCCCACAATGCAGGGGAGGAGTGTGGCAAGCTAGAGAGCATTGCAAATGAGGCGGATAAATCTATCATCACCCTCATGTGGACCCATTCGGGTTTCAACTTGTTGTTTTTGAGGAGATAAATACAGTGATGTCTAAACGGTGGAGATCTCTTATCGCGGGAGATTCTTTTACCTAGAAGAAACAATGATTTCTCGATCGACCATTCCTTAGGAGTTTGGTCAAAATTGACAACACATCGCTCCCTCCAAATCTTCCAAAGAGTCTCACCCCTGATGGCATTCCACAGCCTCGAAGAACAGCCGACCGCCTCACCCAACAACACCTGTTGCCAATTGATTTGGTGCGTGAGTCTCAAAACCCGTGTTACGTGATGCCAGACAGTGCGAGACTTGGGACAATCGAAGAACAGGTGAGCTAAATCTTCGATGCATCGATGGCAACGCTTGCATCATGGCGGCACACCACATATTTTATTCGCCCTTGCATTGGATCAGATTCCCTTATGCAAGATCTGCCACATGAGAACAGACTTTTTGATCTCGATTAGGGGGTGCCAAATAGATATGAACTTTAGTTCCCATCGAAGTTTGGTCCAAGAAAGGCACCACCTCTTGTTGAGGGTGTGATGAACATCTAAGTTCTCTTTGAAGTTGGGTATTCTGGATATTCTATTACCATTGCTCCATTTAAGGCCCTCAAGGCAAGGAAGATCTTGTCCGGAGAGAAGGCGAGAAGTTGAGCGGTCCCACACCAAACATCTGCCTTGAAGAAGAGTCCATTCCTCGAGGGTAACTCTATGTCTCGGGTCTAAGTCTTCGAACCTAATCCACTGGTTGGTCTCTTGTTTCTAGAGCTATTTCCACTGTTTGAACCCCTTGTTCCATAACCGCTTTGCAGTTTGGAGGTTCCAAGGCTCCACTCCTCTAATGCCATTGATCGGGAACCAGATAGAGTCATTTTGTCTTATCCCAGCCGCCCACTTCCACTCATCACTGATTCTGATGAATTTTTTTGGCCTTGTTCCAACTCTTCCATAAAGAACACACGAGGCTAGAGCCTTTGGGAAAAACCGGAAGGGGGGAGAACAAAAGTGTGAGAATCCCTAAGTCCTTCCAGCCAGGATGGCCAACAAAGGTAAGGTCTTTCAAGTTTCTGAATATCAATTTAGCCCAAGAGGACTCACTATTGCTCTAGGCCTTGATAAGCCACTTAACTGCCAGCTTGTCAGCCATACCCACAAGATCCAAAATACCCAGGCCCCCTGAGTCTTTCGAGCTAGTGCAAGTCTCCCAATTGATTTTGGGGATCCCCCTCCTGTTGGGGTCCCCAGTCCAGAGGAAGTTTCTGCAGATTCTTTCCACTTTGGCCAACTCTTTCTCCTTCGGTCTCCAACACGAGATAAAGTAAATAGTCATTGAAAGCATAAATGTGTTAACAACCATAGCACGCCCTTTCAAGTTGACTTGCATACCTTTCCAATGATTTAGTTTGCTATCCAGCTTGGCCAGCACCTAGTTGTTCCATCGTTGGTCCATTGTGATGTCGAAGCCCATCGAGATACCGAGGAGACGGAAGACTTGACCTCTAGGGATCACTTGACACCCCTGATCTAACAGCAATTGGGGTGGGGGTCCACGGATTGCTCTGAAATCAGTTTTAGCATGGTTGATTTTTGAGCCTGATGCCACACAAAAGGTGTCAAGGCAACTCCAGAACACCACAATGCTGTTCATATCGTTATGCACAAAGGCATTCATATCATCGGCAAAGAGTCTCGCAATCATTTGGCCATGATTTATAGGTAGGGAAAGACCCATGAGATTTCCAGAGTTGATGTGATGCTTTAATAGGCGACTGAGGCCGTTCGAGGCAATAGCGAAGAGCAGAGGAGCCAGAGGGCAGCCTTGCCTGATAGATCTTTTTAAACGTATGGGCTCAGAGAGCTTACCATTGATATTTATTCTAGTTGAAGCGTTTCTGAGAAGAGTAAAAACCATTTTCGTGAACTTTTGGCTGCATCCAAGGTATTTCAGTGATTGGAGAATAAAGTCCCATTCCAATCTGTGATATGCTTTGTCGAAGTCGACCTTAATGAATACCAGATCTTGTGCAGACTCCTCAGCAAATATAAGGCCTTCCCAAATGTCGACAATTGCTTCAAGTATAGATCTACCTTTGACAAAACCTTTCTGGTCCTCACAAAGCCATGACTTTAAATGACAAGAGATTCTGTTGGCAATAACTTTGGCAATTATCTTGTATCCAGTTTGGAGCATGGTAATCGGCCGCCAGTTTTCAATTTTGTTTTTATCTCCTCTTTTTTGAATTAACTTGATGACACCATTATTAAGACACTCAGTAAGGGCACCGAAGGACAAAGCCTCAAGCCACACCAAACGTAGTGGGGTGGCCAACACATGCTTGAAGGACTTGAAAAACTCATTGGTGAGGCCATCAGGACCTGGACTTTTTCCATTAGGAAGGGCATCAATAACCTTGATAATTTCGTTCTCAGAGATGTTAGCTTCCTGAAGAGACCTCATGTTCGGAGGGATTCTAGAATGAGCTACCCTTGAGATGTTAGCCATGCAATCTCGCCTGTGCGGGGAAAGAGGAGTTGAGACCCCGAGGAGATGGGTAAAGTGCTCGACAATGATAGATCTGTTCTCGACTTCCGTGCAACATTCGATCCTGTTGTTATCAACCAATAAGGGGATGGATTCCCTAACTTGTTTCTTTTTGAGGATGTTACACATGTCTTTCGATGGTTTGTCGGCCTTCCCCGCCCACTAGTCTTTGAAGAATATTTGAAGATTTTTCCTTTGAGTCTCCTCCTCGAATCTTAGTCTTCCCCTGATTTTCAGAAGACCTTGCTGGCATTGCAAGTTACCTTTGTTCACTTCTTCTTCAAGTCGTGAGAGTCTCCGGTATACCTTTTCTCTTCTTTTTTTTCGGATATCTCTTATGGCCTTATGAGTCCTGATCAGAATTTGCCGAGTCCTTTCCACCGCGCTTCTCCAGCACTTAGCCAGTTCATTACAGAAGGCAAAGGCCTCCGCCCAAACTACGGAAATTTCTTGGTGGACAGAGGGGAGGGAAAATGACGTCTGACAAGCATGAAACCAAGGGGCTTTCCGAAGCGTGGAAATCGGTTTGAAAGAAATAGTAATCGGATAGTGGTCCGAGATAGTCAGGTCCATGTATTGGAAAATCGAAGGAATACCCCACTAGAGCATGGTGTTTTGATCGATGTAACAACTATCAAGTCTTGCTTTCCTCAGAGAGTCCCCCAGTTGGAGGTTAGACCATGAGAACCCCTTCATATCTTTTACCTCGACCAAGTCGAGATGAAGCTTGATTTTATCCCATATCTCTTTCTCCTGACCGTCAATAATTTTTCCCTTGTTATTCCAACGGTCCTCAGGAAATTCAACCATGTTGAAGTCCCCACAGAGCAAAACATTGTTTGAGAGGGAGTCCAGGGAAGTCCAAGTGTCGATTCTATCCGTCTCACCATTAGGGGCATTAAGTGAGACCACGGTGAATTGCTTAGGGAGCTCGAAAGAGGCAGCAATCCAATGATGATTTCGATCTTCACAAGTCGAGGTCAACCTGCTGTACCAGGAGTGACTAATACCAATTGCGGCGCCGCCCGCCCCCCTAGGGTGCGAAGTGGAGATCCAAAGGTGGTTCGGAGAAATGCGTTTAAGTCGTTTCTGGAGATCCTCTACGTCGATTTTAATCTCTTGTAAGCAGATAAAGTCGGGGTTGAGGCACTTGTCTTTGAACCATTGGCCAAGAATCGCCGCTCTTGAGGGGTCAGACAACCCCCTGACATTAAGCGAGGTGATTTTCATTATTGATGGTTGCCCTCTTTGAGGGGAGGGACCCGGTCTTTTTTTTTCTTTTGATCTTCTTTTCTACTCCCAACTTCTTTACTCAGGATCCTACTCTTGAGGGGGCTCTTCCAAGGCATGCCAGACGGTTGTTTCCCTTTAAGCTTTGACTTTTGTTGCGGTAGACTTGGCAAGCATAGTGGAGGAGTAGGTCTGAGGAAGGAGCTTTCACTGTCTTGATTGTCTTCGTTGCTGGTGGTGAAACCATCCTCTTTACTGGTGGTGTAACCTTCTTGGTTGTCTTCTTTGCTGGTAGAGCATCCAAGGGAATTGTCAGCAGGGTCTTCTTCATAAAGGTTGTCCCCTGGGAGGTCAAACTCATTATCCTTTTCTAGGTTGCAGTACATGTTATTCGAAGGGGGGATGGTCAAAACGTTCCTTTGCTAGTGCTCTTCGAGGGCTAACTTTCCTCCTATGTCTTACTTCAGTGAACCCTTCTAACTCCGTCTCTGCAACACGAGTGCCCGCTTCTTCGTCCATCAGAGAGGGATGGCCCCTAGAGCCAACTTGAGGGAAAGGATCCGGGGCCCCACCTAGATTAGGTTTATTTTTCTTGGTATTTTGCTTCGAGGGGCAGTCTTTGATCCTGTGACCTTGGAGCCCGCAATGGAAGCAGGCATTGGGCAAATTCTTGTAGGTAATCTCCTCAACCCACATCATACCATTGCCACAGTTTATGGAGATCTTCGATGGGAGGACCTGGTTCAAGTCCGCTTCAATGCAAATTTGTGGGTGCCAGCGCGCATTGAAAGAGTATTGAGTACCCTCATAGATTAGCCCCCCAACATCCTCTCTTGAGGCCATCGGGCGACCGATCGGTGAAACGGTTTCTCGAAGAAATCCATACAATAAATAGGGTAGATTGGGAAGCTCCACCCAGAGCGGGTAACGAGGAGGCTTTGACTTGTTCGGAACAAAGTCTGGGGTCCACTTAAAAAGGCATAAGGTTGATCGGCCCACCAGCCAGGAGCCGGCTTGCAGAGCCTGGAAGGCCATCTCTTCATTCTCAAACACTAGAAGTAGGTGATTCGCCCGCAAGAATTGACATTTGCACACAATTATACCACGCGGGAACCACTCCTTACGCAACCAAGATCTCACATTTTCTAGAGAGAGCCTAGGGCCAAAAACTTGGCCGATGAGACACGTTTTCATCAAAACTTCTTGCTTTGCCACCACCAATTCCTTGCACAAAGAGACCACCGAAGGTGCATCGTCCGAGGGGACGGAGTTCACCTCAGGGGGGCACTGGGACTGGGGGGGAGCCACATTGCTTAAGACCAAAGATGGAATGACGGTAGACATGGAAGCGAGACTCAACAAAAGCAATAGGAATTCACTTCGAAAGCCTGAAGAGAAGCCAATTTTTTAAGAGAAGTTCCCCATCTTAACAAGGTGAAGGAATAGAGGACGACACTTCAAGTCTCAAAAGATGAAGAGCTGCTGGTCCCCTCGCCACGAAGAAAGCTCACGTAATTGAACGATGAGTAAATGAAGTCTCAAGGTTTGTGTCTACTTGCTGGAACTATTACTTTACCCTTCCAAGAACTGAAGAGCCCACCCGAAGGGGCCGCTAGAGAGAGACGATTAATACTGGGGAGCGGCGATGACACACGGCGATGGACAGAGATAGAATCACTCGGGGGCGGGGAGAGTCACAGATATCCTCAGGAAAGCTAACACCTGCGCGAAAGATACCCAGCCGAGGCGATGGAGCCGAGGTCACTTGTCGCGATAGACCAGACTCGCGACACACCACCCAGACGCTGTCGCGATAGATCCACGAGGCGATGGACCCGAGGCCACTTGTCGTGATAGACCACACTCGCGACACACCACCCAGACTCTGTCGCGATAGACCCTCAACTACGACAAAGCAGTTCGAAATTAAAAAGATTCCTGCGTTTGCTTTGATGATATCAGAATTACATTATGTTTGGGAGCAGCGCAAACATCAAGATGGAAAGTGTTATTGAGCCAGTTGTATTCCCATTGCAGGTTTGCAATGGTGGCATCTTTGTGACTTTTTGAGTTTCAGGTGCTCCTGCCCCCTGCACATATGTAATTTACCCTGTTAATTTACATTTTCCTGTTTTTCTCAAAAAAAAATAATAATAATAATCTGAAGCCACTTCTTTAATTAATAAATGGTGCAACCACCTATTCATTCTAAATTACTCATCCTGTTTTTTCTCTTCTTGTCTCTCAACGACCGCCATCAGACAATCGATCAAGCCCTCTCTCTGAATGTTCTATTCTCTCTCTCAGAAATATTTGCACGCCAACCAATTCTGACGGCTCTCCACGTGACTTAGCAGTGTGTAATTATCTCTCTCTCCTCCCTGGCTCTCTCTCTCTACCGCCTCCCAAGTTTTTTGCGTGGGCTGCAGCCGACTCTTCTTTGTCTCTCTTCTCTCATTATATCTGAGTGCCGCCAGACTGGTAACTCTCTCGCCGCGCGATCAATTAGGCAAGGCTGCCCTTTGGCTCCATTACTATTCGCTATCGCCTCGAATGGACTCAGCTGCCTATTAAAGCATCACATGGACGCTGGCAATCTCAAGGGTCTTTCCTTACCTCTAAATCACAGCCAAATGATTGTGAGACTTTTTGCTGATGACATGAATGCCTTCGTGCATAACGATATAAACAGCATTGAGGTGTTTTGGTGGTGCCTCCACACCTTTTGTGTGGCATCAAGCTCAAAAATCAACCATGCTAAAACTGCTTTTAGAGCAATCAGTGGCCATACTCCCCAATTGTTGGTGGATCAGGGGTGTCAAGTTATCCCTAGCAGTCAAGTCTTCCGTCTCCTTGGCATTCCGATGGGATTCGACATCTCAATGGACCAACGCTGGAACTGGGTGCTATCCAAGTTGGATAGGAAGCTGAATCAGTGGAAAGGTATGAAAGTCAACCTGGCAAGGCGTGCTATGGTTGTTAACACATTTATGCTGTCTACAATTATTTACTTTATCTAGTGTTGGAGACCTAAGGAGAAAGACTTGGCCAAAGTGGAAAGAATCTGCAGAAACTTTCTTTGGACTGGGGACCCCAACAGGAGGGGGATTCCCAAAATCAAATGGGAAACTTGCATTAGCCCTAAAGACTCAGGGGGCTTGGGAATTTTGGATATTGTTGGGTTGGCTGACAAGTTGGCGGCAAAGTGGCTTATCAAGGCTTGGAGCAATAGGGAGTCCTCTTGGGCTAAATTGATCTTCAGAAACACGGAAGACCTTACCTTAGTTGGCCACCCTGGTTGGAAGGACATAGGGATTCTCACGCTTTTGTTCTCCCCCCACCCGGTCTTCCCTAAAGGCTCTAGCCTCGTGTGTTCCTTATGGAAGAATTGGAACAAGGCCAAACAGTTCATCAGAATCAGTGATGAGTGGAAGTGGGCGGCTGGCATAAGACAAATGACTCTATTTGGTTCCCGATCAGTGGCATTCGGGGGGTGGAGTCTTGGAACCTCCAAACTGCAAGGCGGTTATGGAACAAGGGGTTCAAACAGTGGAAACAACTCTGGAAACAAGAGACCAGCCAGTGGATTAGGTTCGAAGAATTGGATCCGAGACTTAGAGTTACCTTTGAGGAACGGACTCTTCTTCAAAGTAGGTGTTTAGCCTGGGACCGCTCAACTACCCGCCTTCTCTGCGGTCAGGATCTTCCCTGCTTGGAGGGCCTCAAATGGAGCAATGGTAAGAAGCTATCCAAAATCCCCAACTTCAAAGAGGATTTAGATGTTCACCACACCCTTAACAAGAGATGGTGCCTTTCTTGGACCAAACTTCGGTGGGAGCTAAAATTCATGTCTATTTGGCACCCCCTAATTGAGGTCAAAAAGTCCGTTCTCATGTGGGAGATCTTGCATAAAGGTATCTGGACCAATGCAAGGGCTAACAAAATCTGTGGTGTGCCGCCATGGTGCAAGCGTTGCCATCGGTGCATCGAAGATTTAGCTCACCTGTTCTTCGACTGCCCCAAGTCCCGTGTTATCTGGCATCACGTGACCCGAGTATTGAGACTCACGAGTCAAATCAACTGGCAATAAGTGATGTTGGGTGAGGCGATCGGCTGCTCATCGAGGCTGTGGAATGCCATCAGAGGTGAGGCTCTCTGGAAGATTTGGAGGGAGCGTTGTGCTGTCAGAGATCGAGAAATCCTTGTTTCTCCTAGGTAAAAGAATCTCCCGAGTCAAGAGATCGCCACCGTTTAGACATCACTGTATTTATCTCCTCGAAAACAACAAGTTGAAACCCAAATGGGTCCCACATGAGGGTGATGATAATTTTATCCGCCTCATTTGTAATGCCCTGTAGCTTGCCATACTCCTCCCCTGCATTGTGGGATTTGGGGGGTCCCATAGGCACTAGTCCCATTCACTTGTAACTTTTTCTCTTTATTATAATTAAAGTCCGGGAGACTAGGCTAAGGCCGAACTTCCTTTATTTTTTTTTTTTAAAAAAAGCCTCTCTCGCCGCGCGTGAGTGGGCATCAACATCCAGCTGCGCAACACTCTGTTCTCTTTCACGTGCAACCACAATCAGCGGCCATCAAGGTCTTCTCTCGATTATGCCTGTGTGCCGACTCTGTTGCCTTGATCTCTCTCTCTTCCGACATGTCAACAGTGCGCAAGCTTTTCTCTCTCTCTCTTTCTGCCGGAGAGTTTTCGCGCCGCCAACAAGTACAGCGCCACTCCCTCCGCTTCTCTCTCTGAGCTACCATCTCTAGATAGACCTCTCCATGCTGGCCTTTCTCTCTCTCTACCGCAAAATTATGCGCGCAGCAGTCGACGGGGCCATCCTATCTTCTCTCTCTCTCAGGTGCACAGGTAGCCTCCTCCATTTTTTGCGTAGCGCAGCAATCAACAGCACCGCTGATCGTATCTCTCTCTACTCTCCACGTATCTCTCGCTACCTGTGTGTCTACCTTATCTGCGCAATATTCCTTGTCTCTGTTAAGCTTTCCTAAATTCTCTCTCTTCTCGAATCCTCTGCAGCAGGCGCAAGTAGCCATGGGAGGGGAAGTCAAAATCTCTCCCTGCACTCAATATTTACCTCAAAAAATCTCAGTGCCGATCACATCAGTCTCTCTTCTCTGTCTCTCTCCATCTCTCAGCTATCGTGCGATGCCAACCGACGAATCTGTCTATGCTATGACACGCAGGCGCGGCCAAAACTATCACGGTAACAAGTTAACAACCTCTCTCTCCAGAGCTACAGCCTTCTGCGCAGCGCCATGCCCTCTCTCTCTATGCATCAGACATCACTGACCAGACACCTCTTGTGGTTCTGTCATAGCCGATTCTCTCTCGGAACAGGAATCAGGATATATCCATCCCATGAAAATCTCTCTCTCTCTCTAAACCGGCCTGACATGGACAAGCTCTGTGTCTCTCTCCATAGCGGCTCCCTCAATTTTCTCTCTACAACGTCGGGTGCCATCTCTATCATGTGCTGCAACAGGAACCCGATAAATTAGCTCCCTCTCTTGAACTCTCTAACCGTAGAACGCGCAATCAGGACCGATCTATCACTACAACACATGAACCGTCCACTCAAGTCTACCAATACCAAATTGGTCATGGCAGAAGTTCAGGCCAGTCCCCATCAGTAGTTGCAGACAGTGTGTTGAAACTCCTTAGATATAATCTCTCTCTCTCCGCCTCTCACTCTCTCTCTCTCTACTATGAGGGCTAATGGACATAGCAAGAAATAATGAATAAGAGGAGGGTAAGAAACCGTACCTGGAGAATAGATGCACCAAGAAGATCCACGAGGAGAAACAAATGAGGCTTGGCCTCGTATTTATAGGCTTCCCCACCCTTCTCCCCTTGGGACTATTCTCTAGAAGTTTCCCACCTCCCTACTCAACTTTTTAATTTCAGACCACCATGCATGTTCATTTGCTATTTTTGGAAAATCGCATCTCTTAATTTTATTTTTGGTTTTTCTTCTTTTTATTTTTCAATTTTTCTTTTTCTATTTTTGATTCTTTTTCTTTTTCTCTTTTTATTTTTCTTAAATTAAGGTTTGCTTTCACACTTTATACATAAATTAAATAAATTCCAAGGGCTAGACTTATGGTAAATGACAAAACTAGGGTTCCAACCTAGGGTTTCCATAGGGCTAGACTTAGTTTCATGGACTATTTACAAAATCACATGGTTTCGCATGTCAGAGTCAATTAAATACACCAAATTGTACATATTATACACCACTCTTGGTCAAAACATCACAGAAAACTCATAAAATCAATGAACTTTAAGAAAAATCAGCACACTTCCCTGAGGGATTTCATCCCAACAACGTGTGAAGGAACATGAGCAAAAGCAACACATCCAAAAATCTTACAATGATCCAAGCTTGGTCTTCTTCCATTCCAAGCCTCATATGGTGTCATGCCATCAAGTGATTTTGAAGGTAACCTGTTAATCAAATAAGTGGTTGTGGATACAACCTCAACCAATAAGTAATTAGGTAAGTACTTTTCATTTAGCATAGATCTTGCAACTTCAACAATTGTCCTATTCCTTCTTTCTGCCACTCCATTTTGCTCAGGAGTGTATCTTGTAGTGATCTCTCTTTTGATTCCTCTTTCTTGAAGAAAGGAGTCAAATTCATGGGAGAAGTATTCTCCTCCTCCATCTGACCTTAGCCTTTTTAGTGTTTTACCTATTTGATTCTCCACAAGAGCCAATTATCTTTTGAAGCATGAAAAGACTTCATCTTTGTGTTTCATAAAGTATAATATAGTCCACCTACTGCAATCATCAATGCAAGAGACATAATACCTTGATCCAGATATTGAAGCATCCTTGCTAGGTCCCCACACATCTGTATGAACCAACTCCAAGAGATCTCCATGCATATATCCTTTCTTCATGAATGGTAACATGTGAGACTTTCCAAATTGACATGCACTACACTTATAAATCATGTGTTGTTTTGCCAAGTTAGGGAGTCCAAGTACACTTTGGTCCCTGCAAATTTGCTTTAATGATCTTTCACCAATATGTGCTAACCTTTTTTGCCATACTTCCAATTCTGTGAGTGTTTGTCTACCATAATTAAACAGAGCAATGTTTCTAGTGTCTTGTAATTCAAATGTGAACAATCTACCTATCTTTTCACCTTTTGCAATTCTTCTGAATCCTTGACTTGGATCTTCAACAAATGCTCCTGCTTTTGTGAACCTGACTTGCAACCCTTTCTCTACTATCTGCCCAACACTTATCAAATTCTTTGTAATGGTAGGGACATAGAGTACCTTACTGAGTAAGTTGATGTTTCCATCAGGTGCTTTGACATTTCCTATTTTCTCCACAAGATGTCTTGTATCATCTCTTGTTTGTACCTCATGCTTGTTCCTTGGATCTGTTGTCATGATCTTGCTCACGCGCATACAGAGATTACGGACGCAGAAAAACACATAGAAAATAGAGGCAACAAGAGACGAGACCGATTGCAAGATTGGGTGCAATCTCCCCCCATGCACTCTGTTTCGACAGTCCACAGAGTGCATGTATTTATAGGAATTTTGATTACGTCGAAAAGAGTGGTTACAAGAGGGCGGGTTTGAAAAGCAAGCGTGAAACTAAAAGTTGATAACTTTTACAGAAAGCCATTGCTTTCAATAACAGAAACTACGGTCTACAATGACCCTTATGCTAACCATTACTTTTCTAACAATAGAACCTTCTACGCAGGTTTATTTACAAGCTAAATAATAATTATTCGGATTATTGATGTCCGCCCTTTCACGCCTTGCACGCTCCTCACGAACCTTCAGCTGCTATATCAGAAACATCAAAAACATATTAATACATTAATAATATATCACTTTAACAATACATTGTTCAATAATATACAACATGCCTCCCAGTTGACAAGCAACTGACCTCAGTTGATAAAATAATTCAACACTCTAACAATTATAATGCAGTGTTCAACATATTCCATGTGACAATCCAACAATGCATTGGCTATTTTATATTTCAATCCAACAATGCATTGGCTATTTTATATTTCAATCCAACAATGCATTGGCTATTTTATATTTCAATCCAACAATGCATTGTTCAACATATTCCATAAGGTATAACATGCCCCTCAGTTGAACAAGCAACTGACCTCAGTTGATATAATAATAAACATGGATGGCCAGTCACATGTTTCATCACTGAATAAAGAAAATAGGCATGTGCCATGTAAAAATACATGCATGGAAATGTTCATGGAGCTGTTACATTAATGTGTTTGTGTATGATATGCAGAAATTAAGTGGTCATAATGAGGTGTTAATTGTGTTTTATGTATCCATTGACATTCTTCAATAAAGTGATTTTTGTACTTAACCAAATATCAATGATATTGAGTACCTGTGTGTGTAGTAGTGACATCATGATCAATGATTTTCTCAGGAACTAAGATTTCAGATTGTTCTTCAATCAAAGGAGGGTCATCAAGAAGTGGAGCAAGTGGTAAAGTTCCTTTAAAGGGTTTAAGTAAACTAATATGAAAAGAATTATGTATAGTCCAATGGGATGGAATATCTAATCGAAATGAATTATCATTAATTTTTTCTATAATGCGAAACGGTCCATAATAGCGTGGTGCAAGTTTAATTTTAGGATGCTACAAAATATTTTTGAGACGTCTTTTAATTATTCGCAACCATACAAAATCATTTTCCTTGAATTCTTTGGCTAATCGTTTAGTATTGATAATACGTGTATATCGCTCTTGACTTTTCCTAATGTGCTCGTGAACATCATGAAGTATAGAAATGTGATCTTGAGCAATAGAATCAGCCATCGGAATGTCGGTTTGGGTGAGGGACATGGGAGTGGGAAGGTTTTTACCAAAAACTATTTCAAAAGGTGCACGACCAGTAGTGGTGTGTGAAGTGTTATTGTAAGAAAATTGAAGCAATGGCAACTTTTCATCCCAGTTATTAGGATTATCTAATGAATAACAACGCAATAAATCAAGAATAGTACTATTTGTAGCCTCACTCTGTCCATTACTTTCAGGATGAAATGCAGAGCCAAAATCTATTTTAGAACCAAAATGTTGAAATAAGGCAACCCAAAAATGATTACAAAACCTAACATCACGATCAGATTAATGAATAATTTTGCAGCTTGAGGTGCAGTCAAAGTTTTTCTACATGGAATGAAGTATGCATATTTACTAAACCTATTAACTATTGTCCAAATCATATTATTATGTGATGAAGTGATAGGAAGACCTGTGATAAAATCCATACAGATTTGTTCCCATGGTTCATTTGGAATAGGAAGTGGCATTAATAATCCAAATGGTTTACCATGATGACGTTTGACATGCTGACATACAATGCATTGAGAAACATAATGTGCAATGTCTTTTTCCATGTGTGGCCAAAAGAAGAAATCTTTGCAAGCAGAAATGGTGCTTTGTATGCCTCTGTGACCCATGTAAGATGGTTCATGCATTTCTTTAATGACAAAATCTTTAAAAGCTTGGGTTATGCACAATCTATGTTGAAAATAGAGAAAACCATTATGAAATGTATAATGTTCATCAGATAAAGATGCAGCATTGTTGAAATCATGCCATGCACGTGAAAAATACAAATTAGATGCATAAGTGGAAACCATTTCTTGAAAAGAATGAATTTGGATGGCAGAAATATTATTCAAAACAACAGAATTCGAAGGAAAATGGCTAAGAGCATCATCTACGACATTAGCTTTACCTGGCTGATATTGTATCATGGGTTGGAAATTTTGAATGAATGATGCCCACTTAAGATGCCTATCAGAGATTAAGGGCTGACTTAATAAATGCTTAATAGCCTGTTGATCGGTTTTGATTAATACTTCAGAGCCCATAAGATAGTGTTTCCAAATTCGCAAAGCATGCACAACTGCTAACAGTTCTTTATCATACGTACTATAATTCTGTTCTGAGGGCTTAAGCTTTCTACTCTCAAATGCAATGGGATGGTCATTTTGCATCAGAACAGCACCTATTCCTGAACCACTAGCATCAGTAACAACATGAAAGGGTTGTGAGAAATCAGGTAATTGTAAAACAGGTGCATGTGAAAGTGCATGTTTAAGTTTGTCAAAGGACTGTTGTTGGGTAATTCCCCATGCAAATTTTATTTTCTTTTTCAACAACAAAGTAAGAGGCAATGCTAAATAAGAAAAATTTCGAACAAACTTCCTATAGAAACTAGCCAACCCAAGAAAAGAACGAACATCATTGACTGATTGTGGTGTAGGCCATTCTATGATAACTCTAATCTTTTTCGGATCCACATGCACACCTTCACTTGAAATAATATGTCCTAAATATTCTAGCTTACGCCGAAAGAAATAACTCTTTTCAGGATTAGCATAAAATGTGTTCTCTCGTAACAAATGAAAAACTGTTTCAAGATGCTTTTCATGTTCACTATCATTCTTACTGTAAACAAGTATGTCATCAAAGAAGACAAGAACAAAAGCTTGGTAATCAAGAAAAATATTGTTCATCATTCGCGCAAATATAGCAGGGGCATTAGTAAGTCCAAAGGGCATTACCATAAATTCATAATGGCCATTTTGAGTTCTAAATGCAGTCTTAAAAATATCACTTTGTGTCATACGAATCTGATGGTAACCCGATTTAAGATCAATTTTACTAAAGACACGAGCTCCTCGTAACTTATCTAAGAGATCATCTATTCAAGGAATAGGGTATCTATTCTTGATCGTGATCTTGTTAAGGGCTCTATAATCAATACACATTCGATAAGTTTTATTCTTCTTCTCTACTAAGAGAACTGGTGCTCCAAATGGGGAAGAACTAGGCCTTATAAGTCCTTTTTGTAGTAGGTCTTTTACTTGATTTTCTATTTCCTTTTGATGTAGTGGGCCATGTCTATAAGGTGCTTTATGAGGAGGAGAACTACCAGGGACTAAGTCTATGCTATGGTCAAAGGATCCTCGAACTGGTGGTAGTTCAGAGGGATATTCAGAAATAAAACAATCCTTATAAGTACTCATGAAAGGTTTATATGCATCTGGAAGTGTATGAGTATAATCATTGATGACATTGACAAAAACAATGCATGAGTTGAATCCTTTCCTAAATGCACGCTTTACTTGAGTGTGACTAATCAATGGAAATGGCTGGAAATCATGCCGTGCAGACAAAGTAATGATTTGACCTTTGAAAACAAACTTAAAGGTATGAGTATGGTAGTCAATACGTGGGTTATAATGGTGACGAAAAGGCATACTTAGTATAACATCATAAGATTGCAAAGGTGCAATTAAAAATGTCCGTGAATCAACATAAGGGCCTATGCTAATCGTAACATCTTGCACTTCTCGTGTTACATTATAACGACTACCTTGAAATGCAGCTTTCACTTTATACAAAGAAGGAAACGTTTGTAATTTAAGTTCTTGTACTAATAAATGTGAAATGAAGTCATGTGAACTACCATCGTCATGTAGAATTTTAACTAGTTTGTTATTTATTGTACCCTGCATGCAAAGAAGAGAGTGTAGAGAGATATCGTTACCCAAGGTACTTAAATCCTTCTCCAGTGATTCCTCTGTCCAAACAGGAGGAATTTCTTCATTATAGACCTCCATGTTATGCAATCGAGCTATAGCCGGTTTCATATGAAAAGGTTGCAATCTGCACCTTATTTTTGTATGTCCAGTTTTACCACAATTCCAGCAAGTGATTCGTGGTCGCTTCTGTTGGGCATTCACTGCTAAAGTTTGAAGGGTGGTTTGGTTGGTTGGAGAGATGAAGCAACGGGTGGAGTTAAATAATTGGATTGTGGAGGACGAGGAAAACTAGGGTAAGATGGGGCATTAAAATTACGCTTCATAGGAAATGAAGGTTTAACAGGAAATGGTCGTGGATGTGGTTTTTGTAGACGGAGTGACTTGGTTATGGACTGGAATTCTTTTTCTGCATCATAAGCAAAAGATATAGCCTCGTTGAGGGTTGTAGTTCGTAGGGTGTGAAGCTTAGCTTGGATACCCACCTCCAAACCATCTTCGTATTTCTGCTGCAAGATATCTTCTGATACATCTTCAAGCATTCGTACAAGTAGTAAATTTTGCCAGAACCGCTCTGTGTAGGTAGTAACCGTATCACCCTCCTTCCATGTAAGGGTCATCCATGCACGTCGAACATGCAAATGGTATTGAGGAGGAAGAAATGAATCCTTCACGTTTTCTTGAAAAGCCTTCCAAGTTGTTGGACGCTCCGTACTGTGTCGCAGGACATTCCACCAGAGTTGAGCTTTACCTACTAAATAGTTAGTGGCAAATTTAACTTTTTCACTTTCAGCATACATTTCATCGGTATAAAAAATCATCAAACTGCGACAACCAAGAAAGTACTAAAGGCCCATCCTTTTGGCCATCAAATCGTAGAAACTGGTAGTTTCTATTACCAATCTTTGAATGAGTAACATCAGATTGGGCAGACACAATAGCTTTTACTACTCTCGCAAGGTTGTCTTCCTCAGCTTGCATCTTTTGGAGGATTTCATCACGTTGTCGAATCTCGTTCTGAGCTCCTTGAAGCTCATGCCGCAAGAGCTCTAGTTGTTGTTCAAGTGTTGCCGCAGGTAGAGGTGAATTACTGTAATCCTCCATGGTGCTCTTGGACCCTTGCTCTCAACCTTGGTGTATTGAACCTTCTTGTTTGCAACCTTGGTGTCTCGATCCCATGTTCTCAACCTTGCTTGGTATCTTGAACACTCAATCAAGTGCCACCCAAGGATTTTGAAGGAATTCACACTTCCAAGCTAGCTCATTGGAAAGTTCGTTCCAAGAGTTTCCCAACGGTATATTACACGCCTCAATCCGACCTACGGATTGAGAGATACACTTGATTCTTTGTTGGGTCCATCCTTGAAATCGTCGCGAGCGCCTTCCACAAGTAATAAAGAGGGAGAACTTGAGTACAGCTCCAAGAGATGGTGGAGTGGTCAAAGTACTTCCCTTGAAAGTAGGAGGTTGTGGGTTCAAATCCTCCTACCTTAGGGACTCTAAACCTCTCTATTACCACTCAAAAATTAAAATTGCCTCGCGCGTAGCCAACGGCTGCCAACGGTCGCCAAGGGAGCCTTGGGTGCCAATGTTGCCAATGTATTGCCTAAGTTATTGCCTTAGTCGACACCTTGGAGTAAACATAGGTGAAAACATAGGTTCTGGTTCTGGAACAAGAACAGAAACAGAAACAGAAACCGAAGTCAAGTCGAAGTCGAAGACGAAACCGAAACCGAAACCAGAGAAGGAGATGGAGATGGAGATGGAATCGGAATTCAGAATCGCGAACAGAGAACCCTCTGTATTGACGCGTCGAGCTCTGATACCACTGTTGTCAGGATCTTGCTCACGCGCATACAGAGATTACGAACGCAGAAAAACACACAGAAAATAGAGGCAACAAGAGACGAGACCGAACGCAAGATTGGGTGCAATCTCCCTCCATGCACTCTGTTTCGACAGTCCACAGAGTGCATGTATTTATAGGAATTTTGATTACGTCAAAAAGAGTGGTTACAAGAGGGCGGCTTTGAAAAGCAAGCGTGAAACTAAACGTTGATAACTTTTACAGAAAGCCATTGCTTTCAATAACAGAAACTACGGTCTACAATGACCCTTATGCTAACCATTACTTTTCTAACAATAGAACCTTCTACGCAGGTTTATTTACAAGCTAAATAATAATTATTCGGATTATTGATGTCCGCCCTTTCACGCCTTGCACGCTCCTCACGAACCTTCAGCTGCTATATCAGAAACATCAAAAACATATTAATACATTAATAATATATCACTTTAACAATGCATTGTTCAATAAAGATCTTCTAAATCTGATAGGAGGGCCACATTTCCTGCCACATGATTTGAACAACCTGAATCTATGTAGAAAACATGCTCATCAGATTTACCTTGTGGCATGGCCATATTCATGATTAGCAATGAGTCCTCTTAATTTGAGTCTTTTGTGTAGTTATTGAATTCTCTTCTTCCCCTATTGCCTCCTTGATAGTTTGAATGGTTGTAATTGTTGTAGTTGCCATGATCATTGTTGAACCTTCCTCTTGAGTAGCCATAACTTCCTCTATTGTAGCCTCTGCCACTTTGATTCCTGGGATTCTCATAGCAATTTCCAGTTGTATGATTAGTTAATCCACAAATAGAGCATGAATTAGAGACTTAGGATCTCCCCCTACCTTGTCTTCCTCCTCTAACTCTACCTCTACCATGTTTTCCTCTACCTGCATAGTTAGCTTGATGTGTACCTGCTTCATCATCCACTTTCTTTCCTCTTCCTTTGTTTTCGTTGGACTTGGTTTTATCAGTATACAAAGCTGAGGATTGATTACCTTTGGAGCTTTCTCCATTCTTGATAAGCTTGGCCTCTTGAGTAAGTAGTTGTCCTATGAGTGTGTTGAAATCTGGTACATGCATATCCATGTATAGATCCATAGTTATGGTGAATGCTTCCCACTTGTCACCTGCCTTCAAGCCATTGATGACCTGCCTTACAATTTTCTCTTCATCTATTACCTCTCCAATGCTTCCCAATTGATCTACTATAACCTTGAGCTTTGTGATAAAATCAATCACATTTTTTTTGGGAGCTTTCTTGAGAGTTGTGAAGTCTAGCCATAGTTGATGCTTCCTAGCCTTTGTACTTGAAGAGAAGAAGGCTTCAAGTGCATTCCACACTTCCTGCGATATTTTACAACTTCTAATGTGAGGCAAAAAAAAAATCTGAGATAGAGTTGAGGAGATAAGACCTTGCAAGTGCATCCTTGGAGCACCATGTGCTCAATCTTTCTTGCTCTTCTTGTGTTGGTTGACTTTTGTTCCTAAAACTTGGCATAAATTCATCTCTCGTTATATAACCATATAAATTCCTTCCTTGAAGATAAGCTTCCATCCTTAATGACCAGGCTGAGTAATTACCTCTATCTAATTTGTCAATTGATGAAGGAAATCCATCTGCCATGTTGTCTAACCTTGCTCTAATACCACTGTGAAGAAATGGATTTGTAGTTGATGAAGATGAAATGGTGCTGCATCTTTGCAGTACACCAGCCCAATGGCCTCCAGAGATATGTGGTGGGCCCTTTTAGCTTGTCAAAGGATGTATTAGACACCCTATGTACCTTAGAAGATCACTCTCAAAAAGTTGAATCAAAACAGATAAGTTGGAGTAGATTCAAGAGCCAAAAACTTGTTATTTATGTTCATACACCTATCCAAAGTTTTGAACAATTCTCTGGACACAACAGCAATTAACTTAATTCCTTTTGGTGAACCCGTATACACTTAGTAAGCTAACAATCATGAGTAATTTGATAAAAAATATGAACTACACAAAGAGAAACGAACTTAGCAAGTCATAGGATGACCCCGATTTTCTCGGGCTGCAATAGTACTCAGACCCATGATCAGTAAAATACAAATATCTCACGCTTTAAGAATCAAATGATTATGCCTTTTCTAGGCATATACTAGATATTATGCTGAATCTAACAAGCTTTAAAGCAAAGAAAATGGTGAAGTACACACTGAGAAACAGCTCTCACAAGATGACTGTTCTGAGAGAGTGTTGCCAGAGAAGAAGAAAACCAAGTGACATAGTTGACTTCAAATGATCTTAGATGAAGATTGAAATATCCAATTGTAATGAACATGGTGAGCATTTAGTAGATTTAGAGAGCTAACTTTACCAAGTTAAATCACTGAAAATGATTCACCAAGCTCAGAGAAAGCATCTCTGCAATCTGACTGAGAAAACTGAGATATGGTAGTGAAGAGTACACTTCACAAGAACATGAAGATATGAACTCAAATGATCATGAAAATGAAGATATATTGATTGTACAATACAATGGACTTACTGAGACATATGTGTGCCTTGGAATCACACCTTGATATGGCATAAATCTCAGCTCTTAGAGGTCTTCTCTTAACCATGACTAAAATTGCCATGTATTTATAGTTGATCTTGGGAGCCTAACTTCCCTCAATCACTCTTCAATCTATTAGTGATTGATTTGATTCTCCAACTACCATCAATCACAAATTCATGGCTTCTCTTTCATCTTTTGATCAAGTGGACTCAACCAGTTAAGATTCTTTCACTTTCACATCAAGTAAAACTTCAAAAAGTTACAAGAGGTAGTTCACAAGTGAAATTTACATTGTCTTCATTTTAAAGCTTCTTCTATGACTTTGTGGGACTAAAGCCAATACTTAGGTTTGTCATAGACCTGCTCCAACACAAGTTCTCCAAGGATCAGAAAAAACTGAGTATATTTACTCAAACTTTGGCTTAGTCTTCTAGAAGGTTATAAGTCTAGTTAACTAGGACACTTCGAGAACATGTAGTTAGATTCTTGATACTTGGCATGTTAGTATTCACCATCTAAGTTGGTAAGCCTAGCATCTAGCTAAAGCTTATGCCGATCCATAAACAAGGAAAGTTTTGTTTAGTTGGAAATATATTATATCTTTGAGACCCTAAAAAGAATGAAAGTATTGAAAGTTTTCCATGTCTAGACTTCCTCTATCCATTTATCTATTATTTTCTATTAGATATCTATATGTCTATCTATCTCTCTATATATCCATATCTATCTCTCTATATATCCATATATCCATATATATATATATATATATATATATATATATATATATATATATATATATATATATATATATATATATATATATATATATATATATATATATATATATATATATATATATATATATATCAACTCTCTATCTATCTTTTGGTCCATTATGTATCTATCTATTTAAATAAGTAACTGTTGGAAGATTTGGAGAAAATGGATAAGCTTCAATTGTGAAACTTGGAAAATTATCTTCATTCTATCTTTCTTATCTCACCTTCACCTCACACATCCCTCCACCACATTACACATCTCATTTTTTTCTACCTTTTTTAACATAGAGTATTTGCATTCATCCACCACATTTCACATCCCATTGATTTCTACCTTTCTTAACATAGAGTACTTACATTCACACATCCCTCCACCATATTTCACATCTCATTTTTTTCTAACTTTCTTAACATAGAGTATTTACATTCTGGTTTTCTTTCGTTAGCGCACAAGGATCATTTCCATCATTTTCAGTAGAACCTTAGTTACCACATAAAGATTATTCTTATATTTCTCTCTATTGTTATAGGACTTAAGTTTTTTTTAATCTCTATGAATGTTATCACATACAATCTTTATGTAGCTTTATTGTAAATATTTTTTAGTTTAATCTTTAGGAATAAAGTTTATTTAAAGTTGTGTGTTGAAGATAAATAATTAATTCAATCTTTGCATAGTATGTGAGAAGGTTAAGAGAATAAAAAGGATGCAGAAGCTAGGGACTTCAATGTGACTATTATATCTTATAAAGCTCAAAAGAAAGAGCATGGAAGAGGAATAAAAAGACCTGAAGTGATTTCCCTCCGCCTTTGCAAAGATGAAGAACATAGTTTGTCTCTCGGCTTTCCTCTCTCTCCATCTTTTTAAGGAGAATCGTGTGCCCAATTCATTTTCAATCTATGTCCATGTATGTCCTCCAATACCTCAAGTTGAAGTCATTTATGTTACTCCAAGGTTAGAACTCTCATTCTCATTGAGTAAATCTATGGATTTGAGGATATTGCATAAGATTTCTATTCAAATAATTGCTATAAGTATTATGAGCCGCTTGCATTAGAGCATAAAAACTTACTTTGTAAGAGATATTGAGCACAAGATTTTGGCAGACGCAATTGCTTTTGAATGCATATTACATGGTATCATTGTTTGAGTGAATGTATGCAAGCAAATGAAGTGCAATGAACTTAATGAACCACTTATCCTCACTCAATGGGTTCAAACCCTTATGACAATTTGTGTAGTTGTGGAGTTTCATGAAACCTTAAAAGTGGCCTAAGACTCTTGATCTTGTCGATCCCTAGTGCCCAATATAGGATCTTGGATCTTTAGTGGGACCTTGGTACTCTCATGGCCTTCGAGTCCCATCGAATCCTTTGCTATCCTCTCCAAGTGCCTGAATTAGCCTTCCATATTTTTTTTCACTTACCTCATATATTATTTTGACCATCCAAATTTTATGATCAAAATGCCAATAAAAAAAGCCATAAAAACACATGTTCTTCTCCCATTATAAATTCACACATGTATGTCCAAAAATCGTCCACAACCAAAATCATCATTCGAATATGGAGATACTCATTATATGGACAAAAATGAATGCCACTCCAGCATGTAGAAAATTAGGCTTGAGATTTGCTTTCTTTTCCATGAAAGTGAAAGAGAAATTAGAGGTGTAATCAATAAATTATCTTGGTCCTAATCCACATTGTGCATAAAAAAACATATGTCCAATTCATATCCCTTTTACTCAATGTACTCAATGAGTTATGCATCAAGATCTTAGCCATTTCAATTCCCTATTAGAGTCGTCTCATGGGACAGTAAGTAGACATTGTCATCTTTAAAAGGAATCATGTCACATCATAACAAAAGGAAGAAACAAACGGTTTTCTTGTTTACGATCTTGAGTATCTCATGTGTGTAGTCAGAAACAATCCTCTAGTTAATCCATGAGTGACTAGGCTACATGTGTGCCCTAAATTGCACTCCTTCTGGATTGGACCACAAATACCTAAGCTTCCATTTGATATCTCGGTTCAACCAATTATGGGGCCTATCGATCTTGGGTATCTCGTGTGTGTAGTCACACACAATCCTCTAGTTAATCCATGAGTGATTAGGCTACATGTGTGCCCTCCTTCGCCATTGGACCACAAGTACCTAAGCTTCCATCTGACATCTCGATTAAATCAATTATGGGTCCTATCGATCTTGGGTATCTCATGTGTGTAGTCAGACACAATCCTCTAGTTAATCCATGAGTGACTAGGCTACATGTGTGCCCTAAATTGCACTCCTTCTGGATTGGACCACAAGTACCTAAGCTTCCATCTAACATCTCGGTTCTATCAATTATGGGGTCTATTGGTCTTGGATATCTCATGTGTGTAGTCAGACACAATCCTCTAGTTAATCCATGAGTGGCTAGGGTACATGTGTGCCCTAAATTGCACTCCTTCTAGATTGGACTATAAGCACCTAAGCTTCCATCTGACATCTTGGTTCAACCAATTATGGGGCCTATAAGACTGCTAACTATAAACTGACAAAGTGTCTTACAAAAGTATATCGTCAATCAGTAACCATTGGCACACTCGCTTATGATTCATTGAGTGGTTGCATGGCCACATTGTTCTAATAAATCCCAATTCAAACGCTCAAAGGCACCTAATGTTGAACATTGCAATATTGAGCACACCAACAACTATACTATGCTTTGTTACGACGGACCTATAGAGCTCCATAGCAGTAACAATCAACAACCAACGGTGACTTTCAGAACTACGAGGCAACCTTGTAACGCACACAAATTGTTGAATGGCAATAGATATGATCCGCCACTATCTCTTGAATCCCGCACCTACTCAAGGACCTTATTCACTCCACCATACTATGCGTGTGTTACCTTGCTGCTTGTCTCTCTAATCTTGCTTCACTTAGGCCCCCTCAATCACAGTCAATGGCCCTTTCAATTTCAAACAACAAGTTCCTCTGCCAGCGTACATGAACATCCTATGCTCTTCTATCTCTCTCAACGCAGAAACTTCTTCAGCCAGGGTGGCTGCGTGCATGAACATCCTATGCTCTTCTATCTCTCTCAACGCAGAAACTTCTTCAGCCATGGTGGCTTCGTGCATGAACATCCTATGCTCTTCTATATCTGTCAACGCAGAAACTTCTTAAGCCGTGATGGCTGCGTGCATGAACATCCTATGCTCTTCTATCTCTCTCTACGCAGAAACTTCTTCAGCCATGAAGGCTGCGTGCATGAACATCTTACGCAGCCATCATGAACATCCTACGCAGAAACTTCTTAAGCCATGATGGCTGCGTGCATGAACATCCTAATATGCTCTTCAGTTTCTCTCTACGCAGAAACTTCTTAAGCCATGATGGCTCTAATATAATCCCCGAACAATTGTGGAGACTATGGTCGAAGTAGTGGAAACTATTTTGTCCTCATAGGTGCTACCAAGGAGGAAGAAAATCCTTTATGTTGGAACTTCTATGAAATTTTTCTAATATTTTTCCTGATGTAATTTTAGCTCCATTTGTGAGTATATTTTGTTTCTATCGGTGAGTTGTTTCTCTGTTATTATTTAAAAGTGTAGTATTTCCAAAAGCTATATGTAGCCTTTTTTTTAGTTATTCAAATATTCTGAATTGTATTCAAGGTTCTATTATACTATTTTCCAGATAACTCCTAAGTATTTTAGTCTATTTGAATATTATATTAGCCTAGAATATAGAGCCTCTTGAGCCTAGGCCTGTTCTTGGAATGAGAGCTACAACATAGGAGATACTGATGCCATATTTAAAAAAACGAAGTGGGGATAAACAATGAGATATAACTAGAGACACTTCACCATCTTTAAGAAAAGAGATAATCAATGAGATATAAGTATAGACACTTTAATAAAATTCATCTTTACATAAAGATGTCTTGCTAGCATGCTATCCTTTCCGCAGCGGTTGGATGTTCAACTTACGTCAAAGCTCTCTCTCTCTCTCTCTCTCTCTCTCTCTCTCTCTCTCTCTCTCTCTCTCATAAAATAAAAAATATTTCTCTATCCTCTCCTCTCTCTCATAAGATAATTTAAAAATATAGTATTGATCTCCAATTTTAGGCACGCCTAGATCTTCGTATCGCTCAAAATTGGGATGCAAAATACCTTACACTCAAGGGATGAGAAATTTATTAACCTCCTTTGTATCGCTCCACCCTTATGCCTACAATTATTATTCTTAAAGATGCATTGGAAGCTTGTAACAAGAAAATAAAATATCTTTCATTAAAAAATTGATAATATTAAAAATGTTGATTTTAACAACAAGATCGCGTGGCCTAATGGATAAGGCGCTCGCCTCCGGAGCGGGAGATTGTGGGTTCGAGTCCCACCGTGATCGTAGTAATTACTTTTGCCTTGCATATGAAAAGGATTGCTACTATTATTTGAATCACTCCTCTTGTCATAGAACATTTTCAATAATCTTAATGAAACCTCGAGTAAAAGCCATGTATACGGACGTTGGACTACGTAGTGCTTAAACCAGATAGTTCTCTCAATTGGGGAGAACGAGAGCATTGGTGTGCTATAGCATCTTCATTAGGAGATATTTGGAAGGAGAATCGGTAAATACCTATGCCTCCTATTTCTCTTTGTGATTCTATGATGCATCCTCATTAGGAGATATTTGGAAGCAGCATTGGTAAACAGTTATGCTTCCTATTTTCTTTGTGGTATGCTATATCATCTTCATTTGCAGATATTTGGAAGGCGCATTGGTATACATATTCCTCCTATTTTCTTTGTGATTCTGTGCTATATCATCTTCATTTGGAGATATTGGAAGGAACATTGGTAAAAACTTATGCCTCCTATTTTCTTTGTGATTCATTTCATAAGGCCTGATTGGTTCATAACTTAGCCGAGTGATAGTTGACCTACTTTCCCTATTATCTACGATATCCAACATTTTCTTAATGGAAAATCTACCAAAAGCCATGTCAAAGGGAACTTGAAAGGAGATAGTTCCTATTGTCACCTATCACAAGCTTGGGCAAGGTCTATTGAATGAACAAATAGTTGATGGAGAGTGTTAATCTCCAAAAGAACAAGCTACTCTTGAAATTAGAACACCTCTATATCAAGAGTAACTCAAAACCTTCCTTAACTTAGAGGATCAATGTTCAATTACAAAGATTTTGGATAAACTGTGAAAAAGATGATTCTAAAGAAAGTCTGCTGCACATATCTCTCTCATTGACTTATCAATTGTGTAAAGTTTTTTATAAAACTTTGTATAAGGTGTCGCCTATCGTTTGCGCACCTCCTCCAAGTTAAATTACTTCAAAAGATTCAGTAGATCTTGAGAAATGAACTTAACAAGTCACCTATGTCTAAAACTCTTCTTCTGAGAAGTCGATTCAGACACCTATAACTTCTAACACTTGGTTCTCTTAAACTAGAACCCGTTTATGCAAATGCTTTTAGCCACAAGTAGCTTACCTTCCAACTTAAAGATTGAGTGCTTGCTTGCTCAAAACTTTACACTGTGGAAGGAGAACTGACCAAAACATTAACATCGAATTTTGTGCCTGTTTCAGGAACCAGTGAACACTTCCTCATATATGAATGTTCCTACTCATAATTCTCACGGCCTGTTTACAATTAGGCTCTCAAACTTTAACCATAGACTCAAATTAACTATGGACTTAGACATCTACAAAAGGATTCTTGAAATGATCAAGCACAGCAGAATACTCAGAAAGATCGGGCGCAACATTTTTCCATTTCTAAGAAATTTTACGTCTGAGTAATGAGAGAGACTCTAGTCACTTCTAAAGTGTCTAATGACATCTAATTCTCCTCAAAACTTATTCTAACACATTCTCTCTTTTTTTTCCGGGACATTTCCTATATATATATATATATATATATATATATATATATATATATATATATATATATATATATATATATATATATATATATATATATATATATATATATATATATATATATATATATATATATATATATATATATATATATATATATATATATATATATATATATATATGTATGCAAATATTTACAAACTCATGACCATTTAAAAGTATGTGATGATCTAACTCTAAGATAATGTACATATGTATACACATCTTTATCTCCTGGATATGCACTTCCTTCATGCTTCATGACTTGGTCTTTTCTTCAATTTTCGACTTCAATTCTTCATCCAAAACTTCAATTGTTGATTGCCCTCCACCAACAGCTCCCCCTCAATCATCAATTGAGGTTTTCTCTATCTTCTTTATACCTGCCATGTCTTTGAATCTCTGTAGCTTTGGTCCATCCAAGCTTTTGGTTAGCATATCAGGTATCTGATCTTTTGTTGAAGTTTGTATGACTTCAATCTCTTTATCCATCACCTTTTCTCTTAGAAAGTGATACTGAATCTCAATGTGTTTAGTCCTGGCATGAAACACAGGGTTAGCAGCTAAATACAAAGAACTCATGTTATCTCCATGAATAGTGGGTGTACTCTGAATGATGTCAAAACTCTTCATAAGAGTCTTAAGCCATATCACTTCCTTTGCAGCTTCAACCATACCTTGGTACTCAGCCTCTGTAGATGACAAAGCAATTGTGTGTTGCTTCTTTGAACACCATGAAATTAACTTATCTCCCACATAACACAAGTATCCATAAGTTGATTTCCTATCATCAGGATTACCTGCCCAATCTGTATCACTATATATCTTGATGTTTGTATCTGATGTAAAACCATAATACAAACCCTCTTTGAGTGTACCCTTAATGTACCTTAACACTCTTTGTCATGCAATCCAATGTTCTTTCCTAGGACAATGCATGAATTGAGACAAAACTCCAACTGCATATGACAAGTCAGGTCTAGTTAAAGTAGCATAAATCAAACTACCAACCAAACTTTGATATAGCTTCATATCTTTTAACTCTTCTCCTCCATATCTGCTTAACTTATGATTCACCTCCATTGGAGTAGGTGCTACCCTGCAATCATTCATCTTAAACTTGATCAACAAGTTTCTCAAATACCTTTCTTGAGTTACATACACTCCATGTTGAGTGTATGAGATCTCAATACCCAAGAAATATGACAAGTCTCCCAAGTCACTGATTTTGAACTCTTTCTCCATTTACTTCTTTAGGCTTTGAATGCCTTTCTCATCTGTACCTGTAAGAATTATATCATCAACATATATGCACATGTATATGAACCCATCATCACAAGCAAGCTACTATCTACTTTAGATACTTGGAATCCAAGTTCCTTCAAGAACTTCACAAGTCTATAATTCCATGCCCCTGGGGCCTGCTGCAAACCATACAAAGCTCTCTTGAGCTTGCACACATGATCTGGATACCTTCCATCTCTGAATCCTTGTGGTTGCTCCATGAAAACATCATCTGAAATATAACCATTCAAAAAAGCATTCTTCACATCTAATTGACATAATTTCTAACCTTTACATGCAGCAATAGCTATGAGTGTCCTGATGGTTGTCATCTTTGCCACAGGACTATAGGTCTCATCATAATCTATACCATATGTCTGAGCAAAACCCTTCACAACAAGTCTAGCTTTATACCTAGACACACTTCCACCTGCAAACCTCTTTGTCTTGTAGACCCATTTACATCCAATGATCTTCTGGCTATTTGGTTTAGAAACCAACTCCCATGTCTGATTCTCCATCAATGCATCATATTCTTCCTGCATAGCTTTCTCCCAATTTTCCTTACCTTTTGCCTCTTCATATGTAGAAGGATCTTCATCTGCCTTTATCATATAAGCATAATCTTTGGTAGCCAAAAAAGAAGTGTCATAGCTATACCTTGTAGGTTGCCATTTATGTCTTGATGACCTTCTGAGTTCTCCACTTCTTGAGGTTTCTGGTTCATGACACTCTGGATCAAACCTTGGCACTTCTTCAACTTCAACCTGTACTTCATTGTTCTCCTCTTCATCAAATATCTGAACCTTTGATTTACCTTTCTTTTGATTCACAACTTCTTCATCATCTGCATAAATATTGATTGTACCTGCATACCAACTACCTTGCTCATCAAATGTAACATCTTTAGACACTAGGAATTGTTTTGTGGATGGACTCCACAACCTATATCCCATCTGATTATCATCATATCCAATGAATACATATTTTTCAGCTTTAGGTTCCAATTTGTGCCTTAATTGTGATGGCACATATGCATATGCCAAACATCCAAATACTTTGCAATGATCTAAAGTAGGTCTCTTACCCCACCATGCCTCATATGGTGTCATACCCTGCAAAGCTTTACATGGTAATCTATTGACCAAATAAGTAGTTGTATTCACAGCCTCAGCCCACAAGTAATTTGGGAAATTTTTCTCCTTCATCATGGATCTTGCAAACTCAACAAGAGTTCTATTCCTCCTTTTTGCTACACCATTCTATTGAGGAGAGTACCTGCAAGTAATTTCCCTTTTTATACCTGCATTCCACAAGTAATCACTGAACTCATTAGAGAAATACTCTCCCCCTCCATCTGACCTTAGTCTCTTCAATTTATGACCTATAATTCTCTCTGTATACATATGATAATGTTTGAATGTATTGAATACTTCTGACTTATCTTTGATCACATAGATAGTGATCCATCTGGTAGCATCATCAACATAAATCACATAATACCTTGAACCATTGATACTGAAATCCTTTGATGGTCCCCACACATCTGTGTGTACCAATTCAAGCTTCTCTGAATACATAAAACCATGCTTGGAATAAGATTGCTTATGAGCCTTACCTAATTGACATGCCTCACATCTGTATGTCATATGTTGACCTACAACATTAGGCAACCCAAGCACTGAACCATTGTTAACCATATCTTTGATGCCTCTCTCATTGAAATGTCCAAGCCTCTTGTGCCAAAGATCTAAATCAGAGATCTTATGTCCTCCATAAGTGAACAAAGCATGACCAACATTACCTTGGATCTTCAAAGTGAACAACCTTCCTTCTTTCTTCCCTGAAACAATTTGTTTATACCCATTGCTTTGGTCTTCCACAAACACTCCTTCATTAGTGAACCTAACTTCATAACCTTTTTCAACAATTTGTCCTACACTTATCAGATTCTTAGGAATTGTAGGAACATACAAGACCTTACTCAAGAGAGTACTACCATCCTTGGCCTTCACTGATCCAATCGACTTCACATTGTGCTTTGTATTGTCACCTGTTTGAACTACATGATTAGTTACCTTATTCTCAGTCATTAGAGCTATGTTGCCACTCACGTGATTGCTACACCCTGAGTCAATGTAGAAGACTCTTTGATCTTCACTTTGCCTTTCACAAGCTGCATTCATTATCAATGTTGAATCCTCCTTCTGATCTGAAGCATAATTGTAGTAGGTATTGTTGACTTTGGAATCCTCTACATGCACTTCTTCCAAAGTAACCTCTACTACCTCTACCTCTGAAATTACCTCTTTGATTTCTGCCACCTCTTCCTCTTGAGTTAAAGTTCTGATTATATCCACCATTACTCTGAGTATTATGCCAACAATCATTAGCTAAATGATTTTTCTTACCACAAATCCAGCAAGATTTGACTCCATCTTTATTACTCCTGCCTCTTCCTCTTCCTTTGCCACCTCCTCTTCCTCTTAGGAAGTTAGCTTGGCTAGTTACCTTCATCCTCATTTGCTTGTTGCTTTCCTTTGATATTCTTCTTCTTATCCTTTGAATACATCGCATGACCTGTACTCTTGTCACCTTCACCTTTGACATCCTGCTCAAAGGTTAACATATGTCCTAGCAACTTATTTAAGTCAGGAGTAAAATGATCAAGTGATAATTCAGTAGAAAAAATGAATGGATTCCATTTCTCATCACCTCTTAAACCTGTGAGGATTTGCCTTACCAATTTATCCTCCTCAATGTCTTCATCAACTGCTCCTAATGCATCTGCAATGTCTTTCATCATTGTTACATAGTCTGAGATGGATTGAGAGGCCTTCTTCTTGAAAGTGGTAAATTTTGCCCACAAGGATGCCTTCCTAGACTTTGTGGTGTTTTGGAAATGCTCCTCCAAAGCATTCCATATATCACTTGCACTTTCAAGACCTCTAATGTGAGGTAACAAGTAGCCATTAACTGCCATCTAGATAATGCTCCTAGCTTGAGCGTCTTTCTTCATCCAATTCTTCAATTCTGATAATTCCTCCCTAGTTGAAACACTAGGATCTCTAAACTGAGGCTTTTCTTCTTCACCTGTGATGTAACTTATCAAGTCTTTGCTCATAAGATGAGCTTCCAACCTCATTAACCATGTTGGATAGTTCTCTCTATCCAACTACTCTATCTGAAGAGAATCTCCCATCCTTTCTTCACCTGTATATTGAATTCTTCAAACTTTATGAGTAATAGATGTACCTTTACTTTGAATAATGTTCCTTTTGTCTTCCTTGATGTCGTATGACCTCCTTCTCAAGCTTTGCCCTCAAGGTTTCACCTTTTGAACCTTCAGATGTTGAATTCTTCGCAGCTGCAGCAGTCGGAATCCTCCTTCCTTCAATTTTGATACTTCTTGCTCTGATACCACTGATGGAGAGTGTTAATCTCCAAAAGAACAAGCTACTCTTGAAATTAGAACACCTCTATATCAAGAGTAACTCAAAACCTTCCTTAATTTATGTTGCTCTAGCACAATGGTGAGAACCACGGTAAGAAGCTTCACCTCCTTAATGTCAATCCACGGAAGAGGTAGGAGTGATATGAAGATCGTGAATGTGAGATGATGTGAAAGTGAAGGTGAGAAGCATCAAGATGCACACACACATACACACACACAATGAAGAGACAAGCAAGACACAATAGAAGGTGGGAATTTAGCTCTATTACTCAAGAACACTCTTACAAGTTCAAAATAGCTCTAAGCTCTTCTCTACTCAAACAAGCTAACCCCAAAAATGAGCTCTCTAGCTCTTTTTATAGTTTCTAGACTAGTTTTGACCGGTTTCACATCTAGTGACCGGCCTAGTTAAAAAATAGGTCCTAGATGCTATTCGGAAGGGTAAACGATGTCTAAAAATAACAAAAATTGGTACGCGTATTCTACCTAAGATCCTCAAGCTCGAGGACTCCTCGGCTTGCACAAAATGGAGCTATGAATTAGAAAATGGGGTTTTGTCTATATTACATATGTTACAAGAGTGATGAAAATCACTGTTGGATGTTTTGAAGAGGTAATAAAAACATAGTTGTTTGAAAAAATGATCCGACTGGCTCCCTGCTCCGTCTTTACATGCTTCCACGTCGTCTGTGCCTCTGACTGCTTCCAACCCCCCCTCCCTCTCGCTTCTGTCGTCCTCGACAGAACCTTGTTGTGCGGTCTGCCGGATGTAGTTTTGTAGGAGGTCGTGAGCGAGGGTGTGCTCGGATACTCAAATGCCTCGGGCCAGATCAGCTCGAGTTTCTCCCAGTCGATTGGTTGCGGTTCGTCGGGTGGCGGGAGTTGATAGTGCGCGGAATAAACCATTCGCTCACAGGCAAAAAGTTGCAATAAATGTGTGGGCCTGCTTATGAATACCTCGGAATGGTATTCCCAAAATCCGGTGGTGAACATCTCTTCAAATGTTTGCTTGTAGCACGCCGGTAGGTATTTTATTCTACAGTGCCAGGCATAACACACCCGGAGCGATGGCGTTGTGCTCATGTCATATACTAGATCAAAGTTACCATGCTCAAATCTCGGGGTGTTTACATGCGGTGCCTTGACGCGTCGGAAGACTTTAAATATCATTTGCATCATGTCAAAAATTTTGACAGTCATATGCGCTGCGATATCATCCATATGCTTCAGGCGAGGGAGCCAGTGACGGATTGTAGCCATCATATAGCCAACGGTGGGTAACTCGGAGGGCGGCTTGAAGTAGGGGTAATTCAACCAATCCTGACACTGCCTATTGTTTTGTACTTTGATAGCAAATGCAGTCCACGAGCGGCGTCGTGGTACTGGTCCCCAGCAAGGATTATACTTTAAATGTAAAGGCGCTTTCACCCATGTGCTCATCATTTCTGGGTACTTCTGGACGAGGTCTTTGCGCCAATCAGGTTGATGGATCTCTCCTCTTTGCGCATTTGGTGGCAAGTCCGCCGGCTCGAATTGTGTAGCATGCGTGGGTTTCATGCCGGTTTCTTTTTCTATAGCTAGCTGATATTCAGCCATTAACATGAAGTACGGTTTATACTGCAGCTCATGCCCAGATATATAGCGTCGGGGGGCTAAATGAGCAAAGAAGGGGGATTGTAAGATTCTCTCTTCAATCATGGCCATGGCATGTAACTGTGCCTCTACTCTGGCTGAATGTGTCGTTCCAAGTTCCTCAATTGTTTTCATCCACGCGGGGGTAGGAAGTTCATAGGTCATCTGGCCTTCGGCCGTGACTTGTCCGCCTGGGATGGGTATTGGCTCGTATGCTTCTTCAAACGTTTCCTCCACCGGAATGGTTATGTTCTCGTCGTCAGCTGGGATCTCCGGTGGGGAGTCAGGCCGTGGTGGTACTTCGTATACATCTATGCGTGATTAGAGAGTGGCTACCTGGGCCCGTAATGCGTTGAGTTCCTCTATGAGGTCAGGAGAGGGGTCCACAGGTTCTGGTACTTCTGCTGCTACTTGTACTTGTTGTGGTGCCGGTTCTCTGAGCTGTAGTAACTTGTGATCTTCTTTTAACTTCTGATGCTCTTCGTTCATTCGATCATAGTCCTCTAGCAATCTCACGTGATCCTCTAGCAACATCTACATCGATTCGGATGGGATTGCCTTGAATCTGCTAGGACTTAAGGGTTGTTCTGGATGGTCCAATGCCGCTTCCAAGTTCTCTCTATTCTGCTCTTGGAGTCTCTGGTTCTCCTCTTTTGCTGCGGCTAGGTGTCTCCTGAGTAAGCCCATATTCCTGGTCAGCGTCGCGTTCCTAATTGTTTGGGCTCGAAGCAGGTTGTCCAGATCAGCAGTGGCTTCTTTTGTTTTCTCTTCACTTTCTAGCTCTAGCTTATGATATGCCTCTCTTAGTTCTTGGTATCGCGTATTTAAAGAGGCATTCTCAATTGATAATGAATTAAGCTGCGACTGTAATTCATTTGTCGTCCTCTGCAGCTGTTGATAGTTGTTGTCAAGAGATGCAAACTCATCTCGTACTTGTGACATGCATGTGAACATTTGTTGAAGTGCAGTGTCTATGGTGGGCGATAATAGTAATGGAGTGCTAAGTGAGGATGCAGTGGAAGTAGATGCAGCGGAAATGGGGAATGGGGTTGGGAAGGTGGATGCAGTGGTGATCATGGAAAATTGTGACGTACCTAAATAGGATGGTGTTGTGAGTGGAGTGGGTGATGGTGCAGTGGGTGGTGAGATGTCCATGTCACTGGACGTGTCAAGTGCAGTGACTGTGAAAAGCGGTGTGTATGTGGGTGGTTGTGTAGGTGTGAAGACGGGATTTACAAATGTAGAGTAATTTACAGGGGGGATGGTCGGAGCAGCTTGGTGAAAAGGGGAAATAGGGGTTACAGTGGGTTGGGGAGGTGAAACTGGTGAGAAGGTTAGTGGGGTTAGAAAGGTGAAAGGGTGTCTTAAAGGTGGGGGAAAAGATGGGAAGGATGAAGGGATGAAGGGGTTAACATGTAGACGAGGTGGGGTGGGTACGGGCATGGTGGCATGAATGGGCAGGGCGAAGGCTTCGGCTATGTTGTCGTGGACTGGTGTGGGTGTGGGAGGAGCAGATGGGTGTGCGGGGGATACAGCATGGGTTGGTGAAACATGAGGTGAGAGAGGAGTAGATGGTGTGGATGTTATTTCAAGGATAGTGGTAGTATGTACAACGGTAGTACGTGGTGGGGAGTCGACTAGGATAGCTTCTTCGGTGATGGATCTTTCCGGACGTAGGCGTGCCTCTTGCGCCTGGTGGGATGATTGAGCACCTACCGGAACTCGAATATATTCACCGGGCTTCGATAACAAGCGAACTCTGCGAGGGTCATATTGGGGGAGTGGCTTCCTTTGTAAATATCTCAGTGCTTCGACCGGGCCGATGGATTTGACCAGTTCTCTAAACCCTCTGATGTAAACTTCTTCAAACCCTCCGGAGATGAGTTCTTGTTCGATTATGGTCTGGCTCTCTTCTTCAGTCAATTTCTTCCGTGCCCAGACTTTCTCCATTGTACGATATAATTTCTTGATTGCCAGCGTGTAAGCTGCTGCTTCGAAAGTCTCCTCTTCATGCGTGCTGGTGTCACCTTGTGCATCGGTTTGTTGGCCTTGGCCATCTGTCTGTCCTTGTTCTTGGGAATCATGCGTGCCCTGGCTGGCTTCATCGTCACCTTCATCGTCATCGGTGGCTGTTCTTTCGTCATTAGAGCTCGACACAACTTGTCCCTGTGGCTGATCCCGCGGTGTGGTAGGGTAGCTGGGGCGTTCATATTCTTGAGAGAACATCTGTGCCTCTGAAAATTGGAACTCATTGGAGAATGCATCAGGCATTTCAAAATCGAATGTTGTGTTTATTGGTTCTGCCTCCATGTGTGGTAGTGGGAAAGAAAAGGCTTCCGCACCAATAGTGGCGGGAGCTTCTGCTGTTGTGGTTGTGGGTTCTGTGGTTGTAGCTGCCTGAGGTGCAACGGTACTAGTAGTGCCCTCCGTTACCACTGGTCTAGATAACCTTATGCGAATAGGTTGTACTGTGGGAGTGGCCTCTGTCGGTGACTGCTCTGGAGAGGGTTGTGGTGATGGTGACTCTGGCACTTGAAGGCAAGGAATAGTGCCTCGCATGCGCTTACCTGCCCGTGCTCTGCTGGGCTTCCTGGCTTTCTTCGTCGTTCCTTTGAATGCCTTCAGCTCTTCTCCTGTTAATGCACGTTCAATTGGCAAGTCATAAGCCAAGCACATATAAACAATTCTTGTCAGCGCACAACATCCATTAAGCACTTTCTTTCGTTCCCATCTCTGTTGTGCCAAATACATTTGATCAATGATCCAGCTCGCCAGATCGACAGTCTGAGGTCCAGTACAGGCTAAGAACAATCCAAACCATATTCTCTTATGTGGCATGGTGAATCTGTTCTGAGCGGGGAATGCGAAGTATTGCATGCATATCCGTAGCAGCTTTGACAGCTCAGGTGTAATTGCTGAGATCTCCTCCCACTTAGTGACATCCCCACGTTTCATAGGGTCTGGAACTAATCTTTCTCGATCTGTGGGTGTGTGGGTTCCATGAATCTTGATGGCAGCTCTGATTAAATCCTTCAAAAGATAAAACCTTTTGTAAGGTGGATCATCCACTAAAGAAGGCAGAATAAAATTCCAGGGATATCCTTATTCTCTGAGGCCAGCAAAGTAGTGATTAAATAATAACACCTATAAAAGTCAGGTTTGGGCAGAAGATCACTGAAATACTCCGTGAAGCCGGCTCTGGCCCAAACATGAGTTAAGTCCTGGGTGTTCTGTAGGCCTTCAAACTCTCTGGAGAAGAATTGGTATTTTCCCCAAGTGCGGTCATCAAACGTCAAATTAGATTCAAATATAAAATCCGCGTCCGCTAAGGGTCCTGCAAGTCCCTGAAACCAGTGAGAGTTACGGTGTATCTTTTCTGTGTAGCCCATAGGTGGGTTATCGATCGGCATGGGCCCTGGAAATCCTTGGAATTCTGGTGGTGGAGCAGTCGGGTGGGATTCTGCTCGTAAAACGTTGAGGGGCACTGCAGCTACGCTGGGGCCTGCTTCTGATGGTCCTTCATCGGTTTGCATGATGACTGATGCGCTATTGAGGAAGATCTGCTACAAAAGATTAACACATTAGCATGGAAATTAATTATGATCCCATTAAAGTGAGACCGCAATCCCTTTCCATAACTGATGCGTAACCCGTGTAGCCAAGTGCTGTGATGTGATGGATGCAATGTTTTTTGCAGCACTCGTGCAGGTCTCTAGACACCAACACGTTTCAGATTATGCATGCATTTCTTGATGAGATGAGATTATGAGCGATGTGTGATGATGGTGGGTGAATTTATACAAGGTTTAAAGGTTAGTGGTTTATTACAAGGTTGTATGTTAGTCGGGGGGTAGTTAGACAATGGGTTAGGGGAAGACGGTTGGACACTCTTCGGTATCCATTTCCTAAGAGTCTTTGAGTGGGTGGTGGGTTTCTGCTGAGGGGCCAAAGGTAGTATCGGGTGTGGTGGTATTGAGGGATGGAAAGATTTGTGAGGGGTATATATTACATGGCTTAAGTGTTGAGCTATGATACATGGTTTGGGTACCCAAATCTGCGTGGGTGTGGGTCTATGGGTAAGATATTTCTTGGCGATCCAAATTTGTCGAATGCTCGGACCTGTAGAAGAAGGTCGAGGGGATGGTGGATACAGATTCTGTTTCTGCCCTGCCTATTTCTTGTCGATCTCTGCTTGGTTGGAGTTCTTCGGTGCTTTTTGTCCTTTTGGCACCCATATTTGTCTGGTGCCGCTTCCTTTGGGTGGCCTAGACTGCTTTCCTTGTTGTGTCTTCTGATACTGCCGTCGGTCTGGGTTCCTTCGTCGTGGTTGACTCTATTGTGGTTGAGGTTGAGAGGTCGGATGGACGCTCTGCTTTGGAAAAGAAGGGAGTTCCAACACTTGCGTGACCTTCCCATTAGGAAGTGATTTGTTCTTTAACTTTAATCTAGGCCAGTCCGCAACAAGTTTGGAAGGATGAGCACCGCAGGGTGTCGTGCTCATTTGGCCGCTGATGCAACCCACCTGACCGCTGATTGTTTCCATCTGCCCTAGCGGTTGGGTAGCTGCCCCTTCTAGTTTGCAGGAAGTCCCAGGGAAGATCTCCTGTCGTCCTTCTGATTGACAATTGTCCATAGCCAAGCCCGAGTGGGTTGGTGTAGACGTAACGTGACTGAGCTGATTAAAGATCTTCCGGTCTTCCGTCGCATGTATTTCATGGGGTCTAGGGTTACAAACCTCAATCGGAATGCCATTAGGGAAGTCAAGCGGTATCACTCGCTTCTGCTCTAAGGTTCCAATCTGTAAGGAGCCTTGTCTAAAATTTAAGTCCACTGAGTGATCGTATAGCCAATCTTGGCCAAGGATTAGGGGTTCTATCAGGTCGTCATCATGGCACACTAGTAGCTTCGCTGTCATGGTCATATCCTTAATGAGGATAGGAAGGTCCACCTCACCCATGCAAGGGGTTTCCATGCCTCCTAAGCCTATGAGGTATGCCTCAATTGGCCGCAATTCTATTCCTGAATCCTTATAGTGGGACCATCTAATCGCACTAGTCGCAGCACCTGAGTCAATTAAAGCCCTGAGTTCTTGGCAAGGGTTGCCGTGCTCTAGCCTAACTGTAATGAATGGTCTCCTGTCCACTATGCTAGGATGAGAGGTTGACTTTACTTGACACATGGCCATGGGATATCTGGGTGATGTTTCTAGATGATTATAATGTTCTCTCCCTAGTCCTTGTCTTCTTAGCTTCATGCGCTTAATGCGTTCTATGGCTTCTGCCTGAGCTTCAGCTCGTATTCTGTTTTCTTCCTCCTTACGCTTCTTTGCCAATGTGAGTCGTCTAAGCATATCCTCAGTAAGAGGTTCTTGATATAACCTGACTCTACAGCCACTAATGTAATTAGGCATTATATCTCCTTCTAAGGTGGCTAACTGTACTGCTCCACTTGTCGAAAGTCTGTTAATGATCATAGGTCCATAACCTCGCTTTTCTAACTTCCGTGCGTGCTGTTTCAGTGTATATACTAGAACTAAATCTCCTTCTTTTAGGCCTTTATCTTTCACATGTGCATCAAAATATGCTTTCTGTCGCTTCTTCGTTGCGTATATTCCTGCTGCTGCTTTCAGCCTGGTCTCTCCTAAACGTTCCAAGTCCATTATTCTCGCTGATAATTCATGGCCGGTCCACTGATGTTCCTGTGCAACCTTAAGGGTAGGTATCAAAAAGTCCAGAGGAAGCACTGCATTCTGACCAAAAACCATCTGAAAGGGAGTTGCATTGAGTACGGTCTTGTAGGCCACTCGATATGCCCAAACAGCGTGGTGTAACTGTTTGTCCCAATCTGAACGTTTATTGTTCACGAGTTTCGTCAGTACGTTACAAAGTATCTTGTTAGTGCTTTCAGCCTGACCATTGGCCTGAGGATGATATGGTGCAGATTTCTTGTGAATCACCATAAAATCCTGTAACAAATATTCAATGACTTGGTTTAGAAAGTGAGTGCCTTGATCGCTCACTAACTCTATAGGCAATCCATATCTTGTAAAGACATTCTCAAATAAGAATTTTGCAGTTGTGTGTGCATCATTCTTTTTTGTGGCTTTTGCCTCTACCCATTTGGTTAGATAATCTGTGGCAACAATAATGTATTCCGCATGTGTACCTTTTGCAGGGGGGTTGATGGGTCCTACAAAGTCTATACCCCACTTAGAAAATGCATGTCCGCCCATCATGGGTTTCAATGGCATTTCATCTCTGCGAGTAGGAAACTGAGTTCTTTGGCACACATCACATCTCTTTACATAGGTATGTGCATCCATGTGAAGAGTGGGCCACCATAATCCTGCAAAGAGAATGGCTTTGATTATCCTATCGGGTCCAAAATGACCTCCTGCAACACCTTGGTGTGCAGTCTCTAGTATGCTCAGATAATCGCGCTCATGAACACATTGTCTTAGATATTCATCTCGTCCTCTTTTGTATAGGTTATCGCCAATAAGTGAATAGTCTTGAGCTTCCTGCTCTAGACTACGTTGTCGAGCTAAGGTCATTCCTTGAGGGAATGTGTTCGTCCTCAAGTATGTCACTAAAGGTTCACTCCAGTCTGGTGTGAGAGACACGTGATATAGTGTAGCATGCTCTACTGGTGGTTTTTCACAACAAACATGGCATTCTTTACACAACTTGTAGACATCTGCTTCCATCGTAGGCCAATATACTCCTAATCTATGCAGAATCTGTAATGTTCGATGTTTTGAATGATGTTGCTTTAATGCACCTATGTGTGCTAATTGCAACCAATTCGCATGTTTTGATTCATCTACACAACAAGCAAGAATTTTTTGATTATCCTGTTTATATATGCTTCCTGCCATTATTTGGTATCTCTGAGACTTGGTGATCTATCCTTCTTTGATCTTTATCCTAGGATTCTTGGGTCCGTATGTCAGAATAGGGACTATAGGCTTAGCCCATTCTGGTGCTATCTCAAGGTTAAACAAGTATGCATCTGGTAATTCATCCGCTACTCCTTGGGGAGCTTCTCTTGAGGTTAATCTTGAGAGGTGGTCAGCTCTAAGATGTGTCTTTCCTTTCCTGACTACCACTTCAAAATCATACTCCAGAGTAATAGAAACCAACGTATCAATCGTCCGGTGTTACATGGCTTGTTGACTAGGTACAATAGGGCTTGATGATCTGTAAAGAACTTGAATTTGTTGGCCAACAGGTAGTGCCTAAACTTCTTTACTGCGTAGATCATCCCTAATCCTTCTCGTTCCGTTGTGGTGTAATTTCTTTCTGCTTCGTTCAATTGTCTGCTCGCGTAAGCTATGGGGAGATCTATGTTACCTTCATTCGTGGGTTGTGCTAACACACATCCTATGGCGTAATTGGATGCATCCACATGTACATGGAATGGCTTACTCCAATCTGGGGTAGTCAGTATAGGTGCAGAGCACAAGTGTCGTTTAAGCTCATTAAATGAATTTTCACATTCATCTGTCCATTCAAAATTGGTTAAAAGAGAGTACAAAGGCTTGGCTATGATTGCATACATGTGTATGAATCTCCTATAATAACCGCAATGGCCCATAAATGCCTGTACCTCTTTCACATTAGTTGGTCTGGGTAGATCCGCAATTACCTTCACCTTTTCCTCATCCGTGGAGATTCCATTTTTTGACACAATGTGTCCTAGAATTTTGCCTTGTCTGACCATGAAAACGCATTTTTCTGGGTTCAAACAAACCTGATATTCTCGACATTTGTCAAATATTTGTCTTAACTCTGGGATATGTGTCTGCCTTACATTTGAATGTGCACATAAGTCATCGACATAAACTTCCAAGCTCTTGCGTAAGAATTCCTTAAAAACATGACACATGAGTCGCTGGAACGTGGCGGGTGCATTTGTTAAGCCAAATGGCATCACACGAAATGCAAATATGCCCCATTCAGTGGCAAAAGCTATCTTGTGTTGATCTTCTGGAGCGATGGCTACTTGATTATAGCCTAAAAAACCATCAAGAAAGCTGTAAACTTCCTTGCCCGCAACTCTTTCCAATAAATGTTCCGTGATAGGAAGAGGATAACTGTCTCTAATCGTGGCAGCATTAACTTTTTTAAGGTTAATACACACACGCAATTTTCCATTCTTCTTGGGCACAACCACAATGGGGGATACCCATTCGGTATGCTCAATTTCGTAAATGAATCCTGCTTCTATCAATCGATCTATCTCCTCTTTAATCTTCGCAGCGTAGTTATCATTGTACGTGTAAGGTTTTTGTTTTGTCGGTTTTGCATCTGGAGTCATAGGGATTCTATGAGAACATATATCTGGATCTACTCCTTTCAAATCTTTGTAACTCCAAGCAAAAACATCTCTATATTCGCGCAATAGGGCAACTAACTCTTCTTCTTCTTCAGTCGTCAAATCATGCCCTATGTATGTGCATTTTTCTTCTTCTCCTTCTATGGCAACTATTACTTTCTTGGTTTTCTCTCGGTTATCATATACTTGTCCATCATTCACCTTTCTATTAGGCATTCGTACCATGATTCTTCTATCTTCGATTTCATATTTCTTGAAATTCTCGGGTACTTCAAACAAAGATTCTTCTTTTTCTGACATGGTTGCTTTCTTCTTTCTTTTCTTACCTTCACTCGTGGTAGTGGCTAACCTTACCTCGTTCGTAATTTCCTCGTGTTTCTGAGTGTGGGTCTCTATCTCGAAAAAATATTCTTCCTCTGATGCAAAGGGTGGGTCCATGATAATTGATTCTAAATCAAAATCGCTTGCATCCTCAAATGCATCAGTGTTCGGTTCACACTCTTCTAAAATTGCATCGCCCATGATTGGCTCTATCGTAAAAACTGAAATGTCATAGCCATCCTCGTCACATTGGGGTGTCCATTGTTCTTCATTGATGGCTACATCCATGGTTGCTAGGATTTCCGCCCAACCATGGGGTTCAAACTCTTCATCTGGGAATACTACAGGTGCGTAGGCTGGATCCTGAAGGGTTCGTGGATGTTGTTCTGCACCTAAGGTCCTTGCTTCTAATCGTTCTTCCTCTTGTTTGGCTACTTTACACATCCATAAATGAGTATCCTCATGCAACCAAGAAGGATCTGATTCTAATGAGTGCACAGATTCCGTCTCTACTTGTGTCTTATGGATGGTATTCCATTGTATTGGGGGTACATCTCGATGTGAATAGTCTTTAAGATTGACTTTAGTAGTCACTCCTAAATGTTGCAAGTACAGAGAATTAGTTCCCCAATCTTGTACAATTTGCAACTGACGCATGAATGGTCGTCCCAATATCATCTCATAAGCACGATTTTTTGCAAAGTCACAAATGGCGAAAGTATGTTCAAATTCTACACCACAAGTGGTGAGAGATATGCCTTCTAGTAAGCCTAATGGTTTTTCTATGTGTCCATCAGCCATTTGTAGTTTCATCCTGGTGGGTCTAAGTGCTAGCTTACCCCAACGTTTCCACAAAGCGGTGGTAGCGATGGCTACTCCGGCTCCTGAATCTAATATGGCTTTCGTGGTGTAGCCCTGATGGGTTATTGGAAGATATGTGTTACCTTCCTCTCCTTCGCTTACGTCTCCAATCTTTTCCACGGGTATCTCTGGTACCTTCTTATGTGATCCTATCTGAGAGGGTGTGGTAGCAAGCTCAGGGAATTGATTTGCCACGTGCTTCCACAACTCTGGTTTTACCTTTAACAATTCCTCCAGAGTGAGATTACACTGTACTTTGGTATTCTTGATCACTTCCGTGTTCCTAGGGATCACCGATTCTTCATTCCTCACTATTATCGTGGGTGCTCTCATACTAATAGACTTTGCTTCCCAAGGTCCTGTGAACTGAGGTAATTCCTGTAAAGAATTAGATTCAAATCCTGTGGGTTCGCTCAGTTGTTCCACCTCTACATCATCGTAAATAGAGGGAATGTCTTGGGGAAATTGTTCCTGCAAGTCGTCTATTTCTTGAATAGGAGGATGAGTTCCTTGTTCTTTTCTCCATTTCTCTTCTTGTATTTCTCTCAAAAATTCATGTGAGTACCTATGTATGGAAGATAGGTTATCTTGACTTTCTGTATTGGGTACTTGAGACAGGGATGGTGCATTCCTTTCCTGTGTCTCTGGGACAATAGGGTTCCTAGGCTGATCCTTTTTCTCTTTGCTCTCTATCAAATATTCTAGCCTCTCCATTAGTCCTTGAAAGTGTAATTCCGGTTTTGCCATGTTATTCCAATTAAGATATCTAGAGGCTTCGAACAAAGCTTGTGCTAGTTCTACCATCTTCATGCAAAGTTTAGTTCTCTCAATTTCTAGATCAGCACGAGGGTAGTTTTTGCTCATTTCAGCTACCTGAGGTCCCTCTTTTAATCTAGCTTGATATGCACGAAACATCATGTCTAGATCTTCTGGTATGGGTTCCGCCAAAACTGATCCTGATTTCTGAGCTGGATTTTCTTGGTTTAACTCTTGTGAAGTCAATTCTTGTATTTTGGCTCTCGACTCTTTTAGACTTCCTTCCAACTCCGTTATCTTTTTACTCCACTTTCTCTTTATCCTTTCTCTAGAATCTTTCCAAGATTTTGTCTTTTTACTGCTAGATTCTGCAACTTCACTACTTCCTGCTACCTTCTCTTGATTAAGCTGTTGGTTTTGTAAGAGCGCCTGGGCTCTTGTTATAGCTTGGATAGGCACGTATGTAGGGTTGGATCCATCTGCGTTGTTTACAATACCTATCACGTTGATCGATGGCACATTCGAAGTGTTAACTGGGTTCTTAGGGCAATCTTTGATTATGTGCTCTTTGCCACAATCGGCACAAAAGCCTTGTATGTTATAGTACTGTGATTGCCTTGCTATTGGGGGATGTGGACAATCCTTTATGAAGTGATCTCCTTGGCACCTAAAGCATGGTCCTCTAGGGCCCTGTGGTCTCTGTTGTCTCAATTGGGGCCGTGGGTTTGGATTTGCGTACATCACATTAGCATAGTCTGGCTCCCAACTAGGTTCCATCGGTGGACTATCATAATGATATGTCTCCACGTGTTCTGGTGACTCCGTGTAATAAGCGGGTGGACTAGTTACATGAGTAGAGTCAAAACTGTTTGAGTTCGGGTCACTTTCTGTGATCAAGGGTGAAGATGGCACTAAGGCCCTACTTAGGTTCTCTTCTGCAGCAGCGTATTTGACTGAGATGACATTCGCTGGTGGGGGTGGCTGCTGAGCTAAGACAGGTTGAGGTCTCTGTTGAGCCTGGTATGGGTAGTTCTGAGGAGGCCTATGGTTGAGCATTGTATTGGCCTTGATACCTACCTGGCTGCGGGTATGCTTGCGTATACTTCTGTCTCACGGTTTGTTTGTTGTATGGGTAGTCCTGAGCCGTATGATTCGTGTATCTTCTCTCAATTGTACAATATTGGCCACTAGGGTTGGCTTGAGGTTGTGGTGCATTGGGACACACGTTTGCCAAATGATTTCCACCACAAGTGTAACAACGTACATTAGTTGGTAGCTTGGGCACCTGTTTACTAGAAACTCCTAGTTTTTGGGCCACTTTTTCTGCTAGGTCCTCTATCGAATTAGACAATTTTGTGGATGCTAGAGAAGAACAATCTGAGTCCTTATAGACCTTTGAGAGTTCCAACTCATCACCTAGGTTGTCCTCGATGTCTATACATATTCTTACACACTCCTCTAGCGTTCTGGGTTCCTTTGGGTACACATAGGAGCGTAGTTTAGCGCTCAACAAGCCATCTAGGAACAGTGATACTTGTTTGGCTTGTGAGGGTAGCTCTTGCATTGGACATCGTTCGACATATTGTCTGAATCTACGTCCTGCCAGTCTAACTGTTTCCTGAGGGGTTTGTTTAAAGCTATGAATCAACGAAGACGTGTCGTGTCTAATCCCACTTTTAGAGAATTCAGTGATGAATGACTCTAAAAAGTGATGGATGTCTCTAAATTGCCTTTGTTGCAATGGTTGGAACCAAGTTAAAGCGGTATTCTTTAACGTTAGTCCAAATGCATTGTATTGCGTGAACATGTCCTCGACTTTTTCTGCTCTCAGTACTTGCTTGAATTCTGCGACGTGGTCATAGGGATCTCCTGTCCCATCAAAGTAATTCTTCATGGATTTCACTAATTGAGTGGGTCTCAATACTCTTGCGTGTTCACGCGGCCTAGGTAGAGGAAAATCATATCTACCGCTTGGTATTCCATGATCTCTTTGTCTATCCGCTCTATTAGTGTTCGTGGTTGTTCTATCTCTCCCTATGGGATGAGTAAAGCTTACTTCCGGTCTCTCTTTATTTCCTTCTCTTTGATTTCCATGGGCTGAGGATGTTCGTGCCCCTTGTTGACTTGTATTCATGTTTGTTCTAGATGGAGGGAATACCAATTCACCTCTCCATGTGTATGTGTTTTTAGCGCGGTCAGGCACCACAAAGACTCTTTCTGAAGTCTCATCCAGGTATACAACCTTTCCAGGTGTATCTGGGTCCTTGAATTCATAAATTGTAATGATGCCTATCTCACCAGGGTGTTCCTTTCTGTACCTCCAAAAGGCTTCATCTGTCTCTTTATTTACAAACAACTCGGTGCTCTTGTTATCTTGAGGGATCCACTCTGGGATGAGTACTCTTGTTAATACGGATTTCCCTCTAGGTGTTCTAGGTTCTTCTAACGGTTCTTTTCCTTGAAATTTTGCTTCCGTCTCTAATTGAATTGTGCCAAACTCATTAGTATCGTTTGGCTGCGTACTTAGAACGTACATGATTCCTTCCTTGTCTATGTACGCGTCTCTCTCAAATTTCACCACTGGTCTTTCCAATCCAATGGGTTGATCAGGGTTGTGCATTTGCACCACTTGCCTTCGCAAACCATCCTCATAGATGCGAGCACCTAAGCGGTTGGTTCGGAGAAACTCTAGTTGCGTTCTATAGGGTCCTTCTGGTTTTTCTAAGTATGCTACATTCGACCCTCCGTCTGGTCTGTCTGTGCTAAATGCCATTTCTGAATCACTTGATTCTGAGCTCAACTCGTAGGGATAACTACTATTCAATTGCTGAGCCCACGATCGTGCAGTAGTTCTTACACTTGCCTCTGATGATCTAAGGCTTCGTCGGTCCGACTTACCTATGTGTCTCCCTGATCTAAGGTTCATTAATTTTCTTCCTTGCACACTCAATCACACACTTAGATCGTCAATGGTTCTTCGTTATTACTTTCTTGATTGTTTTTAATTTTCTTTGGATTCTTGTCTTAATATATGCGTCAGGAATTCGACTTTCCGTTATGATTTTGAGTTCTCGTTCTGTCAGACTTAGGTTCTTTCCTTTAGGTTTTCGCGTCACACCTTTATCTTTAGTCTTGGACTTGACAAATTTAATTCTCTTTGAACTTGAGGCGTTCCTATCGACTTAAATCCACAATGCTAACGTTTAGCCTAAGCTAAGAATTGACTGAGGGGGTTGAGTAATCTTCCAACCTCGAGTCGGCTTTTCTGGTTGCTCTGATGCCCAAGAAGCCGCGCTTCCCAAGCTTTGCTGTCTTCACTGCCTTGCTTGCTTGCCTTTGATTGCCCTTGCTAGACCTGGAAAAATCCAATATTAGACCAATTCACAGTTGGATAATCAAGCACTTGAGTATATACACCTTTTAAGTCCTTTCCCTTTTGCCCAAAATTTCAATACTTGCCCCCTGGCTTCCTAGTCCCCAACTAGGTGATCCTCAAAATAGCTTATCCGAAAATAGATGTATTCTTGTCTTGAATGAAAGCCTATCTCTCCTACTTTATCTGTCTAAAGTTTCATAGTGATTGCGTACTGCTGCACCGAGATATTCGTATTTTACTGTAACTGAAAAAATTTGCACAGGTGGACAGACAGGTAGTCTGTTTTGTAACAGTGAGTTGCCTGACTTATACTCATTCAAATTGAGTGTTTGTTGGCTTGTTAGAAAGCTAACAGAGTCTACTAAGTGTGGAGAAAATCTTGGAGTCATTGGATTTCAGGTGGTGGGTCAAATTGCTTGATCCAGGTCAGGTATATTTTCAGGTGTAGGCTGGAAGACCTATTTGGGTTCATTGTGCTTTTGTTGTGCATATAGAGGATTTGTTCCTCACATATCCCAAGCATCCTGAGCTATTCTGCAAGAGCAAATGTGAGGAATAATGGCACATTTGACAGACAAAGCTATCAATGCATGTGCCTGGGCATCTCTACGGAATCACACGAATAGCACAAGGAAGAAGAAGAAGCTTGGAGCACAACACAAAATACTGAATGTATTACTAGAGAATGTACAAAGATAAGTAGCCCATTAAGGCAATAGACCTATATACAAGCTGGGAGAAAAGACCTCCTAATGAGGGAAAAAAGTGCTCTGACGGTCCTAGAGTGTTCGCACACATCACTACCTAAATATATCAACGAAGCCATGGGTTTGAAATGCACACACTTCTTCATGTAGTTTGGTAGTTTTAATGTCCAACTGATGTACATTCCAAGCATCGTTTGGTGCTTTGCAATTGCAATCACATTCAAAATTACTAGGTAAGTGTATCCCAAGCATCCTTTGGTGCTTTGCAATTTCAATCACATTCAAAATGACTAGGTTTGACACAATTCCAACATCCTTTACTGTCATTATGTGAATCATTTCTTCGAAAATATCCATGGTCTCTTTGGTTCCCATGCCTTGAAACTATCATCTAGTTCTTGCATGCTTTTGTTGTTGATTTTGGTCTTGGTTATTGTTTCCTTTTCCACTTTTGAAACCACTACCTCTACCTCTTCCTCTACAAGAGTAGAATACCTGCTCAAAATTAGGTTTTCCTTGGGAGTTTGAGTCCTATCCAAGATTCTTTTCTTCAATTATTAGCATGGATACTAGATCAGCAAAATTCAGAATATTCTCTTTTGTATGAATAGAAGTTCTAAACTTCCTATATGTAGTTCCTAAACCATGAAGGCACATGTCCACCTTATCATCATCATCTACATTGATGTCAATAGATGCAAGTCACTCACATATTCATTTGATGTTTAGATTTTATTCACTTACAGACATGCTCTTTTTCTCCAGCGTATGCAACTTGTTCTCGAGTTTCAATTTATGTTATCTTTTGGCATCCTCTATGCGCCCAATCATGTTATCCTCTATGCTAACAGACAAGCAATACATTACCTTTTGTGCTCCTTGATTCCACTCTACATATGCTCTTAATTGGTTTGCAGGCCAATTCCTCTCTGGTGACTGGGGAGCATTTTCGTTCTCTCCTTTGATGTACTTCCAATAGCCTTTTCCCATTCAGAAATTCTTCATTCTAAATCTCCAAGCATGAAAGTTTTTCTTGTCCAACTTATCACTCATAAATTGACTCATTTCATTAGCATTTGCCATTTTTGAAGTAATTCACAACACTGCAAAAACACTACAAGTAGTACCTCTACTTGAACATTGTCACACTGTGATGTGAAAGTTTGATCTCAGAAAAACACAGTTTTTGTGCATCAACAGTACACAAAATTTCTCAGAATTCTAGATATGTAATATTTGAGTGCTATCGAATAGAATGCAAGTTATAGTTTTACAAACTTGCTTGGTTTTTCTGTGTGACCCATCTTGCAAGCTCAAAATGGAGGTTGAGATGGCTCCAAAAATATTTTGAATCCTTCTACCTTCATACCAAATTTCATAGCAATATGAGGTCGGTTGTGAAGCACACTTTCTCCACGCCTTTTCATGTACTCCTCATTGTTTGCCTTGTCCATGAGCTCTCTATAGCCACATTGGCTCTAATATCATGTCCAGAGAAAGGAGATAAGGAAGAGGGCTCACTCACACACTCTCACACTCAAAAAGGAGCACACGTAGATTGAGGCAAGGAAGAATAGTTTTCTTTTTCTTATTGTATTACATAAAAGGAATATATAAGAATGACCTAAAAAAATTATGCCACTACGGGAATATATAAAGAACAGTACATAAGGGAAATCCTAATGTCCATGAATGGCTGAGATGGCAGGAAGCGAATGTGCCATCACTCTCGATAGATAAATCTAATAAACCTCACTAAAGCATCCCTCACATATACTAACATGAGCTTTATACATGTCAGAGAAATGAAAAAGTGATACACGTCATCCCTGATCATCACATGTTAAGCTTGATATCTCAACAACATGTATGTGAGAGAATATATATTCACCTATAACACAAATTAAAAATGATAACAAGTTGGAACTTAGAGCTCAAGATATACCAATGAACATTAAGTTTTAAGTTTTAACATCAAACATACCAACAATGGAGAGTTGAGCAGTCAATGCATCAATAGCACAAAAAAACATAGTTCCTTTACAACAATGCACTCCTACCATTGTCTAAGGGACTTTTTAAGTCCATATAATCTCTTCTTTAGCTTACAAACTAGACTTTCTTTGCCACGAACTACACAACCCTATCATTATTCCATATAGTTCTCATATGTCTTCATGCAAGAATTTAGTTCTCACATCCATTTGGACTAGCTCTAAGTCCTCCATTGCAATGAAACCAAGCAACATGCGTAGTGTAGTCATCTTGAATACTGGAGAGAAGAATTCAATTCACTCTTCATGGTGTTGGAGTTAGACATCTACAGAAGCACATGAGAAGCACAAGGAAGAAGAAGTAGCTAGGAGCACAACACACAATACTGAATGTATTAGCACTAGAATGTATAAAGATAAGTAACCCGTTAGGGCAATAAGCGTATATACAAGTCAAGAGGGAAAAAAACCTCCTAAAGAGGGAAAAAAAGTGCCTCGCCAATCCTAGTGTGTTCACACATATCACTACCTAAATATATCAACAAATCCCCCTGGACGTGATGTGATGAACAAGGAGTTCGCACTCATGTATAAGGAAGTGCCAAGCTATGTGGAATCAATCCACAAAAGGAAGTAAGCCCAAAGCTTTGCAGAAATCTTCAAACTTTTCTCCCTAGGCAGAGCCTTCGTGAAAAGGTCTGCAATGTTCTATTGCATGGGCACATATGCCAAACTGATCTCTCCATCAGAGAGCCTCTCCTTGACATAATGATAATGCACCTCAATGTGCTTAATGCGATCATGGAATGCAGGGTTCCTTGCAATTGCCAATGTGCTCTGACTATAAGTGAAGATGGTGGTGGCAGAAGACTGACCAACACCCAAATCAGCCATAAGGCAACTGAGCCACACACACTCAACAATCATTGTGAAAGTTTCCCTATACTCAGCCTCACAGATGGAAGTGGCCACAGTAGGCTGCTTCTTGTTCGGCCAAGATATGCATGAGCTATCAAGCATGAAGCAAAAACCACTAGTGGATGCATGAGTGTCATAGCAACCAGCCTGGTTAGAGTCAGAAAAAGCATGCAAATCTGGCAGTAGTGATCCTCCCTTGGGATAAAACAACCCAAGTAGCCGGGTACCACTCAAGTAGCGAAAGATGTACTTAACCACTTGCCAATGCTTGACACCCGGGCAATGCATAAACCTCCTCATCTATGAGATAGAAAACTGAATATCTAGCAGAGTAACGCATAAGTAAATCAAGCATCCAACAGCCTACTGATAGAGAACATCATCAAATGCATCTCCAGCATCATGAAGACTCAATCCTAAACCTGCCTCCATATGAGTGGCAATAGGTTTACAGTCTTCAAGGCCAAAACGCTGCAATAATGTGTCAAAAGGCATGTAAATCAACCTTAAAATCAACAATATGCTTCTCATGAGGACCAGTGAGTAGCATGTCATCAATGTACACCACAATGATTAGAAGCACATCATTTGCACGTTTAACATATAAGGTGCTTTCAGATGGACTATTCTCAAAACCATGTGCATCAAATAAGCATGTATCTTTTCATACCAATCACGTGGTGCTTGCTTTAAACCATATAATGCCTTCTTTAACATGCACACTTGGTTTTCATGCCCTTTCCACACAAGGCAAGTCAAATAAAGACCAGGTACCATTTTTCATGATAGCATCATATTCACATTGCATTGTACCAATCCAATGTTCAGAATTTTGTGCTTCATCAAAAGAAACAGGTTCAATCTCATCACAAAGACTAGATGCAGCCATAGCATAACAATCGGATGCAAAAGAGGCACTATGAGAGACTGAACGAGTATGGTATGACAGAGGTGCATCTAATTTTCTATCACACAAAGTTTTCACTAGCCATTTTGGCATAGTTTTTGCCTCCTCAATATCAACTCTCTCATCAACAAGTGCATAATGCAAATCTGCATAAGAAATGGAATGATCTATATCATCACATGAAACCTGAAATGGCTGAGAAGTTGCCTCATTAGGACTAGAACTAGATTGTCCACCTGTAAAAAGAGGCAGCAAAGTATCATACATGTCTTTGGAGCTAACAGATGTCTACTTTGTACATGAACGTAAAGGTTGAATAGCATCTTCCACAAAAACAACATCACAACTAACCAAAATGCATTTAGTCTGTGGATGATACAGACGATAGCCTTTGCTTTGAGAACTGTATCTAGAAAAAATACATTTTACTGCTCTATCATCTAATTTCCTGGGATTTTGTTCAGGCACTAATGCATATGCCAGACAACCAAAAACATGTAGATGAGCAACAGATGGCTTGCGATCATGCCAAGCCTCATATGGAGTGATAGATTGTAGTGCTTTAGTGGGACATCATGATAGCCTCAAGCCAGAAACTATGTGGTAAAGCCTGACTCTTGACCATGCATCTTGCCATCTCCATGAGTCACATGTTCTTTCGTTTAGAAACTCCATTCTATTGAGGTGTATATGGCACTATACGCTGATTTTTATCCCACGTTCAGCCAGAAATGCATTAAATTCAGAAGACCTATATTCCCCCCCTTGATCAAAACAGAAGGTGCTCATTTTACATATTGATAGATTTTCAGCCAAAACCAAAAACTATTTGAAGCACATGAACACTTTGGACTTTGCGTTGAGTGCATTTACCCATGCATGCCTGGAAAAATCATCAATGAAAGTCATGAAGTAAAGATAGTTTTCAAAAGAAGGTGTCTGTAAGACCACAAACATCACTCTGTACAAGTTGCAATGTCTGAGTAGCCCGAACTGAACCATCTTTTGGAAAGGATGAATGCCGCATTTTGCCAAAAATACAACCTTCACGTACATGTTTTTTGGGTGCCTCAAGTTTGGGCAAAGAGGAAACCATTTCATATTTCTGCAGCATAGCAAACTAGCAAAATTCAGATGACCAAAGCATGCATGCCCAAGCTTTGCATATGACATAGCCTGTGAATCATGTACTACACATGTTGAATCATTCACACATTTTTCATAATTTATGATCCTATAAAGCCCACGAGATAAAATCATGTCAGAAGCAATAATCACGTTTCCATTTGACAGATCATGAATTGTACCTCTGTCATCAACAAATTTCACAACCAAACCAATCTTGGCTAAGGCCGAAACTAGTAATAGATTCTTCTTGATCCCTGGCATAAATACAGCATTTGACAGTGTAAAAGAACTACCATCAGTAGTAGTCAGAATGATCTTTCCAACTCCCATAACAATATAAGAGGAGTTCTTGGTGCATGTAACAGTATTCCCTGTAGGGGCAGACTCGAGTGAAGAGAAGAAACTACACTACGAGGTAATATGTTTGGTTTCCCCATTGTCAAAATACCAAACACCTGAGTGTACTACAGACATGCAGTGATCATGAGAAGATGGGTCAAAACTGCAAACAGTAGTAAACACCAATTTCTTCATCCTACACGAGATTAGTAGACTCTATTTTTTATGTAGAGGCCTTTGCAACAACCATTCCGTCCTCTTTCTTCTTTGCTCTTTAGCAGCCAGTTTTGGACAGCTCTTAATGATATGATCATTTTCTTTACAGTAGTTGCAAAACAATTTCTGTTTTTCTTATTTCTTCTCATCTTTGTCTTCCTTCTTCGATTGTGCAAAATTAGCAGATTTTTGCTTACTAGTAGAAGAGCTCCATTTTCCTTTGCCCTTCTAACTAGCCAGGAAATCTTGATCTGCAACATGCATAATAGACATGTTTTGCCTAGACTGATCTTCGTGCAACATAACAGAAACTAACTCTTCAAATTTTAAGGCATTTGGATTGTCTTTCATCATCAAACGAAGAGTAGAAGCAAAACTCTCATATGAGTCGGGAAGACCATTCAGAACAGTGTGCACAAGTGAACTATCAGGAAGGACCTCATCGGTAGAAATCAATTGTTCCTTTAAATCCTTGATCTTTGTCAAAAAAATGTCCATAGAATCACCTTCATTCATGTGCTCACTCTCCAATTCTTTTCGGAGGTAAGCAACACGAGCCTCATTCCTAGTCTGCTACAATGTGGTAAGTGTATCCTAAGCATCATTAGCTATTCTGCAAGAGTGAATGTGAGGGATAATGGCATGTTTGATAGACTATGTTGTCAATGCATGTGCCTAAGCATCTTTGCCATCCCAATGAATTTTCTCTACAATAGGTGTAGCAGAAACCACAACACGAACAGGAATTTGCATAATATCATCATTTTCGATGCCATCTGCATCAGCTTCAGTATCTGTATTTGCAGTACATGTATTTGCAGGTGTAACAGGATGTCTTTCAACACCCTGCACAATATTCCATAGTCCTTTTGCGACCAATACATGACACATCATATAAGCCCACAATGGGTAATTCATACCATCCAACTTATCCTCAACAACCAACATACGAAATACATCACTGCTTTCAACCATGGCCACTATCTAAAAGACCCTGATGCAAAAAAATGAATGTATCTAAAAAAGTTGAATAGAATTACCCAAACAAGTTCTGCTAGACCTGTAGCAGACTTTGAGACGCTTATACTGGCAAACCTAAACCTATATATATCTTTAGTATACAAAGACAAAATAACCTGCACAAGAGCTACGATAGTGCATTCAGAGGCTGAAACGAGCTCAGATCACGATTTTGGCAAGATAGAGTGAAGCAGTTTTGCTCTTTGAAACATCTTGTGTATGCCCACCAAATTTCGTGTGATTTTGAGACTGCAATCGGAGGGGTGTTGGTGACGTCATAGATGAAGTGATGACCTGCTCTGATACCAATCGTTGGAGTTAGATGTCTACGAAAGCACGTGAACAGCACAAGGAAGAAGAAGAATCTTGGAGCACAACACATAATACTGAATGTATTACCACTCGAATGTACAAAGATAAGTAACCCATTAGGGCAATAGGCGTATATACAAGCCGAGGGAAAAAACCTCCTAAAGAGGGAAAAAAGTGCCTCGACGGTCCTAGTGTGGTCACACACATCACCACCTAAATATATCAACACATGGCACACTCCCACTTAACATGATCCTTTGTTTGCATAGTCTCTTTGTAGCAAGAAGGCTCACCACTATTTGTTAGCATAACAAACTCCAAACTTGGAACATATCTATCAGGTGGATGTGAGGCACATGGAGAACCTCTCAATGGTTGTTGAACAAGAATGTTTGCAAACTAATATGATTGGACATTTTCTTGAGCATCCCTATGTGTAGCATTTTTATACATGTTAGCTAGAGGATTAGTATTCTCAAATGCCACTCTTCTAACTTCAACCTCTTTAATGGGTTTTTTTATGCATCTTAGACTCACTAAAAATGGCATCGCTACTTCTTATCACTGACCATGTTTTGGGATACCATAAGATGTTACTATTAGTGTCCCTGTGAAAGGCCAAATAGCCGGTAGACACTTTTGTATATGTTCCTTAATAAAACATATGATGGACTAGTCAACCAAAGACAGTAAGTTCGACCACATTTGTAACACCTACAAAATCTATCTTCATGCTCCCTGTGTATTGTGTTTTTCTGCGTATTTTGTATCCTCTATGCAGACTACTATGTGTGATGCCTGGAGCTTGGTTCTTCTACTATGAGGGTATCATCATGGATCTCTCGATAAGGAGAGTACATGGTGGTACATCGCCCTCAAAATACTTCACTGGTGTTAGAGCTCACCCACCCACCCAAGGCTTACGTATAAGGTAGTGACCAAGGCATAGACCTTGGCATACCTTTTCATCCGAGACACTGAAGTCATCATTGGTTCCATTGTTGCACGCGAGTGAGGACCTCAACGATCAAGGAAGATAGAGGTTCCTGGCACTTCCTAGGAGGTCACCCATCCTAGTTTGTTCCCCTTGGAGCTAGCTTAACCAAGAATCTCTCTTGCCACTAAGCTACACTCTTGTGGTGTCTTAAGAAGGGGAAAGACTAAGGTTAACATTACTTTGAACATGTTTTGGTTCCCCAAAGCTTTATTCTTTGCTTTCAAAGCCTGTTTTGAAGCATTTTTGGGGTGATTCTTGGAGCCATTTTGGAGTACTTTTACGCATAGTTCTCTTTACACAGGTTCAAGAGCATCAAAAAGAGTACTCTTTATACGTCTTTGACAATGAATATTCACCTTTGGGGATGTTTTCTTTCAGCCACACTAGTAAATCTACAGGTTTCTTGAAAGGTTTTAGTTGTGGTGGGAGCAGGCACCACAAGCTTATGCAGATTTTTGAGCCGAAAGAATGGAGTTGACAGACACTTGTAGGTGTTGTTGGCTAGTTTTTGGACTATGAATTCAGCCTTTAAGTGCCATCATACTACAAATATTGAGCACATATACACTATGCATGCTTCTCTAGATACCGCTTATGTATGTCCATGTGGTCATTGATATAGCGATTACGTTTTGCATAAAACCTTTCATGTTGATAAATAGGGTCGTGGTGAATTTTTCTTAACTGGGAGATGCCCAGATGTTGGGGTCTCTTCAGTGATCCAAGTGGAATATTTACCTAGCCTCACCATAGGAGATGTATGCTAGTTTTTCATAGGTTCTCAATAAAGCCAAGTTAGCTTCTTTCAATTAACTGATTGCATGCAGTGGAGTTAATGATTGCCTATGCGAGTTTACATGTCAATACTTGCAGTTTTATGAGCATTTCACACTAGTCATATGCTCAATTTGTAAAGGATACTCTAGCAAATTTTTTCCAGATTTTTGTTTTGACAAATATACAATGGCCGATTTACTCCTTGATACACTTATTGGTGTGAACACATATATTCCCACAAAATCATTTTGGTTGGTCACTAATGTTCATTAATCCATTTCTTTGGGAAAACTCTGTTAATGTTTTCCAGAATTTGACACTTGGTCACCCTTTTTGAGCCTTGGTGGTGTTTGGACTCTTCTAGCTCCATTATCATTTTGGTGAGTTCTCGATCATCATGGCATCAAAGGTCTCAAGCACATATGGCAAATCATGGTCTAGTGCCAATGTTCCTAGAAGGAGCTATAACTTGCAGGGCAGAGACCATTTTGAGATCTAAAAATTTGATGGCACAAACTTTGCTCTATGGAAGAATCAGATTAAAGATGTGTTGATTTAGAGGAGGCCATGGAAGCAAGCAAATGAAATCTCAAAGAAGTCTGCTGACATGGATGAAGATGATTGGGATGATTTGGATGAAATGGCTAGGTCTACCATTCGATTGCACCTAGCAAATAATGTTTACTTTACACCATTGGACTATGAAAGTGCAGAGGAGCTTTGGAAGAAGTTATGTGTATATATGAAAAAAAAACAACAGCAAATAAAGTGTATCTAATGAGAAAGTTATATGACTGCATGAAGGACATAGATAGTTTTGTTTCTCATCTGAATGAGTTTGTTACTATATTCTCTCAGTTACAGGCTCAAAAAATGGATATGGATAATGAAATGAAAGCAGTCTTATTGTTATGCACCTTGCCATCATCATAGGATACATTTTGCACTACTATTAGCAATAGTGCACCTGGTGGTAAACTGGTCTATGATGACATATGTGGAGCACTCTTAAGTGAGGAGATTCGTACAAAATCTATGGTTGGCACTCAAAGCGGAGATGCATATAAAGTTCATGATTCTTACCAAGGAAAGAATCAACAACATGGCAAGATCAAGAACAAGGAAAAGAATGGTCAATGAAATAAGAGTAGAAGTAAATCAAGGAAGATGGATATCGAATGTCATTATTGTCATAAGAAAGGACATATGAAGAAAGAGGTATATGCATTAAAGAATGATAAAGATAAAGGGCAAAATATTGATGGGCACATTCAACAGCTACATTGACCATCTACTTCCACTGTGAAGATTGAAGAAATCAATTCTATTTCTAATGATATTGATGTGTTGACACTTGACATATTGTGCCTACTACAGCTCTTATGGTTGGTTCCCTTTCCCAGACATGGCTGCAAGATTTTGGTGCTTCTTTCCATGTGACACCACATAGAGAGTGGTTCTCTACTTATGCAACAAAGTCTCTTGGTATTTTGAAATTTGGTGGTTCTTATCAGTGTGACGTTGCCAGGATTGGAGATGTGGTTGTGCAGTTCATTGATGGTTCAAAATTTACTATGCATAATGTATGCCATGCCATGTACCTCAGTTATCAAATAGTTGGATGTAAGTTGGTCAACTTGATGACCTTGGTTACAAGGTGGTCTTCTATACTCAATCCTTTCGCATATCAAAGGGCAATATGGTTATTGCAAAAGGAAGAAAAGTTGGCTTACTTTATCCTTTATTTGTATCACAGAAAGAACACTTGTTAGCTATTATTGAACAACATATGGCTTGTATTTGGTGTGCCTATTTCAGCCAGATATCTCGTAGTGGAATGGAAAATCTTTCTCATTTTGCCTACTTACTTGTATTATCGTTCTATGATTTTTCATTTTGTGAGCATTGTCAATATGGAAAGCAAAATAATGCCTATTCAAGAAATTTGGGAATTATTCAGGTCCAAATTGTAACGCTTGTAATGTTAAATTCTTAGGTTGGGCATATCCCTTATACTCCATTTATAATACAATCAAGCTCAATATTAAATCATCAATGTAATACTCCAATCAAGCAACATGTTGTAATGTATGAATGACTTGAAAAGCAAAAATTTGAGAAACAAAGAAATGCCTCAAAACATGAATAATTCCCAATGTTCCTAAATAAGCATTAACTAGGAATGTGCAGAAGACGCACATTGACTCTTCAATTCAATCTTTAGATATCGTTCATAGAGATGTATGTGTCTTGTAATAAAGTAAGTTTATGATCTAGGGATCCGACCGGTTCAGACAGATCTGAAATCGGACACCGTTTGGTCATCTGTGTGTATGACCAAAGATCTCGAGTTTAGACTTACTAGGAGGTCTTGTGCTCTTGTGAACAAGTGATCCACTTAGCTTAGTGGTTAAGTCTCAAGTATGTGAAGGAGGAGGTCTTGGGTTCAATCCCCATGGGGGACATGGGGAGAGTATTTTGCCCAAAGAGATCTAGAGCCTTCTAGAAGCATCCACTTGAGTTAACTCGAGTTGACTGGGACACTTGGTGCACATGCAGTTACATGGTCGACACATGGCTGGCTAGTATCCACCTGCCCAAGAAGGTAGTCCCCTAGAGAGAGCTATATATAGAGGCATTTGGTTGGGAGGAGAGTCATCTCTCTAGCACATGGTGGTCGTAATCCTCGTTCTCTTGCATTGGTATCAAAGCTAGAAGAAAATCATGTTTTACTCTCTTTGGAGCTTTCTTCTGAGTTATTATCATTCGACTGCCCTCTTTTCATTATCATCTTGGCGGATTGCTACTGGCGGGTGTGTTTGCACACGCCAACACCATGCATAGTTGTATAAGTTTGGGTGAGCTAATTAAAATATTAAGAATTACAAAGCTGTAGAGCGCTGGAATCAAGCTCTCAACCTCAGTTTACCGGGAGTTTATTTCTATCCATCACGCTATCTCGATTGTCTTATGCGTCGAAATTGATTTGCTCATTTCAGTGAGTGACAATTACAAGGTTGTAATCCGAGAAAGCAACTTCTTTTTATTTAGAAGTTATTCTGTATTCTCGAGCATAGTCTGCAACTTGATCCTCATCAAGCGGATGAGATCTTCCTTACCCCAAGGAGCTCTATCAAGAATTGGACCATGTCCTTCTTTGTGATGGGCGACCGAGATAGTGATGCTTACTACATCGCAATAGCGTTAATTAGAAATGAGCATTATTTTTTTTTTACCCGCAACCTCCGCCAAGCTACAATAACCTGAGGAAACTGAGTGATTGATGGTGTACACTCATATATTGAGTAACGAGCACAGCATATAGCTCTTCTATTTCTTCATTTGTGGATTTGATGTTGTAATCTCTACTTGAGAGGAATTATCTATCTGCGCTAGCTCCTTGTGAACATCAATATGAGTTTATCCATGTACTGGAGCCATAGAACCTTCTGCATCTATTACGGAGGTGAAGCAGTAAAGTGCTGAAGAACAAGAGGAAGTGTTTATCAGAGGTCGCAACAAGTTTCTAAAGTGTTCACTCTAGGGATCTTCTGCTTATCCATCGCATAACAGCTTCAATGGGTTTTTCTCGCACTTCTCTTTGCATGAAAGCTTGCTACATGCTTTGTTCCAGCAACAAAGTTCCCGCACAGAATCGTTCCTCCGTGTCCTGCTTATGGTGAAAGGAACCTCACATACCTAGTGTCGAGGGTCGATGGCATGAGATAAGATAGCTTATAATGTCAGAAATGATGCCGCTTAGTCCCTTCTGTCAGAATGCTCTTCCATACGGCCATTTTACATTTGTCCAGTCGATGTACATGTTCTCTCCCTCTATCTTCTCTCTCTATGTTGGCCGACCAGGGGAGAACTCTGAACGATATGTGGCTTAAAAGTGCAAAGAAGGCCACGACTTCACTTACATATCCGATTGCTCAATCGATACGATGACCAGAGATTCTCTCCGGCAACAAATAGCCATACTCTGTCGAAGTATCCTAAGCAAAAATAGGATTCCAACGGCTGAAGATCATGAGAGTCGATCTCTTGATCTTAGTGACCGCATTGCAATGTTTTATCCACTATGCCAAAGGTGATCGCTAATATAGAAGATGCTTGGTTATATTAACAAATGCTTATTTCTCTATGTTCTATTTTGGTCCTTGCTTTGCTAATCTTGAGCCAAGAATGTTGTTGAGTATTATCTTGAGTTGGCTGCCATCCCCAACCGAACCTACGTTCAGAGATCGGTCTTGAATTTTGTAATTTCAAGATCCACATGTCAACTGAAGTCAAAGTATGAAGGCTGCATTTCTTCAAAGAAGAAGACAAAGGAAGCAATGGATGTAGCTAATTGCGAGATAAGTATTTTCCAAGTTGATGATTGGTTTCAATATTTGTTTTGCTCTATGCTTTCATGTAGGATGCATTTTTATCATTGAAGGATGATAGTAAACTTCATTTTTGATAGTCTTGATGCAAAGCATTGAAAGCTAAATGAAGGAGCATAAATATATTGAAACACTCATTAAGCATAAGCATGCATCTATGAAAGATTGTTGGTGTATCTCTCCTTTCAAAAGAATGTTTGCAGGTACCATACACATTTTGTACTCGTTTGCAAAAGGAATAGGATGCACTCAAGTCTGTGCACACGTATATTTATAACCTTTTGTAAAGGATAGATTGTTTGTGCATGGATGATGGGATGCACTCATGTCAAGCTCAAGAATTTCTTGATTTAGGTTTGATGCATGAAAGGAGAATGCCAACACGTGCATGCACTCACATGCATTTGCATGCAAGAACAGACATTTTTATATGCATGATTGATTGTTAAGAAGTTTAATACTTTCAAGTTCAAAGGATAGTTGATATGTTCCAAATTTGAAAAAAAAATAATGGACCTTTTGAAGTTTGTTCATTGATTTCATCTTCACAAGTGATGAAACTCAAAAAGATGAATAAACTTTAGCATTACTTGAACTTTAGTGTTCAATAGTCGGATGCTAAATTCCATAACTGCATCTCTAGTCAAGAGTCAAGATGCAAAGTTTTCAAAGAGTATGGAAACTTTATTTAGCACTTTTTTTAGGATAAGAAAAATATGCTTGGTTTTGTTTAAGCTAATTAGAGATTAAAGAATAAACCCAAGTAATCTTTAGGAATCAAGATATTTTCCTAAAAGATATATCAAAGTAATCTTTAGGAATTAAGTTACTTCCTAAAGATAAGCCAACAAAGAAAATAGTATGTTTAACTATTTTCTTGGTTAAAAAGGAATATTTTTTGGACAAGCAATAAAGCCTTAAGTCTTATTCTTGTTCAATAGTCAAGGTTTCTTTTAGAGAGATGATTCTAGTAAAACTTAGGATTCCAAGATGAATCATTGGACTGGAAAGTAAAAGATTCCAAGATGAATCATTGGCTTAGAATTACTTGATTCCTTTGCAGGAATCTAAAGTTCTTGAAAGACAAAATCTCCTTAGACATGAGACTAGAATCTTTCAAGAAAAGTTTATTAGAAGTAGTTCCAAGTAAATCCCAAAAACCATAAGTATTGGTACTCAAGTCCAAATAGTGCTATAACCTAAAGGTATATCAAAGATTCTTATCTTTGAAATTTGAGAAGCATCAGTATATGTTTGGACTAAAGTTTGGGAAAAGATCTCTAAAAACCCTGCAGGTAAGCAAAGAAGCTTTAGATAGTTCAGGAGATCTTAAAGATAAAGGCTAAGTCTTTATTCTAGTCGCAAGATCAACCAGACTTGATCAAGCTTGGCCATGATTGTCCAAGAACGTGCGATTGGAACTACTCTGTAGATTGATGGATATTCCATCAAAAGGTTTTCAAGTTCCCAAAGGAAAGCATAAGATTGTGAAACAATCATGTGAAGGGATCAAAACCTAGAAAATCTAGTTAGAGGTAATGCCTAAAACTTTGAAAATTCTCGTAAAGAATTAAAGGAAGAAGGTACTCTATCAAGAGATGTTTAGACTTTAGGATAAGAATCACCCACACATTAACAAATTTTATACTCATATTGATGTAGGAAAGATGGTATGGGACATTGGACCGTGGGATGATAATTACCTTTTAGTCCTAGTTTGGATCTTGAAGTTAGGTTTGATCCTCAAGGGAATTAAAACTTCAAAGAAGGACTTTAATTCAAGAACGATAAAAGTAGTATCTCAAGATACTTCAAGGTAACTTCAAGATAAAAGAAACAGAAGATATGAAGTAAGTAACTTCCAAGATCTTCTTGAAACACTTCAAGATAAAGTATTGTTAATTCGGAATATTTCATAAATTTCTAAAAAAAGTTAGACTTTGACTTTTAGTTGACCTTTTCAACCAGGGATTTGATTGAATAAGTCAAGCACCAAGTTCCTAGTGTAACTTGGTAAGTTCACTCTTTTGACTCAAATAAATGCACAAGAATTGCATTCCCAGTAAGGAGTCAGAAAGATTGAATGTGATATGTGTCACGAGGAAGGAGATAAAGAAGAGAGCTCACACAAACACACTCTTACTCTCAAGGAGAAGCACACACACAGATTGAGGCAAGGAAGAATGATCTTCTTCTTCTTCTTCTATTACATAAAAGGAATGTACAAGAATGACCTAAAAACAAGAATACAACAAGTGCAATATATAAAGATCAGTACATAAGGAAAAACCTAATATCCGTGAATGAGTGAGCTGGCCAGAAACAAATGTGCCATCACTCTCGGTAGATAAATCTAATAAAGCTCAATGAAGTATCCCTGACATATATCGGTATGACCACTATACATGTTAGAGAAACAAAAATCTGGTACGTGTCATCCTGGATCATCACATGTTGAGCTTGATATCTCAACACTCCCCCTCAAGCTCAACACCATATCCTGTAATCCAAGCATCTCTCGAAACTTCTTTAACTTCTCAGCTCCAAGTGCTTTGGTGAAAATATCAGCAACCTGCTCATCTGTTCTCACATAAACAAGATCAATATCACCTGCTAATACCTTCTCTCTGATGAAGTGATAATGTACCTCGATATGCTTTGTTCTAGCATGGAAAACAGGGTTCTGTGCTAATTGTATGCTGCTAAGATTATCACAATAGATAGTGATAGGCTTTTGCACTTCCACACCTAAATCTGCAAGTAACATCTCCAGCCATGATGCCTCACATGCTGCCATTGCAACACCTCTATACTTAGCCTCTGTACTCGAAAAAGCAACAGTGGGTTGCTTCTTGCCGCTCCATGTAATAGCTGCACCTCCAAGTGAGAAAAGAAAGCCACTAGTAGATCTTCTATCTGGAGTACTACCAGCCCAATCTGCATCTGTGTATCCATGAACTTGCAAACCCACACCAGCTTCATAAAAAATGCATAATCCAAAGTAGCACTCACATAACGTAGAGTGCGCCTCAGAGCATCCAAATGTGGCTTCCTGGGAACCTGCATAAACTGACTTTCAAGTCCAATAGTATAACTTAGATCAGGCCTTGTAATTGTGAGATATATAAGACTTCCCACAATTTTCCTATACATAGTAGCATTTTCCAATGCTTCACCTGACGTAGTATCCAAATTCAAATTCTGATCTAATGGCATATAAATTGGCTTACAATCAACCATACCATACTTTGCAGCATATTCAAGGCATATTGCCTTTGCGACATCCATATACCTGTTTCTGTATGTATAAACTCAATGCCCAATAAATAGCGCAGCACACCAAGATCTTTCATGTCGAATTCCTGCATAAGACGTTTCTTTACCTCTTTGATGCTTTCTTCATTATCACCACCTACAATCATGTCATCAACATAAATAGCCACAATAGTGATGCCATCATCAGCCTTCCTTGCATATAGTGAGTGATCTGCATCACACATAGAGAACCCAATGCTGGTTAAGTAATCAGCAATCCTTGCATGCCATGCACGAGGGGCTTGCGCCAGCCCATACAAAGCCTTTTGCAACTTGCAAACATATTCTGGATGTTTTGAATCTTCATATCCTTGTGGCTGGTCCATATATAATTCTTCATGTAACTCACCATGTAGGAAAGCATTCTTCACATCCATCTGATGCAAAGTCCATCCTTTTGCTGTAGCTAATGCAACAAGTGTTCTGACAGTAGAGATTTTAGCTATAGGGCTGAATGTTTCCTCATAATCAATGCCATATGTTTGTGCATAACCTTTAGCTACCAATCGTACTTTATACCTGCTTATGCTACCATCAGCATTATGCTTTACCTTGTAAACCCATTTGTAGCCTATGGATTTCTTTCCTTGAGGCAATGGAACCAGCTTCCATGTATCATTTCCATAAAGTGCAGCCATCTCCTCATCCATAGCTTTTTCCCAATCTGCATTACCAATTGCATCTTCAAAACAAGAAGGTTTATCATCTTGTATTATCTTTGTCATGTAGGCACAATGGCGAGCCATGTAACTATCATATGTCAATTGTTGCACTGAATTACGCATCCTCCCAGATCTTCTTGGTCATGGGTCACTTCTTCTTGTATCATCTGCATGTGCCCTTCTTACTCCTGGAGTCTTCACAGAGGGCAATCCAAGTTCCTCATCAATACTCTTTTCTGAACCACTTGAATCTCCATCAACATCTTCAAAACCTGCACCTGTTTTACTACCAACAGAAAGCTTTTCTTTACCTTTCTTGGATGTATTTGATGAATTTGCTCGACTGAAATTTCCACACAATCTTCCACTCCATGGATTTGAGTTGGAACTATTGCTTGGTGATGCATCCGGTCCACTCAAAACTTGAGATTCTACACTAGATTTTTCAGCATTTTCTTTGTCATTTGGTTCAAGATTCAGTCCTTCTTTGGCATCTGCATAGAAGCTTGACATTTCATCAAATACCACATCTCTGCTCACCTTCACCTGTCGTGTGAGTGGGTTATAACATTTGTACCCCTTTTGCTCAAGGGAATATCCAATGAAGACACATTTTTCTGCTTTCGGATCAAGCTTCGTCCTCAACTCATCTGGAACATGTACATATGCAATACAACCAAAAACTTTCAGATGTGATAAGTTTGGCTTTTTACCTCTAAACTTCTCTTCAGGTGTAACTTGATGTACAGCAGCAGTCGGAGTTCTGTTCATGATGTATACAGTAGTATGCATAGCTTCTGCCCAATAACAATGAGGCATATTCTTCTCAGCCATCAAGGCTCTTGCTATTTCTGCAATTTTCGCGTTCAGCAACACCATTCTGTTGTGGTGTGTACTGTGAAGAGATGGATAGGTATGTGCTTGAAGATGAAGAGGTGTTGCAAAATCCTTGATCTACAACAGCCAAATGAACTCCAGGAGTATATGGTGGGCCCTTTTAGCTTGCCAATGGATGTATTAGACACCCTATGTACCTTGGAAGATCACTCTCAAAAAGATAGATCAAAACAGATAAGTTGGAGTTAGCTCAGAGGTGAAAACTTGCTATTCTTGGTTCATACACCTGTCCAGTGTTTTACATAATTCTCTGAGCACAGCAGCAATTAGCTCAATTCCTCTTGGGGAAGTCTAGGAAACTTAAAGAGCTAACTTTCAAGAGTAATCTCATCAAAAATAATGAACCACACACTGAGAATGAGTTTTAACAAGTGATGACATCATCCCGATTTTCACGGGCTGCTACAGAAATAGAACAGTGAGCAGAAAAATCACTGAATTTGGATAAGTAAACACTGAGAAATGGCTCTGACAAGATGAGTGAAAAAGTCGGGTCCAGAGAAGTGAAGATGAACAGACCCTGTTGACTTCAAATGAACATAATTGAAGATTGCAACATCCAAATCACATGAAAATTTGTGAGCATATAGTAGACTTATAGAGCTAACTTTACCAAGTTAAATCACTGAAATGATGCACCAAGCTCAGAGAAAACATCTCTGCAAGCTGACTGAGAAAACTGAGAGTAATGGCAGTGAGTAGTACACTTCACAAGAACATGGAAAGATGAACTCAAATAATCATGAAAATGAAAGTATATTGCTTGTACAAGACAATTACTTACTGATACATATGTGTGCCTTGTAATCACACCTTGATATGGCATAAAGCTCAGCTCTTGGAGGTCTTCACATAGGTCTCTCTAACCACGACTAAAACTGCCGTCTGTTTATAGTTGAGTTTGGGAGGCTAACTTCCCTCAATCACTCTCCAATCAATCAATGATTTATTTGATTCTCTACCTACCACAAATCACGAATTCGTGGCTCCTCTTTCCATTCTTGATCAAGTGGACTCAACCACTTAAGATTCTCTTACTTTTACATTAAGTAAACTCTTCAAAAGTTACAAGAGGTAGTTCACAAGTGAACTTTACATAGTCTTCTTTTTAAAGCTTCTTCTAAGACTTTGTGAGACTCAAGCCAATACTTAGGCTTGTCATAGACTTGCTCCAACAGCTCCCCCTCAAGCCAAGGATGCTTGAGGTCTTCAATCTTCCAAGATTACCTGCAAACCAATCATAGCCTTGAATTTGCAAAGCTTTGTACCATCCAATGCTTTGGTTAGAATACTTGCACATTATTGATGAGTGGACACATATGATATTTGAATCTCTTTGCTTAGAACCTTCTCTCGTACATAGTGATAATGAACTTCAATATGTTTAGTCCTTGCATGAAAAATAGGATTAGCAGCCAAGTGAATAGAACTCATATTGTCACCAAAAATAGTTGGAGTTCCAAACTCCAATCCAAGATCTTTGAATAATGTCTTCATCCACATAGCTTCTTGTGTAGCTATGGCAACACCTCTATATTCAGCTCAGTAGAAGAGAGAGCAACTGTGGGTTGCTTCTTGGATGACCATGAAATAAGCTTTGAACCTGCAAAGGTAAGATAACCTGAAGTGCTCCTTCTATCTTCCTTGGAGCCAGCCCAATCTGCATCAGAAAATAGCTTCAAACCTAAATCAGATACATAAGGATAATAAAGTCCTTCATTTATGGTTCCTTTGAGATACTTGAGAATCCTTTTGGCAGCATCCATATGTGGTTTCCTTGGTGTGTGCATAAATTGACTTAGCACACTCACACTGTAACATATATCTACTCTTGTCAATGTGGCATAGTTGAGACTACCACTAGACTTTGATATGATGTGATGTCCTCTATGAGTTCACCTTCATGTGAGCTCAATTTGTGATTGACCTCCATTGGAGTACCTGCAATCTTACAATCTTGCATCTTGAATTTTGCCAACATGTCCTTAATGTACTTTCTTTGAGTGAGAAACAAACCATGATCTTTGTAGACAACTTCCAAACCTAGGAAGTAGGTAAGTGAACCCAAATCACTTATCTTGAACTCTTCTCTCATCTGATCTTTGATCTTCTTCATACCATCTGCATCATTTCCTGTCAATATAATATCATCTACATATACACATAGGTAGATGACCTCATAATTACTCTTTTTAATAAAGAGTGCAGGATCTGCCTTGCTTGGTTGAAAGCCTTTGTCCTGCAAGAATGAAACAAGCCTGAAATTCCAAGCTCTTGGAGCTTGCTTGAGACCATACAATGCTTTGTTAAGTTTACACACATAATCAGGATAAACTTGATTCTCAAAACCAGGTGGTTGTGCCATATATACCTCTTCTGTTATCCAACCATTCAAGAATGCATTCCTTACATCTAGTTGAAGTATCTTCCAATTCTTGGAAGAGGCAATACTAAGCAAAACCCTAATAGTAGGCATCTTTGCCACAGGAGAGAAGGTCTCCTCATAATCAATTCCCTGAGTTTGTGCAAAGCCTTTTGCTACAAGCCTTGCCTTATACCTGTTAATGGAACCATCAGAATTCTTCTTGAGTTTATAGACCCATCTTGAGCCTATTACCTTCATGGATGAAGTCTTGGGCACCAAATCCCAAGTGTTGTTTTCCTCAAGTGCTTCAATCTCTTCCTTCATTGCATGCTTCCATTCTGTTTTTGCTTTGGCCTCTTCAAATGATGATGACTCCTCTTGGTTTATGTCCTGTGCTATGTAGATAGAATGTTTAGTTACTAATGAGGTGTCAAACCCATACCTTTCTGGTTTTTTCTTTTCCCTCATAGATCTTCTTAGGCCATGATGTGATGATTCTGCCTCATGTCCAAGTTCTTGCAATTTTGCTTTACCTTTAGACTTCCATGCTTTGATCTTTTCCATCTGAGATTCTTCATCATCCTCTGAGGTGTCTTGTTCTTCAATCTTCGGTTGTTCTCTACCAAGCTTTGGAAAATCTTCTTCAAGATTATATGGTAAATTGACCTTCCTGCATGAATCTTCATACCATGAATTGTTCTTATCAAAAACTACATCTCTGCTTACCAAGAATCCTTTGTTCGTAGGGTTGTATAACTTGTAGCCCTTTTGATTGTTGTCATATCCAATAAATACACACCTTTCTGCCTTTGGATCCATCTTGCCTCTAACCTGTGAAGGAACATGAGGAAAAGCAATACATCCAAAAATTTTACAATGATCCAAGCTTGGTCTTCTTCCATTCCAAGCCTCATATGGAGTCATCCCATCAAGGGATTTCGAAGGCAACCTGTTAATCAAGTAAATGGTTGTAGATACAGCCTCAGCCCATAAGTAATTAGGTAAATGCTTTTCATTTAACATAGACCTTGCAGCTTCAACAATTGTCCTATTCCTCCTTTCTGCCACTCCATTTTGCTCAGGAGTGTACCTTGTAGTTACCTCTCTTTTGATTCCTCTTTCTTGAAGAAAAGAATCAAAATCATGGGAGAAGTATTCTCCCCCTCCATCTGACCTTAGCCTTTTTAGTGATTTACCTGTTTGATTCTCCACAAGAGCCAAATATCTTTTGAAACATGGAAAAACTTCATCTTTGTATTTCATAAAGAATAGGATAGTCCATCTGCTGCAATCATCAATAAAGGAAACATAATACCTTGATCCAGATATTGAAGCTTCCTTGCTAGATCCCCATACATCTGTATGAATCAACTCCAAGAGATCTCCATGCATATAACCTTTCTTCATGAATGGTAACCTGTGAGACTTTCCAAATTGACATGCACTACACTTATAAATCATATGTTGTTTTGACAAATTAGGAAGTCCAAGTACACTTTGGTCCCTGGAGATTTGCTTTAATGACCTTTCACCAATATGTGCTAACCTTTTGTGCCATACTTCCAATTTTGTGAGTGTCTGACTACCATAATTAAAGAGAGCAATGTTTTTAGTGTCCTGTAATTCAAATGTGAACAATCTACCTGTCTTTTCACCTTTTGCAATTCTTCTGAATCCTTGACTTGGATCTTCAACAAATGCTCCTGCTTTTGTGTACCTGACTTGCAACCCTTTCTCTACTATCTGCCCAACACTTATCAAATTCTTTGTAATGGTAGGGACATAGAGTACCTTACTGAGAAGGTTGATGTTTCCATCAGGTGCTTTGACATTGCCTATTTTCTCCACAGGATGTTTTGTATCATCTCCTGTTTGTACCTCATGCTTATTCCTTGGATCTTCTAAATCTGATAGGAGTGCCACATTTCCTGCCACATGATTTGAACAACCTGAATCTATGTAGAAAACATGCTCATCAGATTTACCTTGTGGCATAGCCATGTTCATGATCAATAACGAATCCTCTTTGTTTGAGTCTTTTGTGTAGTTATTGTAGTCTCTCCTTCCTTTGTAGCCTCCTTGATAGTTTGAATGATTGTAGTTGTTGTAGTTGCCATGGTAGTTGTTGAACCTTCCTCTTGAGTAGCCATAACTTCCTCTATTGTATCCTCTGCCTCTTTGATTCCTGGAATTCCTAAAGCAATTTTCAGTTGTATGATTAGTTAATCCACAAATAGAACATGAGTTGGAGTCTTGGGATCTCCCCCTTCCTTGTCTACCTCCTCTTCCTCTACCTCTGCCATGTCTTCCTCTACCTGCATAGTTAGCTTGATATGTACCTGCTTCATCATCCACTTTCTTTGCCTTTCCTTTGTTATCTTTAGACTTGCTTTTATCCGTGTATAAAGCTGAAGATTGATTACCTTTAGAGCTGTCTCCTTTTTTTATAAGCTTTGCCTCTTGAGTAAGTAGTTGTCCAATGAGTGTGTTGAAATCAGGTACATGCATGTCCATGTACAAATCCATAGCTGTGGTGAATGCTTCCCACTTATCATCTGCCTTCAAGCCATTGATGACCTGCCTTACAATTTGCTCTTCATCTATTACCTCTCCAATGCTTCCCAACTGATCCGCTATGTCCTTGAGCTTTGTGAAAAAATCAGTCACATTTTGTTTGGGAGCCTTCTTGAGAGTTGTGAACTCCAGCCATAGTTGATGCTTCCTAGCTTTGGTACTTGAAGAAAAGAAAGCTTCAAGTGCATCCCACACTTCCTGAGATGTCTTACAACTTCTAATGTGAGGCAACAAAAAATCTGAGATAGAGTTGAGGAGATAAGACCTTGCAAGTGCATCCTTGGAGCACCATGTGCTCAATCTTTCTTGCTCTTCTTGTGTTGGTTGACTTTTGTTCCTGAAACTTGGCATAACTTCATCTCCAGCCACATAACCATATAAACTTCTACCTTGGAGATAAGCTTCCATCCTTAAAGACGAAGCTGAGTACTTACCTCTGTCCAATTTGTCAATTGATGAAGGAAATCCATCTGCCATGTTGTACAACCTTGCTCTGATACCACTGTGAAGAGATGGATAGGTATGTGCTTTAAGATGAAGAGGTGTTGCAAAATCCTTGATCTACACCAGCCAAATGAACTCCAGGAGTATATGGTGGGCCCTTTTAGCTTGCTAATGGATGTATTAGACACCCTATGTACCTTGGAAGATCACTCTCAAAAAGATAGATCAAAACAGATAAGTTGGAGTTAGCTCAGAGGTGAAAACTTGCTATTCTTGGTTCATACACCTGTCCAGTGTTTTACATAATTCTCTGAGCAAAGCAGCAATTAGCTCAATTCCTCTTGGGGAAGTCTAGGCAACTTAAAGAGATAACTTTCAAGAGTAATCTCATCAAAAATAATGAACCACACACTGAGAATGAGTTTTAACAAGTGTGACATCATCCCGATTTTCACAGGCTGCTACAGAAATAGAACAGTTAGCAGAAAAATCAACATACCTCAAACTTTAGAAATCCAATGATTATGAAAATTTGTATGGTTATACTAGACAACACGTTGAATTCAAAAAACTTTAAATCACTGAATTTGGATAAGTAAACACTGAGAAATGGCTCTGAAAAGATGAGTGAAAAAGTCGGGTCCAGAGAAGTGAAGATGAACAGACCCTGTTGACTTCAAATGAACATAACTGAAGATTGCAACATCCAAATGACATGAAAATTTGTGAGCATATAGTAGACTTATAGAGCTAACTTTACCAAGTTAAAGCACTGAAAATGATGCACCAAGCTCAGAGAAAACATCTGTGCAAGCTGACTGAGAAAACTGAGAGTAATTGCAGTGAGTAGTACACTTCACAAGAACATGGAAAGATGAACTCAAATAATCATGAAAATGAAATTATATTGCTTGTACAATACAATTACTTACTGATACATATGTGTGCCTTGTAATCACACCTTGATATGGCATAAAGCTCAGCTCTTGGAGGTCTTCACATAGGTCTCTCTAACCACGACTAAAACTGCCATCTATTTATAGTTGAGTTTGGGAGGCTAACTTCCCTCAATCACTCTCCAATCAATCAATGATTGATTTGATTCTCTACCTACCACAAATCATGAATTCGTGGCTCCTCTTTCCATTCTTGATCAAGTGGACTCAACCACTTAAGATTCTCTTACTTTTACATTAAGTAAACTCTTCAAAAGTTACAAGAGGTAGTTCACAAGTGAACTTTACATAGTCTTGTTTTTAAAGCTTCTTCTAAGACTTTGTGAGACTCAAGCCAATACTTAGGCTTGTCATAGACTTGCTCCAACAGCTCCCCCTCAAGCCAAGGATGCCTGAGGTCTTCAATCTTCCAAGATTACCTGCAAACCAATCATAGCCTTGAATTTGCAAAGCTTTGTACCATCCAATGCTTTGGTTAGAATATCTGCACATTGTTGATGAGTGGACACATATGATATTTGAATATCTTTGCTTAGAACCTTCTCTCGTACATAGTGATAATGAACTTCAATATGTTTAGTCCTTGCATGAAAAATAGGATTAGCAGCCAAGTGAATAGAACTCATATTGTCACCAAAAATAGTTGGAGTTCCAAACTCCAATCCAAGATCTTTGAATAATGTCTTCATCCACATAGCTTCTTGTGTAGCTATGTCAAGACCTCTATATTCAGCTTCAGTAGAAGAGAGAGCAACTGTGGGTTGCTTCTTGGGTGACCATGAAATAAGCTTTGAACCTGCAAAGGTAAGATAACCTGAAGTGCTCCTTCTATCTTCCTTGGAGCCAGCCCAATCTGCATCAGAAAATAGCTTCAAACCTAAATCAGATACATAAGGATAATAAAGTCCTTCATTTATGTTTCCTTTGAGATACTTGAGAATCCTTTTGGCAGCATCCATATGTGGTTTCCTTGGTGTGTGCATAAATTGACTTAGCACACTCACACTGTAACATATATCTACTCTTGTCAATGTGGCATAGTTGAGACTACCCACTAGACTTTGATATGATGTGATGTCCTCTATGAGTTCACCTTCATGTGAGCTCAATTTGTGATTGACCTCCATTGGAGTACCTGCAATCTTACAATCTTGCATCTTGAATTTTGCCAACATGTCCTTAATGTACTTTCTTTGAGTGAGAAACAAACCATGATCTTTGTAGACAACTTCCAAACCTAGGAAGTAGGTAAGTGAACCCAAATCACTTATCTTGAACTCTTCTCTCATCTGATCTTTGATCTTCTTCATACCATCTGCATCATTTCCTGTCAATATAATATCATCTACATATACACATAGGTAGATGACCTCATAATTACTCTTTTTAATAAAGAGTGAAGGATCTGCCTTGCTTGGTTGAAAGCCTTTGTCCTGCAAGAATGAAACAAGCCTGAAATTCCAAGCTCTTGGAGCTTGCTTGAGACCATACAATGCTTTGTTAAGTTTACACACATAATCAGGATAAACTTGATTCTCAAAACCAGGTGGTTGTGCCATATATACCTCTTCTGTTATCCAACCATTCAAGAATGCATTCCTTACATCTAGTTGAAGTATCTTCCAATTCTTGGAAGAGGCAATACTAAGCAAAACCCTAATAATAGGCATCTTTGCCACAGGAGAGAAGGTCTCCTCATAATCAATTCCCTGAGTTTGTGCAAAGCCTTTTGCTACAAGCCTTGCCTTATACCTGTTAATGGAACCATCAAAATTCTTCTTGAGTTTATAGACCCATCTTGAGCCTATTACCTTCATGGATGAAGTCTTGGGCACCAAATCCCAAGTGTTGTTTTCCTCAAGTGCTTCAATCTCTTCCTTCATTGCATGCTTCCATTCTGTTTTTGCTTTGGCCTCTTCAAATGATGATGGCTCCTCTTGGTTTATGTCCTGTGCTATGTAGATAGAATGTTTAGTTACTAATGAGGTGTCAAACCCATACCTTTCTGGTTTTTTCTTTTCCCTCATTGATCTTCTTAGGCCATGATGTGATGATTCTGCCTCATGTCCAAGTTCCTGCAATTTTGCTTTACCTTTAGACTTCCATGCTTTGATCTTTTCCATCTGAGATTCTTCATCATCCTCTGAGGTGTCTTGTTCTTCAATCTTCGGTTGTTCTCTACCAAGCTTTGGAAAATCTTCTTCAAGTTTATATGGCAAATTGAACTTCCTGCATGAATCTTCATACCATGAATTGTTCTCATCAAAAACTACATCTCTGCTTACCAAGAATCCTTTGTTGGTAGGGTTGTATAACTTGTAGCCCTTTTGATTGTTGTCATATCCAATAAATACACACCTTTCTGCCTTTGGATCCATCTTGCCTCTAACCTGTGAAGGAACATGAGCAAAAGCAATACATCCAAAAATTTTACAATGATCTAAGTTTGGACTTCTTCCATTCCAAGCCTCATATGGAGTCATCCCATCAAGGGATTTCGAAGGCAACCTGTTAATCAAGTAAATGGTTGTAGATACAGCCTCAGCCCATAAGTAATTAGGTAAATGCTTTTCATTTAACATAGACCTTGCAGCTTCAACAATTGTCCTATTCCTCCTTTCTGCCACTCCATTTTGCTCAGGAGTGTACCTTGTAGTTACCTCTCTTTTGATTCCTCTTTCTTGAAGAAAAGAATCAAAATCATGGGAGAAGTATTCTCCCCCTCCATCTGACCTTAGCCTTTTTAGTGATTTACCTGTTTGATTCTCCACAAGAGCCAAATATCGTTTGAAACATGGAAAAACTTCATCTTTGTGTTTCATAAAGAATAGGATAGTCCATCTGCTGCAATCATCAATAAAGGAAACATAATACCTTGATCCAGATATTGAAGCTTCCTTGCTAGGTCCCCATACATCTGTATGAATCAACTCCAAGAGATCTCCATGCATATAACCTTTCTTCATGAATGGTAACCTGTGAGACTTTCCAAATTGACATGCACTACACTTATAAATCATATGTTGTTTTGACAAATTAGGAAGTCCAAGTACACTTTGGTCCCTGCAGATTTGCTTTAATGACCTTTCACCAATATGTGCTAACCTTTTGTGCCATACTTCCAATTCTGTGAGTGTCTGACTACCATAATTAAAGAGAGCAATGTTTCTAGTGTCCTGTAATTCAAATGTGAACAATCTACCTGTCTTTTCACCTTTTGCAATTCTTCTAAATCCTTGACTTGGATCTTCAACAAATGCTCCTACTTTTGTGAACCTGACTTGCAACCCTTTCTCTACTATCTGCCCAACACTTATCAAATTCTTTGTAATGGTAGGGACATAGAGTACCTTACTGAGTAGGTTGATGTTTCCATCAGGTGCTTTGACATTGCCTATTTTCTCCACAGGATGTTTTCTATCATCTCCTATTTGTACCTCATGCTTATTCCTTGGATCTTCTAAATCTGATAGGAGTGCCACATTTCCTGCCACATGATTTGAACAACCTGAATCTATGTAGAAAACATGCTCATCAGATTTACCTTGTGGCATAGCCATGTTCATGATCAATAATGAATCCTCTTTGTTTGAGTCTTCTGTGTAGTTATTGTAGTCTCTCCTTCCTTTGTAGCCTCCTTGATAGTTTGAATGATTGTAGTTGTTGTAGTTGCCATGGTAGTTGTTGAACCTTCCTCTTGAGTATCCATAACTTCCTCTATTGTATCCTCTGCCTCTTTGATTCCTGGAATTCCTAAAGCAATTTTCAGTTGTATGATTAGTTAATCCACAAATAGAACATGAGTTGGAGTCTTGGGATCTCCCCCTGCCTTGTCTACCTCCTCTTCCTCTACCTCTGCCATGTCTTCCTCTACCTGCATAGTTAGCTTGATATGTACCTGCTTCATCATCCACTTTCTTTGCCTTTCCTTTGTTATCTTTAGACTTGCTTTTATCCGTGTATAAAGCTGAAGATTGATTACCTTTAGAGCTGTCTCCATTTTTTATAAGCTTTGCCTCTTGAGTAAGTAGTTGTCCAATGAGTGTGTTGAAATCAGGTACATGCATGTCCATGTACAAATCCATAGCTGTGGTGAATGCTTCCCACTTATCATCTGCCTTCAAGCCATTGATGACCTGCCTTACAATTTGCTCTTTATCTATTACCTCTCCAATGCTTCCCAACTGATCCGCTATGTCCTTGAGCTTTGTGACAAAATCAGTCACATTTTGTTTGGGAGCCTTCTTGAGAGTTGTGAACTCCAGCCATAGTTGATGCTTCCTAGCTTTGGTACTTGAAGAAAAGAAAGCTTCAAGTGCATCCCACACTTCCTGAGATATCTTACAACTTCTAATGTGAGGCAACAAAAAATCTGAGATAGAGTTGAGGAGATAAGACCTTGCAAGTGCATCCTTGGAGCACCATGTGCTCAATCTTTCTTGCTCTTCTTGTGGTAGTTGACTTTTGTTCCTGAAACTTGGCATAACTTCATCTCCAGCCACATAACCATATAAACTTCTACCTTGGAGATAAGCTTCCATCCTTAATGACCAAGCTGAGTAGTTACCTCTGTCCAATTTGTCAATTGATGAAGGAAATCCATCTGCCATGTTGTCCAACCTTGCTCTGATACTACTGTGAAGAGATGGATAGGTATGTGCTTGAAGAGGAAGAGGTGTTGCAAAATCCTTGATCTACACCAGCCAAATGAACTCCATGGGTATATGGTGGGCCCTTTTAGCTTGCCAATGGATGTATTAGACACCCTATGTACCTTGGAAGATCACTCTCAAAGAGATAGATCAAAACAGATAAGTTGGAGTTAGCTCAGAGGTGAAAACTTGCTATTCTTGGTTCATACACCTGTCCAGTGTTTTACATAATTCTCTGAGCACAGCAGCAATTAGCTCAATTCCTCTTGGGGAAGTCTAGGAAACTTAAAGAGCTAACTTTCAAGAGTAATCTCATCAAAAATAATGAACCACACACTGAGAATGAGTTTTAACAAGTGTGACATCATCCCGATTTTCACGGGCTGCTACAGAAATAGACCAGTGAGCCGAAAAAATCAACATAACTCAAAATGTAGAAATCCAATGATTATGAAACTGTGCATGGTTATACTAGACAGTAAGTTGAATCCAACAAGCTTTAAATCACTGAATTTGGATAAGTAACCACTGAGAAATGGCTCTGACAAGATGAGTGAAAAAGTCGGGTACCTGACAGAGAAGTGAAGATGAACAGACCCTGTTGACTTCAAATGAACATAACTGAAGATTGCAACATCCAAATGACATGAAACTTTGTGAGCATATAGTAGACTTATAGAGCTAACTTTACCAAGTTAAATCACTGAAAATGATGCACCAAGCTCAGAGAAAACATCTCTGCAAGCTGACTGAGAAAACTGAGAGTAATGGCAGTGAGTAGTACACTTCACAAGAACATGGAAAGATGAACTCAAATAATCATGAAAGTGAAAGTATATTGCTTGTACAATACAATGACTTACTGATACATATGTGTGCCTTGTAATCACACCTTGATATGGCATAAAGCTCAGCTCTTGGAGGTCTTCACATAGGTCTCTCTAACCACGACTAAAACTGCCATCTATTTATAGTTGAGTTTGGGAGGCTAACTTCCCTCAATCACTCTCCAATCAATCAATGATTGATTTGATTCTCTACCTACCACAAATCACGAATTCGTGGCTCCTCTTTCCATTCTTGATCAAGTGGACTCAACCACTTAAGATTCTCTTACTTTTACATTAAGTAAACTCTTCAAAAGTTACAAGAGGTAGTTCACAAGTGAACTTTACATAGTCTTCTTTTTAAAGCTTCTTCTAAGACTTTGTGAGACTCAAGCCAATACTTAGGCTTGTCATAGACTTGCTCCAACAGCTCCCCCTCAAGCCAAGGATGCTTGAGGTCTTCAATCTTCCAAGATTACCTGCAAACCAATCATAGCCTTGAATTTGCAAAGCTTTGTACCATCCAATGCTTTGGTTAGAATATCTGCACATTGTTGATGAGTGGACACATATGATATTTGAATCTCTTTGCTTAGAACCTTCTCTCGTACATAGTGATAATGAACTTCAATATGTTTAGTCCTTGCATGAAAAATAGGATTAGCAGCCAAGTGAATAGAACTCATATTGTCACCAAAAATAGTTGGAGTTCCAAACTCCAATCCAAGATCTTTGAATAATGTCTTCATCCACATAGCTTCTTGTGTAGCTATGGCAAGACCTCTATATTCAGCTTCAGTAGAAGAGAGAGCAACTGTGGGTTGCTTCTTGGATGACCATGAAATAATCTTTGAAGCTGCAAAGGTAAGATAACCTGAAGTGCTCCTTCTATCTTCCTTGGAGCTAGCCCAATCTGCATCAGAAAATAGCTTCAAACCTAAATCAGATACATAAGGATAATAAAGTCCTTCATTTATGGTTCCTTTGAGATACTTGAGAATCCTTTTGGCAGCATCCATATGTGGTTTCCTTGGTGTGTGCATAAATTGACTTAGCACACTCACACTGTAACATATATCTACTCTTGTCAATGTGGCATAGTTGAGACTACCCACTAGACTTTGATATGATGTGATGTCCTCTATGAGTTCACCTTCGTGTGAGCTCAATTTGTGATTGACCTCCATTGGAGTACCTGCAATCTTACAATCTTGCATCTTGAATTTTGCCAACATGTCCTTAATGTACTTTCTTTGAGTGAGAAACAAACCATGATCTTTGTAGACAACTTCCAAACCTAGGAAGTAGGTAAGTGAACCCAAATCACTTATCTTGAACTCTTCTCTCATCTGATCTTTGATCTTCTTCATACCATCTGCATCATTTCCTGTCAATATAATATCATCTACATATACACATAGGTAGATGACCTCATAATTACTCTTTTTAATAAAGAGTGCAGGATCTGCCTTGCTTGGTTGAAAGCCTTTGTCCTGCAAGAATGAAACAAGCCTGAAATTCCAAGCTCTTGGAGCTTGCTTGAGACCATACAATGCTTTGTTAAGTTTACACACATAATCAGGATAAACTTGATTCTCAAAACCAGGTGGTTGTGCCATATATACCTCTTCTGTTATCCAACCATTCAAGAATGCATTCCTTACATCTAGTTGAAGTATCTTCCAATTCTTGGAAGAGGCAATACTAAGCAAAACCCTAATAGTAGGCATCTTTGCCACAGGAGAGAAGGTCTCCTCATAATCAATTCCCTGAGTTTGTGCAAAGCCTTTTGCTACAAGCCTTGCCTTATACCTGTTAATGGAACCATCAGAATTCTTCTTGAGTTTATAGACCCATCTTGAGCCTATTACCTTCATGGATGAAGTCTTGGGCACCAAATCCCAAGTGTTGTTTTCCTCAAGTGCTTCAATCTCTTCCTTCATTGCATGCTTCCATTCTGTTTTTGCTTTGGCCTCTTCAAATGATGATGGCTCCTCTTGGTTTATGTCCTGTGCTATGTAGATAGAATGTTTAGTTACTAATGAGGTGTCAAACCCATACCTTTCTGGTTTTTTCTTTTCCCTCATAGATCTTCTTAGGCCATGATGTGATGATTCTGCCTCATGTCCAAGTTCCTGCAATTTTGCTTTGCCTTTAGACTTCCATGCTTTGATCTTTTCCATCTGAGATTCTTCATCATCCTCTGAGGTGTCTTGTTCTTCAATCTTCGGTTGTTCTCTACCAAGCTTTGGAAAATCTTCTTCAAGATTATATGGTAAATTGACCTTCCTGCATGAATCTTCATACCATGAATTGTTCTCATCAAAAACTACATCTCTGCTTACCAAGAAACCTTTGTTGGTAGGGTTGTATAACTTGTAGCCCTTTTGATTGTTGTCATATCCAATAAATACACACCTTTCTGCCTTTGGATCCATCTTGCCTCTAACCTGTGAAGGAACATGAGCAAAAGCAATACATCCAAAAATTTTACAATGATCTAAGTTTGGACTTCTTCCATTCCAAGCCTCATATGGAGTCATCCCATCAAGGGATTTCGAAGGCAACCTGTTAATCGAGTAAATGGTTGTAGATACAGCCTCAGCCCATAAGTAATTAGGTAAATGCTTTTCATTTAACATAGACCTTGCAGCTTCAACAATTGTCCTATTCCTCCTTTCTGCCACTCCATTTTGCTCAGGAGTGTACCTTGTAGTTACCTCTCTTTTGATTCCTCTTTCTTGAAGAAAAGAATCAAAATCATGGGAGAAGTATTCTCCCCCTCCATCTGACCTTAGCCTTTTTAGTGATTTACCTGTTTGATTCTCCACAAGAGCCAAATATCTTTGGAAACATGGAAAAACTTCATCTTTGTGTTTCATAAAGAATAGGATAGTCCATCTGCTGCAATCATCAATAAAGGAAACATAATACCTTGATCCAGATATTGAAGCTTCCTTGCTAGGTCCCCATACATCTATATGAATCAACTCCAAGAGATCTCCATGCATATAACCTTTCTTCATGAATGGTAACCTGTGAGACTTTCCAAATTGACATGCACTACACTTATAAATCATATGTTGTTTTGACAAATTAGGAAGTCCAAGTACACTTTGGTCCTTGCAAATTTGCTTTAATGACCTTTCACCAATATGTGCTAACCTTTTGTGCCATACTTCCAATTCTGTGAGTGTCTGACTACCATAATTAAAGAGAGCAATGTTTCTAGTGTCCTGTAATTCAAATGTGAACAATCTACCTGTCTTTTCACCTTTTGCAATTCTTCTGAATCCTTGACTTGGATCTTCAACAAATGCTCCTGCTTTTGTGAACCTGACTTGCAACCCTTTCTCTACTATCTGCCCAAAACTTATCAAATTCTTTGTAATGGTAGGGACATAGAGTACCTTACTGAGTAGGTTGATGTTTCCATCAGGTGCTTTGACATTGCCTATTTTCTCCACAGGATGTTTTGTATCATCTCCTGTTTGTACCTCATGCTTATTCCTTGGATCTTCTAAATCTGATAGGAGTGCCACATTTCCTGCCACATGATTTGAACAACCTGAATCTATGTAGAAAACATGCTCATCAGATTTACCTTATGGCATAGCCATGTTCATGATCAATAATGAATCCTCTTTGTTTGAGTCTTCTGTGTAGTTATTGTAGCCTCTCCTTCCTTTGTAGCCTCCTTGATAGTTTGAATGATTGTAGTTGTTGTAGTTGCCATGGTAGTTGTCGAGCCTTCCTCTTGAGTAGCCATAACTTCCTCTATTGTATCCTCTGCCTCTTTGATTCCTGGAATTCCTAAAGCAATTTTCAGTTGTATGATTAGTTAATCCACAAATAGAACATGAGTTGGAGTCTTGGGATCTCCCCTTGCCTTGTCTACCTCCTCTTCCTCTACCTCTGCCATGTCTTCCTCTACCTGCATAGTTAGCTTGATATGTACCTGCTTCATCATCCACTTTCTTTGCCTTTCCTTTGTTATCTTTAGACTTGCTTTTATCCGTGTATAAAGCTGAAGATTGATTACCTTTAGAGTTGTCTCCATTTTTTATAAGCTTTGCCTCTTGAGTAAGTAGTTGTCCAATGAGTGTGTTGAAATCAGGTACATGCATGTCCATGTACAAATCCATAGCTGTGGTGAATGCTTCCCACTTATCATCTGCCTTCAAGCCATTGATGACCTGCCTTACAATTTGCTCTTCATCTATTACCTCTCCAATGCTTCCCAACTGATCCGCTATGTCCTTGAGCTTTGTGACAAAATCAGTCACATTTTGTTTGGGAGCCTTCTTGAGAGTTGTGAACTCCAGCCATAGTTGATGCTTCCTAGCTTTGGTACTTGAAGAAAAGAAAGCTTCAAGTGCATCCCACACTTCCTGAGATGTCTTACAACTTCTAATGTGAGGCAACAAAAAATCTGAGATAGAGTTGAGGAGATAAGACCTTGCAAGTGCATCCTTGGAGCACCATGTGCTCAATCTTTCTTGCTCTTCTTGTGTTGGTTGACTTTTGTTCCTGAAACTTGGCATAACTTCATCTCCAGCCACATAACCATATAAACTTCTACCTTGGAGATAAGCTTCCATCCTTAATGACCAAGCTGAGTAGTTACCTCTGTCCAATTTGTCAATTGATGAAGGAAATCCATCTGCCATGTTGTCCAACCTTGCTCTGATACTACTGTGAAGAGATGGATAGGTATGTGCTTGAAGATGAAGAGGTGTTGCAAAATCCTTGAACTACACCAGCCAAATGAACTCCAGGAGTATATGGTGGGCCCTTTTAGCTTGCCAATGGATGTATTAGACACCCTATGTACCTTGGAAGATCACTCTCAAAAAGATAGATCAAAACAGATAAGTTGGAGTTAGCTCAGAGGTGAAAACTTACTATTCTTGGTTCATACACCTGTCCAGTGTTTTACATAATTCTCTGAGCACAGCAGCAATTAGCTCAATTCCTCTTGAGGAAGTCTAGGCAACTTAAAGAGCTAACTTTCAAGAGTAATCGCATCAAAAATAACGAACCACACACTGAGAATGAGTTTTAACAAGTGTGACATCATCCCGATTTTCATGGGCTGCTACAGAAATAGAACAGTGAGCAGAAAAATCAACCTAACTCAAAATGTAGAAATCCAATGATTATGAAAATTTTTATGGTTATACTAGACAGTAAGTTGAATCCAACACGCTTTAAATCACTGATATTGGATAAGTAACCACTGAGAAATGGCTCTGACAAGATGAGTGAAAAAGTCGGGTACCTCGCAGAGAAGTGAAGATGAACAGACCCTGTTGACTTCAAATGAACATAACTGAATATTGCAACATCCAAATGACATGAAAATTTGTGAGCATATAGTAGACTTATAGAGATAACTTTACCAAGTTAAATCACTGAAAATGATGCACCAAGCTCAGAGAAAACATCTCTGCAAGCTGACTGAGAAAACTGAGAGTAATGGGAGTGAGTAGTACACTTCACAAGAACATGGAAAGATGAACTCAAATAATCATGAAAATGAAAGTATATTGCTTGTACAATACAATGACTTACTGATACATATGTGTGCCTTGTAATCACACCTTGATATGGCATAAAGCTCAGCTCTTGGAGGTCTTCACATAGGTCTCTCTAACCACGACTAAAACTGCCATCTATTTATAGTTGAGTTTGGGAGGCTAACTTCCCTCAATCACTCTCCAATCAATCAATGATTGATTTGATTCTCTACCTACCACAAATCACGAATTCGTGGCTCCTCTTTCCATTCTTGATCAAGTGGACTCAACCACTTAAGATTCTCTTACTTTTACATTAAGTAAACTCTTCAAAAGTTACAAGAGGTAGTTCACAAGTGAACTTTACATACTCTTCTTTTTAAAGCTTCTTCTAAGACTTTGTGAGACTCAAGCCAATACTTAGGCTTGTCATAGACTTGCTCCAACAGCTCCCCCTCAAGCCAAGGATGCTTGAGGTCTTCAATCTTCCAAGATTACCTGCAAACCAATCATAGCCTTGAATTTGCAAAGCTTTGTACCATCCAATGCTTTGGTTAGAATATCTGCACATTGTTGATGAGTGGACACATATGATATTTGAATCTCTTTGCTTAGAACCTTCTCTCGTACATAGTGATAATGAACTTCAATATGTTTAGTCCTTGCATGAAAAATAGGATTAGCAGCCAAGTGAATAGAACTCATATTGTCACCAAAAATAGTTGGAGTTCCAAACTCCAATCCAAGATCTTTGAATAATGTCTTCATCCACATAGCTTCTTGTGTAGCTATGGCAAGACCTCTATATTCAGCTTCAGTAGAAGAGAGAGCAACTGTGGGTTGCTTCTTGGATGACCATGAAATAAGCTTTGAACCTGCAAAGGTAAGATAACCTGAAGTGCTCCTTCTATCTTCCTTGGAGCCAGCCCAATCTGCATCAGAAAATAGCTTTAAACCTAAATCAGATACATAAGGATAATAAAGTCCTTCATTTATGGTTCCTTTGAGATACTTGAGAATCCTTTTGGCAGCATCCATATGTGGTTTCCTTGGTGTGTGCATAAATTGACTTAGCACACTCACATTGTAACATATATCTACTCTTGTCAATGTGGCATAGTTGAGACTACCCACTAGACTTTGATATGATGTGATGTCCTCTATGAGTTCACCTTCATGTGAGCTCAATTTGTGATTGACCTCCATTGGAGTACCTGCAATCTTACAATCTTGCATCTTGAATTTTGCCAACATGTCCTTAATGTACTTTCTTTGAGTGAGAAACAAACCATGATCTTTGTAGACAACTTCCAAACCTAGGAAGTAGGTAAGTGAACCCAAATCACTTATCTTGAACTCTTCTCTCATCTGATCTTTGATCTTCTTCATACCATCTGCATCATTTCTTGTCAATATAATATCATCTACATATACACATAGGTAGATGACCTCATAATTACTCTTTTTAATAAAGAGTGAAGGATCTGCCTTGCTTGGTTGAAAGCCTTTGTCCTGCAAGAATGAAACAAGCCTGAAATTCCAAGCTCTTGGAGCTTGCTTGAGACCATACAATGCTTTGTTAAGTTTACACACATAATCAGGATAAACTTGATTCTCAAAACCAGGTGGTTGTGCCATATATACCTCTTCTGTTATCCAACCATTCAAGAATGCATTCCTTACATCTAGTTGAAGTATCTTCCAATTCTTGGAAGAGGCAATACTAAGCAAAACCCTAATAGTAGGCATCTTTGCCACAGGAGAGAAGGTCTCCTCATAATCAATTCCCTGAGTTTGTGCAAAGCCTTTTGCTACAAGCCTTGCTTTATACCTGTTAATGGAACCATCAGAATTCTTCTTGAGTTTATAGACCCATCTTGAGCCTATTACCTTCATGGATGAAGTCTTGGGCACCAAATCCCAAGTGTTGTTTTCCTCAAGTGCTTCAATCTCTTCCTTCATTGCATGCTTCCATTCTGTTTTTGCTTTGGCCTCTTCAAATGATGATGGCTCCTCTTGGTTTATGTCCTGTGCTATGTAGATAGAATTTTTAGTTACTAATGAGGTGTCAAACCCATACCTTTCTGGTTTTTTCTTTTCCCTCATAGATCTTCTTAGGCCATGATGTGATCATTCTGCCTCATGTCCAAGTTCCTACAATTTTGCTTTACCTTTACACTTCCATGCTTTGATCTTTTCCATCTGAGATTCTTCATCATCCTCTGAGGTGTCTTGTTCTTCAATCTTCGGTTGTTCTCTACCAAGCTTTGGAAAATCTTCTTCAAGATTATATGGTAAATTGACCTTCCTGCATGAATCTTCATACCATGAATTGTTCTCATCAAAAACTACATCTCTTCTTACCAACAATCCTTTGTTGGTAGGGTTGTATAACTTGTAGCCCTTTTGATTGTTGTCATATCCAATAAATACACACCTTTCTGCCTTTGGATCCATCTTGCCTCTAACCTGTGAAGGAACATGAGCAAAAGCAATACATCCAAAAATTTTACAATGATCTAAGTTTGGTCTTCTTCCATTCCAAGCCTCATATGGAGTCATCCCATCAAGGGATTTCGAAGGCAACCTGTTAATCAAGTAAATGGTTGTAGATACAGCCTCAGCCCATAAGTAATTAGGTAAATGCTTTTCATTTAACATAGACCTTGCAGCTTCAACAATTGTCATATTCCTCCTTTCTACCACTCCATTTTGCTCAGGAGTGTACCTTGTAGTTACCTCTCTTTTGATTCCTCTTTCTTGAAGAAAAGAATCAAAATCATGGGAGAAGTATTCTCCCCCTCCATCTGACCTTAGCCTTTTTAGTGATTTACATGTTTGATTCTCTACAAGAGCCAAATATCTTTTGAAACATGGAAAAACTTCATCTTTGTGTTTCATAAAGAATAGGATAGTCCATCTGCTGCAATCATCAATAAAGGAAACATAATAGCTTGATCCAGATATTGAAGCTTCCTTGCTAGGTCCCCATACATCTGTATGAATCAACTCCAAGAGATCTCCATGCATATAACCTTTCTTCATGAATGGTAACCTGTGAGACTTTCCAAATTGACATGCACTACACTTATAAATCATATGTTGTTTTGACAAATTAGGAAGTCCAAGTACACTTTGGTCCCTGCAGATTTGCTTTAATGACCTTTCACCAATATGTGCTAACCTTTTGTGCCATACTTCCAATTCTGTGAGTGTCTGACTACCATAATTAAAGAGAGCAATGTTTCTAGTGTCCTGTAATTCAAATGTGAACAATCTACCTGTCTTTTCACCTTTTGCAATTCTTCTGAATCCTTGACTTGGATCTTCAACAAATGCTCCTGCTTTTGTGAACCTGACTTGCAACCCTTTCTCTACTATCTGCGCAACACTTATCAAATTCTTTGTAATGGTAGGGACATAGAGTACCTTACTGAGTAGGTTGATGTTTCCATCAGGTGCTTTGACATTGCCTATTTTCTCCACAGGATGTTTTGTATCATCTCTTGTTTGTACCTCATGCTTATTCCTTGGATCTTCTAAATCTTATAGGAGTGCCACATTTCCTGCCACATGATTTGAACAACCTGAATCTATGTAGAAAACATGCTCATCAGATTTACCTTGTGGCATAGCCATGTTCATGATCAATAATGAATCCTCTTTGTTTGAGTCTTCTGTGTAGTTATTGTAGTCTCTCCTTCCTTTGTAGCCTCCTTGATAGTTTTGAATGATTGTAGTTGTTGTAGTTGCCATGGTAGTTGTTGAACCTTCCTCTTGAGTAGCCATAACTTCCTCTATTGTATCCTCTGCCTCTTTGATTCCTGGAATTCCTAAAGCAATTTTCAGTTGTATGATTAGTTAATCCACAAATAGAACATGAGTTGGAGTCTTGGGATCTCCCCCTGCCTTGTCTACCTCCTCTTCCTCTACCTCTGCCATGTCTTCCTCTACCTGCATAGTTAGCTTGATATGTACCTGCTTCATCATCCACTTTCTTTGCCTTTCCTTTGTTATCTTTAGACTTGCTTTTATCCGTGTATAAAGCTGAAGATTGATTACCTTTAGAGCTGTCTCCATTTTTTATAAGCTTTGCCTCTTGAGTAAGTAGTTGTCCAATGAGTGTGTTGAAATCAGGTACATGCATGTCCATGTACAAATCCATAGCTGTGGTGAATGCTTCCCACTTATCATCTGCCTTCAAGCCATTGATGACCTGCCTTACAATTTGCTCTTCATCTATTACCTCTCCAATGCTTCGCAACTGATCCGCTATGTCCTTGAGCTTTGTGACAAAATCAGTCACATTTTGTTTGGGAGCCTTCTTGAGAGTTGTGAACTCCACCCATAGTTGATGCTTCCTAGCTTTGGTACTTGAAGAAAAGAAAGCTTCAAGTGCATCCCACACTTCCTGAGATGTCTTACAACTTCTAATGTGAGGCAACAAAAAATCTGAGATAGAGTTGAGGAGATAAGACCTTGCAAGTGCATCCTTGGAGCACCATGTGCTCAATCTTTCTTGCTCTTCTTGTGGTAGTTGACTTTTGTTCCTGAAACTTGGCATAACTTCATCTCCAGCCACATAACCATATAAACTTCTACCTTGGAGATAAGCTTCCATCCTTAATGACCAAGCTGAGTAGTAACCTCTGTCCAATTTGTCAATTGATGAAGGAAATCCATCTGCCATGTTGTCCAAACTTGCTCTGATACTACTGTGAAGAGATGGATAGGTATGTGCTTGAAGATGAAGAGGTGTTGCAAAATCCTTGATCTACACCAGCCAAATGAACTCCAGGAGTATATGGTGGGCCTTTTTAGCTTGCCAATGGATGTATTAGACACCCTATGTACCTTGGAAGATCACTCTCAAAAAGATAGATCAAAACAGATAAGTTGGAGTTAGCCCAGAGGTGAAAACTTGCTATTCTTGGTTCATACACCTGTCCAGTGTTTTACATACTTCTCTGAGCACAGCAGCAAATAGCTCAATTCCTCTTGGGGAAGTCTAGGCAACTTAAAGAGCTAACTTTCAAGAGTAATCTCATCAAAAATAATGAACCACACACTGAGAATGAGTTTTAACAAGTGTGACATCATCCTGATTTTCACGGGCTGCTACAGAAATAGAACAGTGAACCGAAAAATCAACATAACTCAAAATGTAGAAATCCAATGATTATGAAAAAGTGTATGGTTTTACTAGAGAGTAATTTGAATCCAACACGCTTTAAATCACTGAATTTGGATAAGTAACCACTGAGAAATGGCTCTGACAAGATGAGTGAAAAAGTCGGGTACCTGACAGAGAAGTGAAGATGAACAGACCCTGTTGACTTCAAATGAACATAATTGAAGATTGCAACATCCAAATGACATGAAAATTTGTGAGCATATAGTAGACTTATAGAGATAACTTTACCAAGTTAAATCACTGAAAATGATGCACCAAGCTCAGAGAAAACATCTCTGCAAGCTGACTGAGAAAACTGAGAGTAATGGCAGTGAGTAGTACACTTCACAAGAACATGGAAAGATGAACTCAAATAATCATGAAAATGAAAGTATATTGCTTGTACAATACAATGACTTACTGATACATATGTGTGCCTTGTAATCACACCTTGATATGGCATAAAGCTCAGCTCTTGGAGGTCTTCACATAGGTCTCTCTAACCACGACTAAAACTGCCATCTATTTATAGTTGAGTTTGGAAGGCTAACTTCCCTCAATCACTCTCCAATCAATCAATGATTGATTTGATTCTCTACCTACCACAAATCACGAATTCGTGGCTCCTCTTTCCATTCTTGATCAAGTGGACTCAACCACTTAAGATTCTCTTACTTTTACATTAAGTAAACTCTTCAAAAGTTACAAGAGGTAGTTCACAAGTGAACTTTACGTACTCTTCTTTTTAAAGCTTCTTCTAAGACTTTGTGAGACTCAAGCCAATACTTAGGCTTGTCATAGACTTGCTCCAACAGCTCCCCCTCAAGCCAAGGATGCTTGAGGTCTTCAATCTTCCAAGATTACCTGCAAACCAATCATAGCCTTGAATTTGCAAAGCTTTGTACCATCCAATGCTTTGGTTAGAATATCTGCACATTGTTGATGAGTGGACACATATGATATTTGAATCTCTTTGCTTAGAACCTTCTCTCGTACATAGTGATAATGAACTTCAATATGTTTAGTCCTTGCATGAAAAATAGGATTAGCAGCCAAGTGAATAGAACTCATATTGTCACCAAAAATAGTTGGAGTTCCAAACTCCAATCCAAGATCTTTGAATAATGTCTTCATCCACATAGCTTCTTGTGTAGCTATGGCAAGACCTCTATATTCAGCCAGTAGAAGAGAGAGCAACTGTGGGTTGCTTCTTGGATGACCATGAAATAAGCTTTGAACCTGCAAAGGTAAGATAACCTGAAGTGCTCCTTCTATCTTCCTTGGAGCCAGCCCAATCTGCATCAGAAAATAGCTTCAAACCTAAATCAGATACATAAGGATAATAAAGTCCTTCATTTATGGTTCCTTTGAGATACTTGAGAATCCTTTTGGCAGCATCCATATGTGGTTTCCTTGGTGTGTGCATAAATTGACTTAGCACACTCACACTGTTACATATATCTACTCTTGTCAATGTGGCATAGTTGAGACTACCCACTAGACTTTGATATGATGTGATGTCCTCTATGAGTTCACCTTCATGTGAGCTCAATTTGTGATTGACCTCCATTGGAGTACCTGCAATCTTACAATCTTGCATCTTGAATTTTGCCAACATGTCCTTAATGTACTTTCTTTGAGTGAGAAACAAACCATGATCTTTATAGACAACTTCCAAACCTAGGAAGTAGGTAAGTGAACCCAAATCACTTATCTTGAACTCTTCTCTCATCTGATCTTTGATCTTTATCATACCATCTGCATCATTTCCTGTCAATATAATATCATCTACATATACACATAGGTAGATGACCTCATAATTACTCTTTTTAATAAAGAGTGAAGGATCTGCCTTGCTTGGTTGAAAGCCTTTGTCCTGCAAGAATGAAACAAGCCTGAAATTCCAAGCTCTTGGAGCTTGCTTGAGACCATACAATGCTTTGTTAAGTTTACACACATAATCAGGATAAACTTGATTCTCAAAACCAGGTGGTTGTGCCATATATACCTCTTCTGTTATCCAACCATTCAAGAATGCATTCCTTACATCTAGTTGAAGTATCTTCCAATTCTTGGAAGAGGCAATACTAAGCAAAACCCTAATAGTAGGCATCTTTGCCACAGGAGAGAAGGTCTCCTCATAATCAATTCCCTGAGTTTGTGCAAAGCCTTTTGCTACAAGCCTTGCCTTATACCTGTTAATGGAACCATCAGAATTCTTCTTGAGTTTATAGACCCATCTTGAGCCTATTACCTTCATGGATGAAGTCTTGGGCACCAAATCCCAAGTGTTGTTTTCCTCAAGTGCTTCAATCTCTTCCTTCATTGCATGCTTCCATTCTGTTTTTGCTTTGGCCTATTCAAATGATGATGGCTCCTCTTGGTTTATGTCATGTGCTATGTAGATAGAATGTTTAGTTACTAATGAGGTGTCAAACCCATACCTTTCTGGTTTTTTCTTTTCCCTCATAGATCTTCTTAGGCCATGATGTGATGATTCTGCCTCATGTCCAAGTTCCTGCAATTTTGCTTTACCTTTAAACTTCCATGCTTTGATCTTTTCCATCTGAGATTCTTCATCATCCTCTGAGGTGTCTTGTTCTTCAATCTTCGGTTGTTCTTTACCAAGCTTTGGAAAATCTTCTTCAAGATTATATGGTAAATTGACCTTCCTGCATGAATCTTCATACCATGAATTGTTCTCATCAAAAACTACATCTCTGCTTACCAAGAATCCTTTGTTGGTAGGGTTGTATAACTTGTAGCCCTTTTGATTGTTGTCATATCCAATAAATACACAACTTTCTGCCTTTGGATCCATCTTGCCTCTAACCTGTGAAGGAACATGAGCAAAAGCAATACATCCAAAAATTTTACAATGATCTAAGTTTGGACTTCTTCCATTCCAAGCCTCATATGGAGTCATCCCATCAAGGGATTTCGAAGGCAACCTGTTAATCAAGTAAATGGTTGTAGATACAGCCTCAGCCCATAAGTAATTAGGTAAATGCTTTTCATTTAACATAGACCTTGCAACTTCAACAATTGTCCTATTCCTCCTTTCTGCCACTCCAGTTTGCTCAGGAGTGTACCTTGTAGTTACCTCTCTTTTGATTCCTCTTTCTTGAAGAAAAGAATCAAAATCATGGGAGAAGTATTCTCCCCCTCCATCTGACCTTAGCCTTTTTAGTGATTTACCTGTTTGATTCTCCACAAGAGCCAAATATCTTTTGAAACATGGAAAAACTTCATCTTTGTGTTTCATAAAGAATAGGATAGTCCATCTGCTGCAATCATCAATAAAGGAAACATAATAACTTGATCCAGATATTGAAGCTTCCTTGCTAGGTCCCCATACATCTGTATGAATCAACTCCAAGAGATCTCCATGCATATAACCTTTCTTCATGAATGGTAACCTGTGAGACTTTCCAAATTGACATGCACTACACTTATAAATCATATGTTGTTTTGACAAATTAGGAAGTCCAAGTACACTTTGGTCCCTGCAGATTTGCTTTAATGACCTTTCACCAATATGTGCTAACCTTTTGTGCCATACTTCCAATTCTGTGAGTGTCTGACTACCATAATTAAAGAGAGCAATGTTTCTAGTGTCCTGTAATTCAAATGTGAACAATCTATCTGTCTTTTCACCTTTTGCAATTCTTCTGAATCCTTGACTTGGATCTTCAACAAATCCTCCTGCTTTTGTGAACCTGACTTGCAACCCTTTCTCTACTATCTGCCCAACACTTATCAAATTCTTTGTAATGGTAGGGACATAGAGTACCTTACTGAGTAGGTTGATGTTTCCATCAGGTGCTTTGACATTGCCTATTTTCTCCACAGGATGTTTTGTATCATCTCCTGTTTGTACCTCATGCTTATTCCTTGGATCTTCTAAATCTTATAGGAGTGCCACATTTCCTGCCACATGATTTGAACAACCTGAATCTATGTAGAAAACATGCTCATCAGATTTACCTTGTGGCATAGCCATGTTCATGATCAATAATGAATCCTCTTTGTTTGAGTCTTCTGTGTAGTTATTGTAGTCTCTCCTTCCTTTGTAGCCTCCTTGATAGTTTGAATGATTGTAGTTGTTGTAGTTGCCATGGTAGTTGTTGAACCTTCCTCTTGAGTAGCCATAACTTCCTCTATTGTATCCTCTGCCTCTTTGATTCCTGGAATTCCTAAAGCAATTTTCAGTTGTATGATTAGTTAATCCACAAATAGAACATGAGTTGGAGTCTTGGGATCTCCCCCTGCCTTGTCTACCTCCTCTTCCTCTACCTCTGCCATGTCTTCCTCTACCTGCATAGTTAGCTTGATATGTACCTGCTTCATCATCCACTTTCTTTGCCTTTCCTTTGTTATCTTTAGACTTGCTTTTATCCGTGTATAAAGCTGAAGATTGATTACCTTTAGAGCTGTCTCCATTTTTTATAAGCTTTGCCTCTTGAGTAAGTAGTTGTCCAATGAGTGTGTTGAAATCAGGTACATGCATGTCCATGTACAAATCCATAGCTGTGGTGAATGCTTCCCACTTATCATCTGCCTTCAAGCCATTGATGACCTGCCTTACAATTTGCTCTTCATCTATTACCTCTCCAATGCTTCGCAACTGATCCGCTATGTCCTTGAGCTTTGTGACAAAATCAGTCACATTTTGTTTGGGAGCCTTCTTGAGAGTTGTGAACTCCAGCCATAGTTGATGCTTCCTAGCTTTGGTACTTGAAGAAAAGAAAGCTTCAAGTGCATCCCACACTTCCTGAGATGTCTTACAACTTCTAATGTGAGGCAACAAAAAATCTGAGATAGAGTTGAGGAGATAAGACCTTGCAAGTGCATCCTTGGAGCACCATGTGCTCAATCTTTCTTGCTCTTCTTGTGTTGGTTGACTTTTGTTCCTGAAACTTGGCATAACTTCATCTCCAGCCACATAACCATATAAACTTCTACCTTGGAGATAAGCTTCCATCCTTAATGACCAAGCTGAGTAGTTACCTCTGTCCAATTTGTCAATTGATGAAGGAAATCCATCTGCAATGTTGTCCAACCTTGCTCTGATACCACTCTGAAGAGATGGATAGGTATGTGCTTGAAGATGAAGAGGTGTTGCAAAATCCTTGATCTACACCAGCCAAATGAACTCCAGGGGTATATGGTGGGCCCTTTTAGCTTGCCAATGGATGTATTAGACACCCTATGTACCTTGGAAGATCACTCTCAAAAAGATAGATCAAAACAGATAAGTTGGAGTTAGCTCAGAGTTGAAAACTTGCTATTCTTGGTTCATACACCTGTCCAGTGTTTTACATAATTCTCTGAGCACAGCAGCAATTAGCTCAATTCCTCTTGGGGAAGTCTAGGCAACTTAAAGAGCTAACTTTCAAGAGTAATCTCATCAAAAATAATGAACCACACACTGAGAATGAGTTTTAACAAGTGTGACATCATCCCGATTTTCACGGGCTGCTACAGAAATAGAACAATGAGCAGAAAAATCAACATAACTCAAAATGTAGAAATCCAATGATTATGAAAATTTTTATGGTTATACTAGACAGTACGTTGAATCCAACAAGTTTTAAATCACTGAATTTGGATAAGTAACCACTGAGAAATGGCTCTGACAAGATGAGTGAAAAAGTCGGGTACCTCACAGAGAAGTGAAGATGAACAGACCCTATTGACTTCAAATGAACATAACTGAAGATTGCAACATCCAAATGACATGAAAATTTGTGAGCATATAGTAGACTTATAGAGATAAATTTACCAAGTTAAATCACTGAAAATGGTGCACCAAGCTCAGAGAAAACATCTCTGCAAGCTGACTGAGAAAACTGAGAGTAATGGCAGTGAGTAGTACACTTCACAAGAACATGGAAAGATGAACTCAAATAATCATGAAAATGGAAGTATATTGCTTGTACAATACAATGACTTACTGATACATATGTGTGCCTTGTAATCACACCTTGATATGGCATAAAGCTCAGCTCTTGGAGGTCTTCACATAGGTCTCTCTAACCACGACTAAAACTGCCATCTATTTATAGTTGAGTTTGGGAGGCTAACTTCCCTCAATCACTCTCCAAACAATCAATGATTGATTTGATTCTCTACCTACCACAAATCACAAATTCGTGGCTCCTCTTTCCATTCTTGATCAAGTGGACTCAACCACTTAAGATTCTCTTACTTTTACATTAAGTAAACTCTTCAAAAGTTACAAGAGGTAGTTCACAAGTGAACTTTACATAGTCTTCTTTTTAAAGCTTCTTCTAAGACTTTGTGAGACTCAAGCCAATACTTAGGCTTGTCATACACTTGCTCCATTACGTACCTGCATGAAAACTGACGCCGAATTCCATGATTTTTTAGAAAACTGCTTACTCATTTGACATGTATTCACCTCCTCCATCAGATCTTAATGTCTGAATGTACTTCCCTGTCTGCTTTTCCACCATAGCTTTAAAATTCTGGAAGTGAGTGAACACCTCGCTCTTCTCTTTCATGAAATATACCCATAGTTTGTGTGTATGATCATCAATGAAGGTAACATAAAACCTGCAACCACCCATAGATGTGGTCTTTGCTGGACCCGAAACATCTGTATGTACTACTTCTAGTACATTCTCACTAACATGCTTGTCATGTGGAAATGATGCTCTTGACTGTTTACCAAATTGACATGCTGCACATACCTTTTGCATTTCTACAACTTTGAAATTTGGTAGTCCATGGACAATCTCCTTTCACTGCATCATTTTCAACCTTTGCAAGTTTGCATGTCCAATCCGTTTGTGCCATATCTCTATATCTGCAATAACTCCTGCACCTTTTGCCAAACATGGCTGCATTCATTTCAGGAATCTTCACATTAAAGGTGAATATCCTACCCACTTTGTTCCCTTTGGCAACCAATCGTCCATCCTGCTTGTACTCTTCTACATATAATCCATCAGCATTGAACCTGACTTGTATTCCCTGGTCAACCATTTGTCCAACAGAAACCAGATTCTTTGTTATATTTGGAACATGCAACACATCAGCAAGATGTTTTACCTTCCCGTACTCCATAGACAATGCTATGTTTCCTGTATGCTCAATAGGATGCGATGTATCATCACCTGTTTCAACATATCCAGGAACTGGCATTTTCTGCAAACTACTAAAACATTCTGCATGACTGGTCATGTGATTTGAAGCACCTAAATCAACATACCAAACATTATCATTCAATTTTGAAACACCAGTAGACATCGTATTCATCATGTGATGTTGAACCATAAAGAGCTTCTCAGAATCATCTGCACTTGTGGATGCATAGTTGTTTTGCTGCCTTCTGTTATTTTGATTCTTTAACCTACAATCACGTTCAAAGTGTCCAAGTTTACCACAATTCCAGCATCCTTTACTATCATTACCTGAATCATTTCTTTGGAAATTTCTGTGACCTCTTTGGCTCCCCCTGCCTCGAAACTGTCCTCTTCCTCCTTCATGATTCTGTTGTTGACCTTGGTCTTGGTTACTGTTTCCTCTTCCACTTCCAAAACCTCTGCCTCTTCCTCTGCGAGAGTAGAATACGTGCTCAGAACTGGGCTTTCCTTGGGAGTTTGAGTCCTCACCAAGATTCTTTTCTTCAATAATCAGCATAGATACCAGATCAGCAAAATTCAGAATATTTTCCCTGGTCTGTATGGAAGTTCTGAACTGCTTATATGCAGCTCCTAAACCACGAAGGCACACTTCCACCTTACCATCATCATCTACATTCATGCCAATAGATGCAAGTGACTCACATATGCCTTTGATTTTAAGAGTGTAGTCACTCACCGTCATGCTCTTCTTTTCCAATGTATGCAGCTCGTTCTTGAGTTGCAATTTCCGTGCCTTTGTATTAGTCTCATACAAGGTGACCAAGCTGTTCCAAGCCTCTTTTGGAGTCTTGGCATCCTGTATGTGTCCAATCATGCTATCTTGTATGCCAACAGATAGCTAATACATTACCTTTCGTGCTCCTTGATTCCATTCCTCATATGCTCTTAACTGATCTGCAGTCCGATTCCTTTCTGGTAACTGCGGAGCATTTTCATTCTCTCCTTCGATATACTTCCAGTAGCCTTTTTCCATCAGGAAATTCGTCATTTTGAATCTCCAAGCATGGAAGTTTTTCTTGTCCAACTTATCGCTCATAAACTGACTCATTCCATCTGCGTTTGCCATTTCTGCAACAATTCATAACACTGCAAAGCACTACAAGCAGCACTTCTGCTTGAACACTGTCGCACTATGAGGTGAGAGTTCGATCTCAGAAAAACACAGTTTTTGTGTATCAATAGTACACGGAATCGCTTGAAATTCTGGATCTGGAATATATGAGTGTCGCCAAACACAACGCAAGTAACAGTTTCTGAAACTGACCTGGTTTTTCTATGGGCCCCACCTTGCAGGCTCGAAACGGAGGTCGAGATGGCTCCGAAACTTCGATCTGACAAAAACGAGTGATCCTAAAGGGATAACTCACAAAAATATTTTGAGGTCTTCTACCTTCACGCCAATTTTTGTAGCAAACAGAGGCCGTTTGTGAAATCGCGTTTTCTCCACGCCTTGCCGCGTAGTCTTCACCGTCGTCTTCTCCACGAGCTCTCTACAGCCACGCTGGCTCTGATACCATGTCACGAGGAAGGAGATAAAGAAGAGAGCTCACACAAACACACTCTCACTCTCAAGGAGAAGCACATACACAGATTGAGGCAAGGAAGAATGATCTTCTTCTTCTTCTTCTATTACATAAAAGGAATATACAAGAATGACCTAAAAACAAGAATACAACAAGTGCAATATATAAAGATCAGTACATAAGGAAAAACCTAATATCAACGAATGAGTGAGCTGGCCAAAAACAAATGTGCCATCACTTTCGGTAGATAAATCTAATAAAGCTCAATGAAGTATCCCTGACATATATCGGTATGACCACTATACATGTCAGAGAAACGAAAAACGGGTACGTGTCATCCTAGATCATCACATGTTGAGCTTGATATCTCAACAATATGAACTTAGTCTCAAGTGAAGCATTATTTGAATACAAAACTCATCAACAAAACCTCAGTGGGTCGACACATTGATGTTGGTTACCATACTAGTATCTTGTGGTTGGATGATGTTTTTTATTTACTTTGAATCTTTTTGAGAATCTGGATTATTTCTCTTAAAGATAGAAAAAATGCTTCAATTCCCTGATGAAACAGATCTTTGAGAAGTTAAAGTCCTAAGTCATCTAGACTTTGACTCATAGAAAGTTTACGTATCTTCGAAATATGAGTTGGTTGAACAGAGTTTTAGTTCTTTCTTTTCGCTTTCCGAATCTTTTGAATTTGACTTAAATATGGTAACTGATTCTTTTTACAAAAATCTAGGTTTAGCTGGTTAGAACCAGGTAACTAAATTAAACATCCTAGACAGATGTTCTGTATTAGAACCTTTTCAATCTTCAAAAGAGAATAAGTCTAAGCGGACTTATTTATTTGAGTTTGCTTCAAGTTATAGCATAAATGATTTCCTAGAGTCTAGTATACTCTAGAATAGAGAAGTTAGGAATTGCTCAGTAGATTGAAAATTCCCAAGAACTTTGTCTTTGAGAAAAATATCCTAAGTTGGAATTTGAATTGGTCAAGTTATAGTATGGTTGACTCAAAAGTAAATGGAAAACTTTATCCTATAGTTTACATAGGGTTTTTTTTACTCATTAGGACAAGGCAGTCCTCTTGTCTAGTGAAAAAATCAAGTAACTTTTGGATCAGAGTAAATATTAAACAAACATCCAAGTTAGATGTTTGGGACAACCAAACTTCACGCTTTCCAAACCAAATTCAAAGTAGATCAAGAGTTCTCAAAGTCTTGCAAGGGATAAGAATCCTGCCTTCATTACGCAGACCTTGCACCAGTCATGCCTAGAAATGGACTAGTAATTTGAATCCACCTAGTTCACATGTTTGTGCCTAGATCGCACATCCAGAAACTGTGAATTGGCCAGGGATGTGTTTAGATCCACCCTTATTATTCTTTCACTAGTTTGTACTTTGTCGAGTTCATCAAAGTGCAAAATGAGACAATGTTTTGAATCATTTGGGCAAGGACGCCACCACAGAGATGAGACATGTTCTTCCAATTTTAGAACATGACCATGTTCTTCCAGTTTTAGAACATGAGGCTCGGGGGTTGCCTATAGTAGATATATAGCTCTATTTTTTAGGACAAAAATATTTTTTTCCAAGGGAGGAAGAATGTAATAAAGTAAGTTTATGATCTAAGGGTCCAACCGGTTCATACAGATCTGAAATCGGACACCGTTTGGTCATCCGTGTGTATGACCAAAAATCTCGAGTTTAGACTTACTAGGAGGTCTTGTGCTCTTGTCTCAAGTATGTGAAGGAGAAGGTCTTGGGTTCAATCCCCATGGGGGACATGGGGAGAGTATTTTATCGAAAGAGATCTAGAGCCTTCTAGAAGCATCCACACTTGAGTTAACTCGAGTTGACTGGGACACTTGGGGCACATGCAGTTACATGGCCGACACATGGCTGGCTAGTATCCACCTGCCCAAGAAGGCAGTCCCCTAGAGAGAGCTATATATAGAGGCATTTGGTTGGGAGGAGAGTCATCTCTCTAGCACATGGTGGTCGTAATCCTCGTTCTCTTGCATGTCCTATGCCCACAATGTCATTCGGTGGTTCTCTTTACTTTGACACTTTCATAGATGATGCTACTAGAAAATTCTTGATATATCCTATCAAATCAAAGGATGAGGTATTCCCTACTTTCAGAAAATGGATTGCTTCAATTGAGACTGAAAAAGGAACTAAGCTTAAGGCTTTACGTTCAAATAATGAGGATGAGTATACCTCACATGAATTCAGCCTTTTTTTTCAGTCTAGAGGAATTCATAGAGAGTTTATAGCTCGTTATACCCCAATACAAAATGGTGTAGTTAAAAGAATGGATAGAACTATTTAGGATGGAGTAGTTTCTATGCTGGATCATGCAAACCTTTCACAAGGCTTTTGGGCAAAAGTAGTATTGATTGCATTTCATGTGATTAACCTTTCACCTAGTATTGTCAGAGGTTTGAAAGTGGCACAAGAGTTATGGACAGAGAGGCCATAATATTATGATCATCTTTGAGTTTTTGGGTGTGAAGCATATGTTCATATACCCAAGAACCTTAGAAAAAGTTGGACCATAAGTCAAAGAAATGCACTTTTCTTGGATATGGTCGAGAAGGCCAATTTGGATATCACTTGTGGGATCCTGAAATAGGTCAGTGATCAAAAGTAATGATGTCATTTTCAATGAGTCTAAGATGCATAAACAACCCATTAAGGAGGTTGAAGTGAGTAGAGTCATGTTTTAGGATCCTAGTCCTCCAATTAGCATGCATAAAAATGTTGCACATAGGGATGTTCAAGAGAATTTTTTATCATATCAATTTGTGAATGTTCCAATTTAGCAACCATTGAGATGCTCTACATGTGTCTCACATCCACTTGATAATATGTTCTAGGTTTGGATTTTGTTATGCTAACAGATGTTGGTGAGCCTTCTTGCTACAAAGAGGCTATGCAGACAAAGGATTATGTCAAGTGGGAAACTGCCATGAACAGTGAGTTGGATTCTATTCACAAGAATGGTACTTGGGATTTAGAACCTTTGCCAAAGGGAAGGAAAGCTTTACCATGTAAAAGGGTATATAAACTAAAATTCATATCAAATAGTGCTTCTCCAAAGTATAAAGCACGACCTCTTGCAAAGGGTTTTAAGCAACAACATAGTGTTGATTTTGAAGAAATCTTCTCTCCAGTGGGAAAGATGACTACCTTGCAAATGTTTTTTGGATTCGTTGCAATGGAGGCCTTAGAGCTAGTTCAAATGGATGTGAAAACTACTTTATTGCATGGAGATCTTACAGATGAGATCTATATCGAACAACGAGAGGGTTATGTAGTTCTTGGCAAAGAAAGTCTAGTTTGTAAGCTGAAGAAGAGCTTATTTGGACTTAAACGGTCCCCTAGACAATGGCACCAAAATTTTGATGCTTTTATGAAGTCTCAAACCTATTCTAGAAGCAATGAGGATCATTGTCTCTACACAAAAATATGCTCAGATGGTAGCTTGATATGCTTGATACTTTATGTCGCTGATATGCTGATTGCTAGGAAGTCCTCTTATGACTTAAGAAGTTGAGTGCGACATTTGATATGAAGGATTTGGGGGATGCAAAACATATTCTTGGCATGCGCATTACTTGTGATAGGAGTAAAAGATGCAAGTACTTGTCTCAAAGTGAGTACATATCCAAAGTACTTCACAGGTTCCACATGCACGGTGGAAAGGCATTGAGTACACCTTTACCCACATATGTCAAATTGAGCAAGGATGATTGCCCCAAATCAGATGAGGAAAAGGAATTCATGACCAAAATTCCTTATCAGTCTACTTTTAGTATTCTCATGTATGCTATGGTAGCGACGAGACCAGACATTGCATTTGTTATGGGGATTGTGAGCAGATATATATATGTAGAATCCTAGCAAAAAACATTGGGAAATGATCAAGATGATTTTGAGATATCTGAGTGGCACTAAGGACAAGTTTCTATGCTTGGGTAGGGGGAAAGCATCCATTATTGGTTACATAGATTCTGATTATGCTGGTTGTAGACAATCGTAAATCTACATCAGGGTACATTTTTCATTTTGTTGGAGGTGTTATCTCTTGGAGATCTTGTCTTCAAGAATGTACAGTTGTTTTCACTACAAAAGCAGAGTATGTTGCAGCAAGTGAGGCATATAAGGAAGCATTGTGGCTTTCCCATCTTGCTTGTGATATGGGTCTAGCTCAACATGTACCTCATTTACTCACTGATAGTCAGAGTGTCATTGCATTGGCTAAAAATCCAATCTATCATGCAAAGACCAAGCACATTGAGGTGAGGTATCACTTCATTAGAGACTACTTAGCCACTAAGCACATTTTTCTTCAGAAGGTCAATACTCGAGATGATGTTGTAGATGCTTTGAGTAAAGCTCTACCATAGGATAGCTTTCGATAGTGTTGCCACTCGATGGGGTTTACTTGATTCATGAACTTACACAATTACTTGTATAATGTGTAACATGTTCATCAGGTAGGAGGTATATTTTGCATACTCACACTCAGGTATTCTTTATCATTCTTTATTTTTCTCCCATAATCACTTTGGCCATATTGTTGAGATATCAAGCTCAACATGTGATGATCCAGGATGACACGTACCAGTTTTTTGTTTCTCTGACATGTATAGTGGTCACGCCGGTATATGTCAGGGATACTTCATTGAGCTTTATTAGATTTATCTACCGAGAGTGATGGCACATTTGTTTCTTGCCAGCTCACTCATTTGCGGACATTAGGTTTTCCCTTATGTACTTACTGGTCTTTATATATTGCACTGGTTGTATTCTTGTTTTTTAAGTAATTCTTGTACATTCCTTTTATGTAAAAGAAGAAGAAGATACTTCTTCCTTGCCTCAATCTGTGTGTGTGCTTCTCCTTGAGAGTGAGAGTGTGTGTGTGAGCTCTCTTCCTTATCTCCTTCCTCATGACATGGTATCAGAGTCAGCGTCGCTGTAGAGAGCTCGTGGAGAAGGCGACGGTGAAGACTATGCGGCAAAGCGTGGAGAAAACGCGATTTCACAAACGGCCTTTGTTTGCTACGAAAATTGGCGTGAAGGTAGAAGACGTCAAAATATTTTCGGAGCCATCTCGATCTCCGTTTCGAGCCCGCAAGGTGGGGCCCACAGAAAAACCAGGTCAGCTTCAGAAACTGTAACTTGTGTTGTGTTCGGCGACACTCATATATTCCAGATCTAGAATTTCAAGCGATTCCGTGTACTCTTGATACACGAAAACTGTGTTTTTCTGAGATCGAACTGTCACGTCATAGTGCGACAGTGTTCAAGCAGAAGTGTTGCTTGTAGTGTTTTGCAGTGTTGTGAATTGTTGAAGAAATGGCAAACGCAGATGGAATGAGTCAGCTTATGAGCGATAAGCTGGACAAGAACAACTTTCATGCTTGGAGATTCAGAATGACGAATTTCCTGATGGGAAAAGGCTACTGGAAGTACATCGAAGGAGAGAATGAAAATGCTCCGCAGTTACCAGAAAGGACGGACTGCAGATCAGTTAAGAGCATATGAGGAATGGAATCAAGGAGCACAAAAGGTAATGTATTGGCTATCTGTTAGCATACAGGATAGCATGATTGGACACATACACGATGCCAAGACTCCAAAAGAGGCTTGGAACAGCTTGGTCACTTTGTATGAGACTAATACAAAGGCACGAAAATTGCAACTCAAGAACGAGCTGCATACATTGGAAAAGAAGAGCATGTCGGTAAGTGACTACACTCTTAAAATCAAAGGCATATGTGAGTCACTTGCATCTATTGGCGTGAATGTAGATGATGATGATAAGGTGGAAGTGTGCCTTCGTGGTTTAGGAGCTGCATATAAGCAGTTCAGAACTTCCATACAGACCAGGGAAAATATTCCGAATTTTGCTGATCTGGTATCTATGCTGATTATTGAAGAAAAGAATCTTGGTGAGGACTCAAACTCCCAAGGAAAGCCCAGTTCTGAGCAAGTATTCTACTCTGGCAGAGGAAATGGCAGAGGTAGAGGTTTTGGAAGTGGAAGAGGAAACAGTAACCAAGACCAAGGTCAACAACAGAATCATGCAGGAGGAAGAGGACAGTTTCGAGGCAGGGGGAGCCAAAGAGGTCGCAAAAATTTCCAAAGAAATAATTCAAGTAATGATAGTAAAGGATGCTGGAATTGTGGTAAACCTGGACACTTTGAACATGATTGCAGGTTAAAGAATCAAAATAACAGAAGGCAGCAAAACAACTATGCATCCACAAGTGCAGATGATTCTGAGAAGCTGTTTATGGTTCAACATCACATGATGAATACGATGTCTGCTGGTGTTTCAAAATCGAATGATAATGTCTGGTATGTTGATTCAGGTGCTTCAAATCACATGACCAGTCATGCAGAATGGTTTAGTAGTTTGCAAAAAATGCCAGTTCCTGGATATGTTGAAACAGGTGATGATACATCGCATCCTATTGAGCATACAGGAAACATAGCATTGTCTATGGAGGACGGGAAGGTAAAACATCTTGCTGATGTGTTGCATGTTCCAAATATAACAAAGAATCTGGTTTCTGTTGGACAATGGTTGACAAGGGATTACAAGTCAGGTTCAATGCTGATGGATTATATGTAGAAAAGTACAAGCAAGATGGACGATTGGTTGCCAAAGGAAACAAAGTGGGTAGGATGTTCACCTTAAATGTGAAGATTCCTGAAATGAATGCAGCCATGTTTGCAAAAGGTGCAGGAGTTATTGCAGATATAGAGATATGGCACAAACGGATTGGACATGCAAACTTGCAAAGGCTGAAAATGATGCAGTCAAAGGAGATTGTCCATGGACTACCAAATTTCAAAGTTGCAGAAACGCAAAAGGTATGTGCAGCATGTCAATTTGGTAAACAGTCAAGAGCATCATTTCCGCATGACAAGCATGTTAGTGAGAATGTACTAGAAGTAGTACATACAGATGTTTGGGGTCCAGCAAAGACCACATCTATGGGCGGTTGTAGGTTTTATGTTACCTTCATTGATGATCATACACGCAAAGTATGGGTATATTTCATGAAAGAGAAGAGCGAGGTGTTCACTCACTTCCATAATTTTAAAGCTATGGTGGAAAAGCAGACAGGGAAGTACATTCAAACATTAAGATCTGATGGAGGAGGTGAATACATGTCAAATGAGTTCAGCAGTTTTCTAAAAAATCATGGAATTCGGCGTCAGTTTTCATGCAGGTACACACCACAACAGAATGGTGTTGCTGAACGCAAAAATAGACATATTGCAGAAATAGCAAGAGCCTTGATGGCTAAGAAGAATATGCCTCATTGTTATTGGTCAGAAGTTGTGCATACTACTGTATACATCATGAACAAAACTCCAACTGCTGATGTACATCAAGTTAAACCTGAAGAGAAGTTTACAGGTAAAAAGCCAAACTTAGAACATCTGAAAGTTTTTGGCTGTATTGCATATGTACATGTTCCAGATGAGTTGAGGACGAAGCTTGATCCGAAAGCAGAAAAATGTGTCTTCATTGGATATTCCCTTGAGCAAAAGGGGTACAAATGTTATAACCCACTCACACGACAGGTGAAGGTGAGCAGAGATGTGGTATTTGATGAAATGTCAAGCTTCTATGCAGGTGCCAACGAAGGACTGAATCTTGAACCAAATGACAAAGAAAATGCTGAAAAATCTAGTGTAGAATCTCAAGTTTTGAGTGGACCGGATGCATCACCAAGCAATAGTTCCAACTCAAATCCATGGAGTGGAAGATTGCATGGAAATTTTAGTCCAACAATTTCATCAAATACATCCAAGAAAGGTAAAGAAAAGCTTTCTGTTGGTAGTAAAACAGGTGCAAGTTTTGAAGATGTTGATGGAGATTCAAGTGGTTCAAAAAAGAGTATTGATGAGGAACTTGGATTGCCCTCTGTGAAGACTCCAGGAGTAAGAAAGGCACATGCAGATGATACAAGAAGAAGTGACCCAAGACCAAGAAGATCTGGGAGGATGCATAATTCAGTGCAAAGATTGACATATGATAGTTACATGGCTCGCCATTGTGCCTACATGACAAAGGTAATACAAGATGCTGAACCTTCTTGTTTTGAAGATGCAATTGGTAATGCAGATTGAAAAAAAGCTATGGATGAGGAGATGGCTGCACTTTATGGAAATGATACATGGGAGCTGGTTCCATTGCCACAAGGAAAGAAATCCATAGGCTGCAAATGGGTTTACAAGGTAAAGCATAATGATGATGGTAGCATAAGCAGGTATAAAGCACGATTGGTAGCTAAAGGTTATGCACAGACATATGGCATTGATTATGAGGAAACATTCAGCCCTGTAGCTAAAATGTCTACTGTCAGAACACTTGTTGCATTAGCTACAGCAAAAGGATGGACTTTGCATCAGATGGATGTGAAGAATGTGTTCCTACATGGTGAGTTACAGGAAGAAGTATATATGGACCAGCCACAAGGATATGAAGATTCAAAGCATCCAAAATATGTTTGCAGGTTGCAAAAGGCTTTGTATGGGCTGAAGCAAGCCCCTCGTGCATGGCATGCAAGGATTGCCGATTACTTAACCAGCATTGGGTTTTCTATGTGATGCAGATCACTCACTATATGCAAGGAAGGCTGATGATGGCATCACTATTGTGGCTATTTATGTTGATGATCTGATTATAGGTGGTGATAATGAAGAAAGCATCAAAGAGGTAAAGAAACTTCTTATGCAAGAATCTGACATGAAAGATCTTGGTGTGCTGCGCTATTTCTTGGGCATTGAGTTTATACATACAGAAACAGGTATATGGATGTCGCAAAGGCAATATGCCTTGAATATGCTGCGAAAGTATGGTATGGCTGATTGTAAGCCAATTTCTATGCCATTAGATCAGAATTTGAAATTGAATACTACATCAGGTGAAGCATTGGAAAATGCTACTATGTACAAGAAAATTGTGGGAAGTCTTATATATCTCACAATTACAAGGCTTGATCTAAGTTATACTGTTGGACTTGAAAGTCAGTTTATGCAGGTTCCCAGGAAGCCACATTTGGATGCTCTGAGGCGCACTCTACGTTATGTGAGTGCTACTTTCGATTATGCATTGTTTTATGAAGCTGGTGTAGATTTGCAGGTTCATGGATACACCGATGCATATTGGGCTGATAGTACTCCAGATAGAAGATCTACTAGTGGCTTTCTTTTCACTTGGAGGTGCAGCTATTACATGGAGCAGTAAGAAGCAACCCACTATTGCTTTGTCGAGTACAGAGGCTGAGTATAGAGGTGCTTCAATGGCAGCATGTGAAGCATCATGGCTGGAGATGTTACTTGCAGATTTAGGTGTGGAAGTGCAAAAGCCTATCACTATCTATTGTGATAATCTTAGCAGCATACAGTTAGCACGAAACCCTATTTTCCATGCTAGAACAAAGCATATCGAGGTACATTATCACTTCATCAGAGAGAAGGTATTAGCAGGTGATATTGATCTTGTTTATGTGAGAACAAATGAGCAGGTTGCTGATATTTTCACCAAAGCACTTGGAGCTGAGAAGTTGAAGAAGTTTCGAGAGATGCTTGGATTACAGGATATGGCGTTGAGCTTGAGGGGAAGTGTTGAGATATCAAGCTCAACATGTGATGATTCAGGATGACACGTACCAGTTTTTCGTTTCTCTGACATGTATAGTGGTCACGCCGGTATATGTCAGGGATATTTCATTGAGCTTTATTAGATTTATCTACCGAGAGTGATGGCACATTTGTTTCTTGCCAGCTCACTCATTCGCGGACATTAAGTTTTTCCTTATGTACTGGTCTTTATATATTGCACTGGTTGTATTCTTGTTTTTTAGGTCATTCTTGTACATTCCTTTTATGTAATAGAAGAAGAAGAAGAAGATACTTCTTCCTTGCCTCAATCTGTGTGTGTGTTTTCTCCTTGAGAGTGAGAGTGTGTGTGTGAGCTCTCTTCATTATCTCCTTCCTCGTGACACATATTGCCCATTAGTGGGAGATTGTTATTGTTAGTGTCCATGTGAAAGGCCAAATGACCACCATATACTTTTTTATGTGTTCTTTAATGAAACATATAATGGCATGGTAAGCCACAGACACTAAATTTGACCACATTTATAACACCTATGAAATCTATCTTCGTGCTTTTTGTGTGCTGTGTTTTTCTGCATATTTTGTAGCCTCTGTGCGTACTACTGTGTGTGGTGCTTGGAGCTCGGTTCTTCTACTCTTAGGGTATCATCGTGGAGCTCTTGATAAGGAGAGTTCAGCATAGTACATCACCCTCAAAATACTTCATAAGAGATATCTAAATTGGCCGTCTAGACCATATCCAAGAAAAAATCGTTTCTTTGACTTATGGTCTAACTTTTGTCTAAGGTTCTTGGGTATATGAACATACGTTTCACACCCAAAAACTCAAAGATGATCATAAAATGATGGCTTCCTTTTCCATAACTCTTGTGCCACTTTTAGATCTTTGGCAGTGCTAGGTGAAAGGTTAATCACATGAACTGCAATCAATACTGCTTCTGCCCAAAATCCTTGTGAAAAGTTTGCATGATGTAGCATAGAAACTACTCTATCCTAAATAGTTTTATTCATCCTTTCAACTACACCATTTTGTAGCAGGGTATAAGGAGTTGTAAGCTCTCTACAAATTCCTCTATACTGACAGAAAAGGTTGATATCATGTGAGGTATAATCACCCCCATTATTTAACCATAAAGCCTTAAGTTTAGTTCTTTTTTCAGTCTCATCTAAAGCAAGCCATTTTTTAAAAGTAGGAAATACCTCATCCTTTGATTTGATAGGATATACCCAAATGTTTCTAGTGGCATCATCTATGAAGTGACAAAGTAAAGAGGATCAACTAATGACCTTGTGGGCATAGGACCAAACACATCTACATGAAGGAGATCGAAAGGCTGAATTGAAGAGTCAATGTGCGTCTTATGCACATTTCTAGTTTGCTTTCCATATCGACAATGCTCATAAAATGAAAAATCAGAGAAAGATAACACAAGTAGCCAAAAGGAGAAAGATTTTTCATTCCACTACAAGATATGTGGCCCAAATAGCCATGCCAAATACAAGTCATACGCTATTCAATAACAGCTAACAAGTGGTCTTTCTGCGATAAAAATAAAGGATAAAGTGATCCAACTTTGCTTCCTTTTGCAATAACCATATTGCCCTTTGATATGCAAAAGGAATGAGCATAGAAAACCACCTTATAACCAAGGTCATCAAGTTGACCAACCGATATCAAACTACGTGATAACTCCAGTACATCGCATGCATTTTGCATAGTAAATTTTGAACCATCAATGAACTACACAACCACATCTCCAATCCCAATAATGTCACACTGATAAGAGTCACAAAGTCTCACGATACCAAGAGACTTTACTACATAAGTAGAGAACCATTCTCTATCTGGTGTCGCATGGAATAAAGCACCATAATCTAACAACCATGTGTGGGAAAGAGAATCACCCATAAGAGGGCATAGTATTGTCAAGTGTCAACACATCAACATCATCAAAAATAACAATAATTTCTTCAATCTTCACAGTCGAAGCAGATGGTGCAAGTAGCTCTTTAACATGCCCATCAACATTCTATCCTTTACATTTAGCATTCTTTAAAACACAGCAATTTTTCTTCATGTTTCCTTTCGTATGACAATAATGGCATTCGATACCCCTCTTTGTTGATTTACTTCTAATCTTATTCCAATGACCATTATTTTCCTTGTTCTTGCTCCTGTCCTGTTGTTGATTCTTTCCTTGGTAAGAATCACAAACATTATATGCATCTCCACTATGAGTACCAACCATAGATTTTCTATGAAACTCCTCACTCAAGAGTGCGTAGCTTTCCTTAAGCAACACAATGATTATTCGTCCTTGAAGGATAAATAATCACAAATAAGCACAATGATTTCATATACCAAGGGATTTGAGGCTCAAGGAAACAAGATGAAACTGATTAGCAAGGCCACCTCATAGTTGTTGATTTTCCAATGAACTTTGCAACTGGTATGAGGTCCTTCGAGGGCACTCTATAAGTTGTTTAAATATGTATTCATTAATAAAACCTTTTCATACAAGAGGAGAAAAAAGGACATGATCACCATCAATATTGTTAATTATTTGCACAACCATAAACTTGTTGAGTGATTATCAATTAGTTACAAAATAAATCCATTCTAAATGAAAACTAATAGATTTTACTCCCATTATCCCTCTTAGTAGATGGTAGTCATAATGACTAATACGAGCAGGGTCTCTAGGCATCACGAGCATCAGATGTGGCCAGTATAGATCGAAGAACAGCTACATTATGATTAAGGTCATCAGAAGCAATAAAAATGAAATTATAAAAATCTAATGCTAGTTGGCCTTGAAGTCCAACACTTAGGCACCAAAACATACTAACAATTGAATTATGATCTCAAAATTCTTCCAATATCACTGTTCTCAGTACAAATCGATAAACATTTCCAACATTACGATTCACGACATCAGAGAAATTAACTCAAAATGTAAGGACTTGATGTAACCCAGCTATAGATATTCAGGTACATTACCACCATATTGTAGAAAAGGCCAAAACATTACCTGAACTTTAGGCTTCATGGAAGTTTTTACACATGGCATCAACACTTAGGAGTTTCTAAAGGGAAATGCACATGCTTGAGTGATCCTACATTATTTCAATATTGCTGTTATCTCAAAGGACAGGTGTAGAGTTCTTCACTGGTACTTGGCACATGAGATTAGCTGCCTGGATCACTAAGAAGTAAAGGAAAGAGAACAAAAAATCACGAACAGAGAGAAAGTGAGGTTGCAGCTGCACTTACTCAATTTTCGAAGCGTCCCAACGTTGTAATTTAGGTTTGGATCCTTGATTTTAATACAATTGACATTTTTGACCACTTGAACAATGCAAACAAATCCAAAGTGGTCAAAAAGTTAAATCAAAAAACATGTCTATATAACCTTCATTTGGGATCCAAAAAAATCAGGAAAAAGCTCTCAAAGATTGTTAAGAGGGAAAGGGTCAATATGTACACATGGGGACTCCTTAAGGCCTCTACCCTAACATCATAGACTAAAAAAAATCCTACATTAATTCAAATTATAACTATTTGTTCCCATAGTGTGTTTAAATAGAAGCACATATTCATTCAGCTTCATAATGTGTTGCACTACCTATTGTATACTCCAAAATTGAAATTAGCCATCACTCCCACATAAACATTGGATCAAATTTACCCAATTTTCCAGGTGTGGCGAAAAATTCAGAATAGGTCAATCACTGCTGAGTATCTGGAAGATTCAATCACAGTATACCCTTCAACACAAAAATATATTGTCTCAATGGCAACATAAATTACTCACTATCGTCCAAGCATCAACACATATACAAGCGTGAATCCAGGATAACCCAAAATTCACCCCAAAATGGAAGTGCAGCTACAAGCTCACAGTAGTCAACCACAAGACTAAATAGCCAGAAGCTCCATTATTTAAGATAATGACCAATAACTATGACATCTCCACTAATGTAATCAGTGCCCAATAGATGGTATAGAACTATCATGATATGTGCACATGCACACACAAATAAGCATGAACTCAAAGGAACCTCTGTGAATTGAGACTATCATTCAAAAAGTGATGGGCAAACTCGGCCATAATGAAGCCTAGCACAAGATGCATGCCAAAGATTCGAAAAAAAAATGCGTAGTTGACAAGCTATTGACATAATGATTCACACTCTCTCTCATTATTATCGTAGCAGCTTTCTTAGTAAGGCCACACGATTCATCTCTGAATACCATCAAGGAAGAACCTTGTCGAAAAATAGGACACTAAATTTAACTGATAGTATCAATCTGGCAAGTCACTTTGCCAACACAACACCCATAACAATTTTATCAACACTGGTACTAATCATCAAAATATGGCAAAAGAATCTCTGTCGATTGTTATATATTAACTTTTACAATGAACAAGTAGGGATAGTAGAAAACATGTTCAGTGTCCCTTCACTCTGAATTTCACTATATCTATTTCCCTTTCTATGGAAACAAGCATTCGTCATTTCCACATGGTAAAAACTGGCAATGCTCAAGACACATAGTTCATATCACTGCATGTACCTTGAAAAGCAGTATCACCTCATTACTGTTGATATGCTCTCTTGTGCAGAGACAAACGGTTTGTAATCCCATTTCCCAATCATTCATTTAGATAATTCATTTTTCTTGACCTTCATATCAAACCGTCAAACTCTTGATGCAAATGCATGAGATTTTATTGAATTATGGACCTGTCATCTACGTGGCTCCATTACATAAGCATCATGTCATCATGAGCATATAAGAACCTTGCACAGGTGCATGACACCAAACACATCTAAATGGATCTCTTTCTTCTATGATGCAGTCCTTTCCACAAACTGCATCATCTTGTCAGCTACAATATCACATCATCACTCATTCCATCTCTGAATCTATTATGATTGGAAGATATATCATATGCCATTAAATATGAGGAGAATTTCAAACACCGTGAATAGCATTGTAAAATAGATGCTTGTCTGTGAACCTTTACAGTGTACACAATGATGATAGTGATGAAAATGATGATGACGAAGATGTTATGGACACAAGGTGACAACAGCAATGATATCGATCATGATAATTATGATGATGATGAAGATGACATGAACACAAGGTGACAATAATCATTATAATCATGATAATGATGATGAGTAAGATCGTCAACAACATCATGATAATGATTATGGTCTACCATTCATCTCCACAACAAAAGTGAGAACAAGATTTATCAATTATCAACTTTAGGGGCACAAGAGAAATTATAAAATAAACATACATGAAGGCCCACACATGTGACAAGGAAGGTTTAAAAGCCTATGCAAGTGGAGTGGTTGCCCGGATATGTAGTCAAAGGCTAATGAAAAAAGCACAAACCTATGGTAAGTCATGCAATTGATTTCCACTAGAAGATGACCAAAATCTGTTAAGGTCTATGAACTAATGTCCCTGCCGGACACAGTTCTCTAAGCTGCCAGCATTACCCTATCTCAGTACATACAAAACAAGATTGTGCATTTTGTGAAGCTGTAGGAAAACTAGCAACCTTCCTCTGAATGGATTTCTTTAATTTACTTCCAACTTACATGGAATAAGAGCTTGGTCTGGCCTGTCATGGCATCCATCATCACATGTCGTGCTGCCTTTCTCAGGTGAATTCTGTTCCTTGCTTTCTACCTCTGCTTCTGTTTGCAGCATCTGGAACAACTTCCTGTTGTGACGTGCTGAGCTGAAATGCTGCCGTTGGATGTTGTGGATTGCTTTCCCTGATTTATCAGGTCGTAAGAGCTTCTTACAGACACCACACCATACTCTCCAATTCCCATTCACCTGTTGAAGCTCAAGGCGAGACTCAGGATGTTGCTGCTGTACAACTTCAAAGAACCCCTTCAGTTTCTGGAATGTTACATCACCACTCTCTTGCACCTTCAATTTCTTTCCAGCATCAGGTGCACTACATGCATATCCAATATCTCCATCTTTGACAACTCTTTTTTCAGTTATACTTGAGAAAAGCTTTGTTGGAATATCATTTCTTTCCTCTCTGAAAGGAGCGAGTGCTAATTTACTTGGATCCAAGTTCGCCATCACTGCAAAGGCTCTCAAACCTCCTACCTTTTGTGACCCCAACAAGACCTTTAAAACAGAACCAATGTTGAAATACTCATGATGCAACGAAAATTACTTTCTCACCAAGTGCTAAAAGATAACCTCAAACATCAAATAAGAAACGCCAGAGTCAAAACTACATGCTATTACCAGACACGCATCCCAGCATAGCTGTTTAACACCAAAAGTTACCTCCACGAGGTCAGGCTCGACAGAAACACATAACTTGAGACAAAAAATCACCAAAAAAAATGCAGAAATATTAAAACTAAAGATGTAAGTTAGGATATACATCACACAAATCTTAAACGATGTTGCCATTAAAGTTAGAGAAAAGAATAACTCCAACCCAGACACAAACAAACACCCACGCATGCAAAAATGAAGGGGGGGAGAGCAAATAAGCAAGTGTTTGCCCATAAATCTACTTTACATATAGATTCAAATGGAGACGCTATCCTGTGGTATGGTGTGACTAATTACATTTGCTTAAAATCCAGAAAACTATGCAAATTCTCTGGACCTCCTGATCAACAACCATGAGGGAAATATTTGCTTGACTACATCCAGTTGAAAACATGAATCTATAACTTGTTCTGAAAGCGGATAACAATTGGAAAGTCTTGCAATGTAGTTAGAAGTGAAAATGAAACTATGCTTAGAGTTGAGACATCGCAAATGACTGAGTTCCTCCAAACACCATTCTCTTTATGTACCACCATTTTTTTCTCTTTATTGTTCATGCTCATGTTAGCCCAGACACACAAATAATAACACACATAAGAGCACAATGCACATGCACATGAACAAGAGAACAAGCACACACAATACAACAAAGTGTGGTAAAATACTATGCTCCAATTAATGATCAAGCATGTACAAGATAATTATATTCCCCAAATACAAACTTTTAAAAAACATGCTCACAACTCGTAAAGCACCAAAGAGAGCAAATGAAGGGATAGGGGAATAAGGCATGAAGAGGCTTAGGCTGAATAAGGAACTCCAAAGCAACCTCTCACAAGAGTAGGAGAGTCCTCCAAGTCTGTAAGCATACACAACTCCAAGCACTCCCACACCTTAAAGAGTGTAAGCACACCCTAACACCTCCATGTGGCAGACACTTTTTAATTTTGACTTTTCTTAAAGTGTCCATTTCTGTTTTTATGGACAGCAGATTAGTGTTTGACTTTTAGAGGGGGTTTTGGAGGCAATTTGGACAAATGTTGTAAATAGTTTGGTTGCTCTCCTCGAGTGCTCTATGAATACATGATTCATTTCTCATGACCAAATGATCATTTTGTACAGTTTTTAAAACCTAATTCCAATTTTGTCCTAAATTACAAACTAATGAAAGAGTCCATGAATATGTACTATGACTATTGAATCCTAACATAAAAATATACAATTTGAATTTAATCATGTCCATATCCCTAAATTCTAACTATTCCCTCCCTGAATTCTAATTTTCAAAAGTTTGAGATTCCTAAACTTTCTATAGGAGAGAAAATTGGCAAACACTTCAAATTCTAGAAGGATGTCAGAAATCTTTATCTTCTCTTTCTAACAAACTTCTTGTGAGGTACAAACCTAGGCAAACCTTCCACTAGGGACCTCACCTACAAGTTGGATGGTCCAAGTTTGATCAAAAGGCTGGTCAGACTAATCAAAATGGTCAAAAATTAATTCAATTAGATATTGTGATACTACTCATTGAGAGTTATCTATTCATATATAACACTTGTGTATTTGACATGTCTAGCTAAGTCAAAACACGAACTCTAAATTTCAGACTTAATGAGAAAAACACATCAAAAATTGAAAAGCGAGGGTGACACTTGCCAACATCCTATATAATCTTGATTAATAAATTCAAGGACTTGCATTAGTGCCACACGGCATTATTAAATGTAATTTTTTTTTTAAACTCAACTAAAGCCCCAATTTTAGGGTTTCTAGAAAAAAGTGGAAACCCTAATTAAGGTTTTTGTTGGCAGCTTCTACAAAATTGCTTTTCGGAGTTTTATCGGACAGCTTTTGCTTTATCTAGTAGAATCTATATAAACAGTAACACTAAGTTAGTATCACTTCATGGAGCTCTCTTCTTGAGCTTGTGTTGGAGAAAGTGGTCCTACAACTTGGAAAGGTGAAGTTGTGTGTTCTGCATCATTTAGAAGGTGTGATGTAGCTTGGAGCTTATCTATTTGGAGGAGTTCTTCAGATTTGGAGATTGTGGAGTTATGGACAGCTTTTATCTTTTGCGTATTCTTTATGATATAGTGTAACTTCATGTACTTCATCATGAAATGTAATGATCATACATGGGGCAAAGCTCCTTTTATTCCTCTCATTTGTGTATTCTCCATCGTATCTCTATTTTTTTCTTTGTCTCTCTATTGATTGTGGGCCTAAAAACTAACAACTGGTATCAAAGCAAGATAATCTAGAGTACATGGAAAATTTGGCTACATATAGAAGAGTCAAATCTTCATGGCAAATGCAGATCAAGCTCAACCTTATATTCAGTTTTGAGATGCAGATGATTAGTCTTTATGAAGATGCTGAATGTTGAAGGGTTGTAGACTTCAAGAGGGGTCACATCAGAAATTTGGTAGATTGCAGCTATCATAACAGCAATAAACAGTTTATATGTGCTGGATGTGCAGATTGGAGAGCGTTGCTTCCTTACGTACCTATGAAGTGGTGTTCAAACTACTTGTCAACCTTCTAGTGCTCCTTGGAGTTTGTCACTCAACCATATATACAAGAGCTAACATCTAGAACTTGGTGGTCATGGAGAAAGACTTATGTGAGCAAGAGAATTTTAACTTTTATCTCTACATTCACAACTTTATGGAGGACTAAGGACTTATATCACCTTCTTGTATTTGTGTGTGTGTGTGTGTGTACAATAGGTGTAGATAAGAGCATTCAACCTATGTTTGGACTTTGAGTCTATATCCTATATCAACATAGCATCCTATAGTTGTCTCTATCCTTCCAAGTAATACTTCATTAAGAAGAATGGGGGATGCGTGAGTTCTCTTTGTGATGTGTTTTGGGGGAGCTCTCTTCATGACAAAGTTCCTTGTGTGTGCTTGTAGGATGCTTCGCATGATATGTGAAAAATAGAGGTACCTAAATCTTAATAACTACAAATAACCAATACACCTACTTGGCATATTCCCCTAGTATCAGCTTAGAGGGGGATTGTTAGAAAATATGTCTAAAAGTGGCAACCTTCCACTAGAGACCCCACCTTCAAGTTAAAGTTGGATGGTCAAAGTTTGGTCAAAAGAACACACACACATTAAATTCCAATTTTAGGGTTCTTGAAAAAAAGCAAAAACACTAATTTAGGTTTTTGTTGGAAGTATCTACGACAAGAGGTTGCATACCTCCATGCTCACAAAAGAGAAAGAGAGAATTGAGAATCTTCTAGAGCCCATTAAGTTAGGGTGGTAGACATATGGATGCTCCATTCTATCCGATGGATGGAGTAACATTCGACATCGTCATATCATGAACATAATGGTCTCTAGTTGTTTGGGCACTTATTTTCTTAGGGCCATTGATTGTGGTTGTGCTAGCACACGCATCCCTCGAGAGTTTATATTTGAGAACCTTAAAGGTTCCATTGAGGAAATCAATATGCGAAATGTAGTGCCTCAAATTGTAAGAGAATGGGAGAGTTGATAGAGGTTGAGTTTCTTGGCATTGTGTGGAGTTCATTCACTCCACATTGCTTAGATTTGTTGATCGAGGATATAGGGAAGCTCCCTTGGCTATCTCCTGTGGTAGATGATGCAAGAAAAGTGATTTCTTTCATATGTAAGAATCACCAAGCATTAGTTATTTTTCGAGCTCATAGTGAGAAAGAGTTGATTCGTCCAACAGAGTCCCGATTCGGCTACATCTACCATGTCTTTGCTAGACTACATTTATGCATGGATGCATTACGCATGACAAATGTAGACCTTCAATGGTGGAGCATGGCAAGAGGACGCACAGAGAGAGCAAATTATGTGCAACGAAAGATTTTCGACATGGATTTTTAAAAAGAGGTTTTGAATATCACGCCTGTCTTGCGACTGATTCATATAGTACTATGATTTGTGAATATGGAAGAATCCATACTTGGCCTTTTATATCATATGTACACACGGATGTAGGAGGCTATTTCATATGTGACTATTCTATCAACTTGTAGGTATATTTGAATTCTTAACTAATAATTATTTCAAATTTGTGATTGCATTGATGATTGTATTTGCTTCTTGCTTTTATAATCTTTAATGTAAACTACGTGATGTGATGGAGCTAGTAGAGTCATGACAGGAATTCTTATCGCGCTCGATTCCTAGTTTTGAAGCACTTTCACACCCTTACTTTAAGGGTCCACGTTTATGGTCACAACCACACATGCGACGTATGAAAGACTTATACATGGAGCGCATTGTGAGTCCTGATGAGCAGGTGGTATTTGATAGTGAGTTTTCAACCTATATGAGCAATGTTGGTATTGCCTATGCTAGATCCATCTCATTGAGGTTAGACGTCACATCTCGACCTCTAGAGTGGTGAAATCATTACAGTTATGATCACCCTACCATTGCACCATACACGCTCAGGGTCTTGTTATAGGTATATATACCTTCATAAGTTCAGAGTTATCCAAACTTAGGAACTCAAGATAAAGAACACAAACACATACACATTGGAAAAAACAACAAACAAAAGCAAGAGACTTAAGATCAATATAAGACATGAAAAATACAAACAAGAAAGAAAACCAATACAAAATGAGACACACAAAAAAATAATCAATAAGAAGAAAGGAATTTGAAATAAGAATTATAAAAATTAAAATTAATAGATAGATAGATATATATATATATATATATATATATATATATATATATATATATATATATATATATATATATATATAGATTAATATATATATATAATAATTAAAATAAATTTTTAAGAAATAATAATAATAAATTTATTGAAATATACTAAGAAAAATAATAATAAAAATAAAAAAATAGCTAAAATAATAATAAAAGTACTAATAATAATAAAAATAAAAGAGCAAAAGACTAGAATGAAGCTATAAATAAAGAGTGAAAAAACCCCTACAAAATACCTTATCATTAACCAATATAAAGTTTCCCTTTTCTATTGAATTTACTAATGATTAATTTGAACACATGAAAAGAAGAAGAACCATAAATGAACTTGTTATGAAGTAAGAAAGTCCTTACCTTCTTTGAAACTTTCTTGAATAAATACCCTTTTTGAACAAGCAAAGAGATTAGTTGAAAACACTAAACTACAAATGAGACAAGCTTGAACATAGACGAGAAAATCTAAACAATTGAGAGCAAACAACGCCATACTTTGCTAGATTTTCCTTCTAATTGAAGCCTTTAGGGAAGAAGGTATGTAAAGTTTGCAGCCAAAATAACTCCCTACACAAAGCTACTTTGTAAAACTCTTTAGAGTTTCTAAAATTACCTTCTATGTGTTCAATAGGAAAACAACGAAATGATTCAAAACCTCAATAGAAAAGGGGAACTTTATATTGGTTAATGATAAGGTATTTAAATATCATTCATGATGAGCAACATGAGATTTAGAAGATGATCCATGCACATCTTGAGAGCATCAATAAGAGGGTTACGAGAGCGCGATGAACTGCTACTCCTAGACCTCAGAGAGATCCACCTGAGGAGCAAGGTCCATCTATGAGTGTGGCACCAATTTATACTAAGAGACGCAAGGATGTGTCCTCGACGTAGAGGCAAGCCCATTGTGGTAGAGGCTCAGCTCGAGGATATTGTAGAGGATGCAGCAAAGGATTATGAGTTCACACAGATGGTTCCTACTGTGGAACGAGAGTACGATGATGAAGAGTGTCATTCCTGGAGATGATAATTCTCTTTCATCATCAAAGGATTCCTTTGGCATAGATGATCTAGAGTAGATATAGACTCATCTGTTAAGCCCACTACGATGTATCTGACATATCACATATATGACATTACCATAGTACAAGAAGAGGTTTAAAAACGAGATTTAAATCGAGGTTTAAATCGTTTAAATCGTAGAGGTTTATAAAATCGAAAATAAAAACCGGGGTTTTTATTCAATGTGAGAGATTTTTGTATTTTGAAACATAAAGCTATATACCAATGCATATTTAACACCTTTTTGATATACCTGACATGAATAAAATATAAAATCACCTGCCGTGCATTTTAAATAAAGGAGTCAACAATGAACATACATCATTACATGATACTGGTAACTGTATATATCATACATGAAAGTGAACAGTGGAACAATGGACATAATCAACTACGAATCAGTCAATGAGTCATGCTATACATAATACAACTGCCAGCAATGTCATGTGACAAAACAAAAGAAAGGCTCTAAGAGTGAGGCTTAAGACAACTCCAAGGAAAAAGAAAAGGAGAAGTTCAATGTGACCTCCAAAGCAATTATGGAGGAGTTGTCTGACATGGAGGATATTTTATGTGCTACTACATGATTGATTATACATATGTATATGATGCTTCCACTTTATGACATGCACCTCACAATTCACTAGCGGTGATCTTATTGATGCCCTACTTATCGTGAGCGATGCACTTTCACAGACTTGGAACATGGATTCATGTGCATCTTTTCATGTAACTCCTATCAAGGACTGTCGTGCTACTTTTCATGCAAGAAATCATGTCACTGATGTTCATGGCACAAAAATGTGGGTTCTCTCATGTCCATACAAGGAGAAGTAGATGGTTCAAAGCCATGGATATGCAATCATATGGGTACAGCAAGACTATATGAATCAAATTATTGACATCACCATATGACAAGGTAGGAGCAATCATGAAAAGAGCCTACTGATAACCTGGATAGTAGATACATAAAATGTCATGTATTGATATGGGACTAAATCTCATTTGCATGTCTTGGACAAAGCTATGGTTCCAAGTTTTTACAAGTTTCAACAGACTCAAGTAAACCTTACCACTTTAAAGTTATTATCTTTCATTTATTTATGCATATTCGTGAATCATATCTTATGAACATAAGGATACTATATGGGAAGCCCTATTTTTTAAGGCATGTAACCTAACCTCATGGCTAGGCTCTTTCAAATTATCAAAGATTATTAGAAATTTTTATTGCATATCCTTAAGGTATTCATCAAGAGCTTTCTACTAATACATGGCATGAGCCCATCTGTAACCTAAAAGCCCTTCAAAAGTCGAACCCTAATTTTTGGTCAAAAATTGCTTTTCACTTAATTAAAGATCAATGGCTAAGATCTAAACTTCAAAATGCATTGAACAATGGCTATTAATCAATCGACTATGAAGCTATTATGAAAAGCAAAAGTAAATCAACGAAAAGCACACTCATGAGCTATGAAGATTTTGGTGCAAGATTTACGATTTTGGAAGCTTTTTTGCTTAGCTTTTTCAGATGGAGGCTTAGCCTATATAAAGAGGGCTATACTACCCACTTTTATCATCAAGTCTACAAGCTCTCAAGCTTTGTGCTCTAGGGTTTTGAGCTAGGAGTGTTCTTGAAGATACATATGCAGATTTGAAGTCTTCTTCGTGGCTGGCCTTCATCTTCTTCACACATATCTTGTGTGCCTTGCTGATTTTTATGAGTATTAGCTCTTATATTCAGGTTTTAAATTATTGTTATTGTTGTACTAAATTTATAGCTACTTCTTCAACAATTGAGAAGACATAGTTGTTGTTCATCATCAGAGAAGACCTAATGTCAAATTAAGGTTTGTGTCATGGACACAAAGGAAACTATCCTGAACCTTAGATTCCATGTCACTTTCTATATCTCAGACTTGGCTCAGAATTTGGAGAATCTAATGCTCCCATCGCGGCTGGAACGTGCTAAAACCCTAAGATCGACGGCCTATTTGCTTGATTCTGAAACTCGAGGTCTTATTTCGAATTGATGACATCATCAATTTGTAACCGCCATTGATGAACCACCCTTGAAAACCTATATAAGGAGGGGTGTCCAGTTCCAATTCTAGTTTTGTGCCTTGTTCTAGTCTTGTCTAGTCTACTTTCTTGGACATACTGTTGTGTCGTGTTTTAATCTTGTAGTATGAGATCCTTTCCAGTTACTCCTTGTATCTAGTTCATCTCCTTGAAGGGAGTTCTTGTAATCCAGAGATCTTGCTTCATACCTACAATCTCGAGTTGTGGGATCTTCTATATCATCTCTAGTTGAGTTATCTATACCTATCAGTCCCGGGTTATGGGACTTCTTGTATCAATTATATATTCATGTATTATTTCCCTACATGGGTGATCTTGTAATCGAAAGTGTAATTCTGAAATCTTGTAAGTTGTCTAGTCTAGTCAGAGGGCACAATCTAGTGCTCCCTTGACATTTTGGCAAGACTCTCCACATCAACTCCGTATCAAGAACGATGGACTCCATATCCATACTTAGAAATATTGAATTTACTTTGAATGATGTATTTAAAAAACTCCAAGATTTTGAAGGGAGAGTAAGACAAGGTGATCGCTCAGTTGCGAAATTTGCATCAGACTTCAGAAATTTTTTTCAAGGATCCACATATCAAGAAGACTACCTAGTTAATCAATTTCAAAGTGGCCTCAAAGATAAAGTGAAGTATCTCTTGCTATCCATGCCTCAAGGAAATACCTTGGATGATGTTATCAATCACGCAGTTCAATGTGAGAGTCAATTGTTCAAAGAAAGCCAAGTCCAAGAGCTAGAAGTATTGAGTAATCAAGATACTCCTCCTCAAGAATCCGAATCAAGAATCTTTGAGTCCCAAGAAGTAATTACAAATGATATGGAGTATACACATTACGAAGATAGCCAAAAGGAAAAGGACAAGAAGAAGTTCATGTTCAATCAAGGAGGTACGCTTGCTCAAGTCTCTTCATCAAAGATCTAGGAATTACTGCAATATACCACATAATTTGTGCAATCTATCTTTATGGAGAACCTATGCAATTTGATAACATCAAGGTCAGAGGACTTACGCCCAAGGAAAGAAAACATCGAAAGGATAATGGATTAGGCTTTCACTATGGAGATCATGATCATATGGTATTCAAATGTCCTAAGAAGAAGTAGAAAGTTGGAACTAGGAATTCCACAATCAACATCCCATATCAAAGGAACCATCATCAGAGACAAAGGATGAATATATCATATCACGAGAATTAGCTAGTTGATTCTGCACCTAGATATACTACGAAGCCTTTCTAGTTTTATCATGGATATCCATCATCATCATGTTCCAGTACCACACATCAAGAACTCTACAAAGACCAAGAGCTATGAAGATTCAAGTCCTAGAAGATCTCATTGTCACATAAATGGGGACCGCTCCTCGTGGAACTCGTTGCTTAAGAGGCAGGTGATGTCATGGACACAAAGGAAACTATCTTGAACCTTAGATTCCATGTCACTTTCGATATATCAAACTTGGTTCAGAATTTGGAGAATCTAATGCTTCCATCTCATTCCAAACATTCCAAAACCCTAAGATCGACGGTCTATTTACTTGATTTTGACACCCCAAGGTTTTGTTTCGAATTGATGACATCATCAATTTGTAACCGCCATTGATGAACCGCCCTTGAAAACCTATATAAGGAGGGGTTGGCCGCATATATCCTGAGTCTAGCCAATGCCAGTCTTGGGAGCAAGGAGTCTTTAACTCCAAGTAAGTACTTTCCAAGTTCTAGTTCCAGTTCTAGTTGACTTGTTCTAGTCTTGTCCAGTCTAGTTTCTTGGACATCCTTTTGCGTCATGTTGTAATCTTGTAGTACGAGATCCTTTCTAGTTACTCCTTGTATCTAGTTCATCTCCTTGAAGGGAGATCTTGTAATCTGGAGATCTTGCTTCATACCTACAGTCTCGAGTTGTGGGATCTTTTGTATCATCTCTAGTTGAGTTACCTATACCTATCAGTCCCAAGTTATGGGACTTCTTGTATCAATTATACATTCTTGTATTATTTCCCTATGTCGGTGATCTTATAATCGAAAGTGTAATTCCGAAACCTTGTCTAGTCTAGTCACTGGTCAGAGGGCACAATCTAGTGCTCCCCTAACAGTTTGCTGCTAGATGTTATAAACAATCCTTTCACTTCCAATTTGCACTCTTATACACACACTCTTGGGCGCTTTTCTCTACATTTTGTATCTAGAACCCTTTTCTTTTACCCTAGATTCAGAATTGTATCATTATTTCAATTGTACATTTTCATTAAGCATTAGTTTAGTAAGTACTTAGCATTCAGATACTACATTTCTAAAATTGTCTCTTGTCTGTTCCTTTATCATTCATCTCTCTTTATTCTGTCAATGTGTATATGTGCTAAGGTTCTAAGTGTTGGAAAGCTCTTGGATTATCTGTGATTATTACTTGGGCCTACCTCACTTCCAACAAACTTTTGTTTGCTGAAGAAGAGAATCAAGATTTCATGTAATCACAAGGTCATCTAGATAGAGTACGATCACAATTGTCTTCCTTCCTCTCTTTAGAACATGTAAATTAGCATCAAAAGCACATCTTTTGAGACCTAGATCCAAGAGATACATATCCATCCGTTGATACCATGCTCTAGGACCTTGTTTTAGTTCATATAATGCCTTCTTCAGCTTACATACCTCATTCTCTAAATCGGGAGCCATAAACCTTGGTGGCTGAGACACATATACCTCCTCCTTGAGATCTCCATTCAAGAATGCTGATTTGACATCCTTGTGATAGACTGGCTATAGTTTATGAGTAGCACCAGCTAGTATTACCCAGATAGTAGTCATCCTTGATGTCGAGGCAAATGATTGACAAAAGTCATTCCCTTCGACTTGTGAGTAGCCCTGTGGAACAAATCTTGCTCGACTTCTCCAAAGTACCATCAACCTTGTAGTTTCGCTTCAAGGCTCACTTGATGCCAAGGTGGTACAGAATGTTTGATAAGATACATACGATACGCGTATGGTACGTGGTCTAATACCAAAGGTTGAGATATAGAACCACATTAATTAATCGATCAATTAATTAATTAATTAATTAATTAATTAATTAATTAATTATATGTGTGTGTGTGTGTGTTTACTATATGTATGCATGGCACATGTATGTATGCAATGTGCATGTATGATTGAGCCGTACCAAATGATTGCATGTACGCATGACACGTGCATATATGCTTGCATGTATATTATATGCATGTATGTATGAATGTATGCATGTATGCACAGTGCATGTGCCATGTAAAATGTATGTACCATGCATGTAATGTGTTCTGTATTTATGCATTCAATCACAAATGTGCAAGCTTCAATATGCATGTATGCTTGAGCCCTAAATGCATGCATCGTGTGATATGTATGCATGTATGTATGTAATATGTATGCATGTATGTAATATGTATGCATGTATGTAATATGTAATATGAATGCATGTAATATGTATCATGTACATTGTACGCATATATATTCTATATTATATATTATATGTATGGAATCATTACAATATGAATGCATGTATGTATGTGGTAATATGTAATATTTATGCATACATGCAATGTGCATATATTATGTGTGTATTTTGTATGCATGTAATATGTATGCATGTGATAATGTATATAATATGTGTGGATGTATGTATGTACTATGCATGTACGTAGTGCGTACTATGCATGTATGTAATCAATGCACATGCCACATAATGAATGCACACTACACATGTCATGGCACACTTCATACAATCTTCAGATGACAGATAACAATGCAAGCAAGTATGAATGTTCAAGTCCTTAGACATCACCTCCATGCCAACTTGAAAGGTTGAGGGCATAGGTTCCAATATTAAGGTCTTCCTCAAAAACTGTGTGCTTATGGCCACTCAAAAGGGAGCTCACAAATTTCAACCATTGGTTGAAATCATATTTTTAAAAAAAATGTTATATATATTTAATGAAACTCTCTTACCATACCAAACGTTCCAAACCTATATGGAATGTGTTCCAATCCAACTATGCTTGATGCCAATGACTTTGTGCTTAGGGGGTAGATCCATAGCTCCTAAGTTCCATTCTTCGTGATATTGTCATATTTCGCTTGCATGGCAGCCCTCCAATTGGGATCATGGAGTGCCTCTTCCACATTTGTTGGTTCCTATGCATGTTTTTGAAGGAGCTCAGCCATCAAGGTTGCGTTTACAATATGGGCGCTTGCTCATATCTGCTCCTCTATTCTCTATGATCGCCTTCATCCATCTTCAACATGTTCTAGTAACTAGTGGGTGGGGTTTTCAACATCATAGAGCTTCCTAACCCAATGTGGCAATGGTTTTCCGTTTAGGAAACGGAAGTTTGGTGAATTTCAGACTCATCATCTGAAGATGACGCTTCCTTCTCGTGTAGAAGGGATAGCTCTTCTGCAACATTGTTTTGTTAAGTTGATGCTTGATTCCTTTACTCTTGCAGAAATGTTCAAACTCTCTTGATGTAAACTCACCACCATCGTCTCTCTTGAATTTCTTCATCTTCTTCCCTACTTCAGTTTCAACAAGTTTGAAGCCATTCTTTAAACTTAATAAAGCCCTTATTGCGAAGGACGTGCACCCACATTTTCCTACTTCAGTCGTCGAAGAGTAACATGAAGTGGGAAGATCCGCCCAAGGCCTCTATATGCATCTTTCCGCACAAGTCAGCATGCACCAACTCTAGAGGATAGCTTGCTTTGTTCTTGCTTTCCTGTGGAAATGCCTTCCTTTGTTGCTTGCCTATCATGCAAGCTTCACATGGTTCCTTCATGCCTGCAATTGATGGCAGGTGTGCAACCATACCCCTGTGATGTGTTTCCTTGAGTACAAGGTATCCAATATGGTCGAATTTCTCATACCATAACTTACTTGTGTCAAACTTGTAGCGGTTATAAGCAAAGATAACTCATACAAGTTGTTCCTCCTTATGCAAGTCCCAACAATTGTCCATAATCTTAGCTCCTTTGTTGTTGAAAGACTTCGTGAACTTGATCATTTATAGAAAAAGCCAATTTGTTTTGATTTGTGGAATATACAACACATTTAAAAGTATTATGATATCCCAATACATTAATGAAAGAAATCATACCTTCACCCTCTGCATGACATCTTGCATTATTCCCTACCTTTACTATGATGGGTTCATTTAGAGGTTGTGTGGAACTCTAAAGGCCTTTTCTACTCGTCATGTGATGAGAGGCACCACTGTCCAATACCCATGAGTCATCTGTCCCTGAATCTTCAATAGAGAAGCATAACTCCTCTATCGTTACAAATAACTCAAGCTCTAATTCTACAGTGTTGGAAGACTCCTTGCCCTTGCCACCTTTTGAAGAACCATTCTTCTCTTCTTCCTTTTTGATGCAAGAGTCTTAAATTTTGTGGCCTTTATTCTTGCAGTCAAAGTATTCTCCTTTGAAGTTCTTTTTGTAGTTCTTTTTGTCTCCATCTTTTGAAAAATCCGTTTTGCTTCCTTTGGCATTTGATGTGAATGGAGCATCTCCTCCCCTCCATGAGTAAGGCACTGAATTCTTCAGAAGTTAGTGGCTTAAGTCTGATTTGCATATTGAGAGCAATTAAAACTATAAAACTTTGATGCACATATTCAAAGACAATGTCAAGCTAGCTCCTCGCTTGACTTTTGTACTCATCCTCTCGCCATTTGATCCCACAGATTCTTTATGCAAGTGATGAACACCTCTATAGTTCTCCAAGTTCTGAATCCATGTCCAATTACGAGTTTCATATTGATTTTTCAATATGTTCCATGCTTCAACAAGCCTTGGTAGTATGCTAAATCAAAGTCAGAACACTATTAGTAGTACTTTGTAACTAGAGCACATAGTGCATCTTTGTTTCTATGCTATTGGGGTAAAGGCCCTAAATGACCCCTCATAGTTGTACACTTGTGTATAGGCCTTTAAAAGGCTGATTATAGTCATTTTTATTCTTTTGGCCAAGTTCAGTGTGAACTTGGCCAGGCCCTATAAATAATAACCTAAATTAAAGTTAGGGTCTCTTCTTCTTTTGGAGAACCCACCAAAGAGTTGCGCCTCCCTTCTTTTTTGATCTCCCTCTCTCTCTCTCACCTGCGTGTGCTGCCGGTCACTCACCTTCCCTGCTGCTCAGTCAAGAGATGCTCCATTTGAGCTTCTCCATCTGCTGAATACTCTCTCTTGCTCCAACAACTGGTATCAGAGCTCCGTTGAGGCATTAGAGGAGCTGCGTTTCAGTTTTCAGCAGGGTTTTCTTCAGATTTTGCAAGATCTTCGCGTTTCATCGCGAAGAAGGTGCCCAAAACAGAGACATCAGCATTTTTGGAGTGTTCTACTTCAGTTTTTACAGGTTTTTCTGAGTTTTGTCGCGAAGAAAAGGGTTGAAAGTGCTCAAAACAGGCTATTCAATTTTCTCTGAATTTTTCAAAATTCTAAAGAGAAAATTTGGGGCTTTTGCTCCCTTTTGCTCCTAAAGGCTTCCTTATAGCCTTATGTATACAGTTTGAGGTCAAGAAAAGTCAAATTTGCTGATTTGAAGCATAAATTGACTTGCTGGAATTTTCTGCAGGTAAATTCAGAAAATTACAGATTTTAATCTTGTGGTCCAACTGGTCTGATTTTGCTCCATTTTGCTCCCACAACAGTTTGAAACCATTGTGCATCTTTTTTAGAAGTGATACTCTGATTTGGTGCATTTTTGCCCAAATTTCAGCATATTAACTTCTTCATCGTGCAATCATGGCGTCATCCTCCTCAGATGTGAAGAATCTATTTGAGATTCGACGTTTTGAGGGAACAGGTTTCGATTTGTGGAAGGAGAGAATGCAAGGTATTCTCTTCTTGAAGGATTGTGATAGGGCATTGGAAGCTGAAAAACCAGAAGATATGTCACAAGAAGCTTGGCTGATCTTGAACAAGAAAGCTGTTACGTATATCAAGATGGCCGTCTCTGATGAGATCTTGGTAGATCTCAAAGGGCTGACCTCTGCTTCAGAAATATGGGCAAAGCTGAAAGCAACTTATGAGAACACTACGCCTGTGAACCAAGTGCATTTGATGCGGAAGCTTGTTAGTATGCAACTTGATGAGTCCAAGAGTGCAGCTGAACACTTATCCCTCTTTACAGGTACTTTGTCACAATTGCAGGACTCAGGTATGCCTGCTTTTGATGACAAACTTAAAGCCATCTTCTTGCTTATGACACTTCCTGACTCATGGGAGACATTGGTAGTCTCATTGTCCAATAACCCCAACCTGACCTTTGATGGTGTTAGGGGTTCTATACTTAATGAAGAGATCAGGAGAAAAGCAGGTGGTGAAGGTGGAAGCTCAGCTAACATGGGTAGAGGCAAGACAGATAAGAAGAGTAATAATGCACAAAGGAACAAGAGTAAGAGTAGGGAAAGAGGTAATGGCAGCAAAGGTAAAAGCAATGATGTGACTTGCTATCAGTGTAGAGGCAAGACAGATAAGAAGAGTAATAATGCACAAAGGAACAAGAGTAAGAGCAGGGAAAGAGGTAATGGCAGCAAAGGTAAAAGCAATGATGTGACTTGCTATCAGTGTGGAAGGAAAGGCCACAAGAAACCTGATTGCCGCTATTACAAGGCACAGCTTGAAAGAAATAGGAATGCTGGAGATAAAAAGAAGAGCAAGAAAGAAGACAAGATTGATGCATAGGACATCCAAAAGGACAAAGAGAAGGCCAATGTGGCCTCTAATGTAGTCATAGAGGAGCTGTCAGATGTTGAGGATATTTTGTGCACTACTTTATCAGCTGATGATACTTATGCATATGATTTCTCTCTGAATGTTCATACACAGGACATGTCGATCACCAAAAGTGATCTTATCGATGCTTTGCTGACTGTTAATGATGCATTGGCCCAGACATGGATAGTTGACTCTGGTGCTTCTTTTCATGTGACTCCTATCAAGGAGTGCTTTTCTACTTTTACTGCAGGCAGCCATGGGCATGTATACCTTGGAAACAATCATGCTTGTTCCATTGAGGGTATAGGCACAGTGCATTTCTCTACAAATGGCACTAATGAACTGGTTTTGCATGATGTGCGTTATGTACCAGGGATCAAGAAAAGCTTACTCTCTGTGGGTCAAATGGATATACATGGTTATAGCATTCTCTTTGAGAGAGGATCATGGAAAATGACAAAGGAATCAAGGCTGATTGTGAAAGGCATAAAGAAGGGAACTCTCTATTGCTTGCATGGGAAAGCCTTATCAGGCAAGTTCATTGCTTTGGCTGAAGTTCACTCCCATATGGAGTTGTGGCATAAGAGACTTGGCCATATGAGCCAAAAGGGTCTCACTAAGCTTTGTAACTTAAAGCTAAAGGCACAAAGCTTGATTTTTGTAATGAATGTCAATATGGAAAGCAAGTAAACGTTCCTTTTATTCTGGTATGTCTCGTAAGTCTTGTGTACTTGATCTTGTTCATTCTGATGTATGTAGCATGCCCACCGAATCTGTGGGGGGTGCTTTGTATTTCATCTCTTTTGTGGATGATTTTTCTAGAAAAATTTGGGTTCAAGTGCTTAAATCTAAGGATGAAGCATTTGCTGCATTTAAGCGCTTTCATGCATTTGTGACCACCCAAACAGGTAGAAAGCTGAAATGCTTGCGTACGGACAATGGTGGTGAGTAAACAAGTGCTGAATTTCAGAAATTTTGTGAAAATTTGGGCATTAAGAGGGAGCTTACTGTTCCATACAGCCCCTCTTCTAATGGTGTGGCTGAACGCTATAATAGGACACTTTGTGAGAGGGTGAGATGCATACTGTCCATAGCTAATCTCCCTCATGGATTTTGGGGAGAGGCACTCAAAACTGCAGTACATATTTGCAATAGATCCCCTCACATGTCCTTGAAAGGTGACATCCCTGAAGAGGTTTGGTCTGGCAAACCTGCTTCATATGATCACTTACGTGTCTTTGGCTGCGAGGCTTTTGTGCACATAAGGCCGGAGCTGAGAAACAAACTTGATGCTAAGTCCATAAAAGGTCTCTTCATGGGATATGGTGAAGAAGGTGAAATGGGCTACAGAATTTGGATACCTCAGCTCAAGAAAGTTGTACGCAGCCGGGATGTTGTTTTTAATGAGGCAAGGCTGCTTCAAAATAATTGTGCCTCAAAGGATGACCATAAAAGGGTCAGATTTCAGCATGACCAGCCACCTATTAGGCCTGATTTTGATCCTCAGGATGCACCACAAAGGACTGAAATGCAGCCACATGTCAAGCTTTCCAAAGATGACTGTCCCAAGGATGATGATGCAGCCAACTACATGAAGAGTGTTCCATATGCATCAGCCTGTGGTTCACTTATGTATGCTATGGTTGCCACTCGGCCAGACATTGCTCATGCAGTGGGAGTTGTTAGCAGGTTTATGGCTAATCCTGGCAAAGCTCATTGGGAGGCAGTCAAATCTATCTTGAGGTACTTGAAAGGGACCAAGAATAAATGTATTTGCTATGGCAAAGATCCATTGGAGCTGAAAGGCTTTTGTGACGCTGACATGGCTGGTGATGTGGATACTCGTAAATCCACAAGTGGATATATATTTACTCTTGCAGGAGGTGCTATTTCATGGTGTTCTAGGTTGCAAAAGATTGTTGCTCTGTCAACTACGGAGGCTGAATATCAAAGTCACCAGGGGACGGGGGCGGGTCCAGGGAACGGTGGTGTCCCCGGGACGGTGGTGTCCCGGGGACGCGACGGCACTAGAAAAACGCTGATTTCTTAAGAAAATATAAAATTGAAGTAATGTATAATGAATGTGGTTACATATGAAATGACCAATAACAACAACACTGTAAAAACGAAGTGTCTTTCAAGTAGAAACATACAGGAAGCATATTGAAATTTGAGCGTTCAAAGTTATAACTTTCCACATATATTTATCGTAAAAAAAAAAAGATTCTACATCATCATCATATAAACATATCAAATACATAAAAAGAAGTAAGACTCAAAAGTCAATGATCATGTGACATATATGATATCGCACTATCGTGCAAGCAAAAAGATGTTACATTATGGATCCACAAGAAAAACTAGTGTGGATCCTAAAAAGTAAAATTAGAAAATCTAGAGAGTACAACATAAATGTAATAACTATGGAGAAAAGAGAAGAAAGGTGAAGAAAGGACTAAGAGGGTGAAGAGGGTTGCTGAATATGCAAGGTTGATAGTAGTTGAAGCCTCCATACACATGAGATCCAAGGAGAAAAACTTAAAATTGAAGATAAGCTTGTGTTTTGAAGGAGCAATGGCCTCTATTCATGGTTGTTTATGGCCCTCAAGATAGTTCTAGAGATCCCCTAAGGTAAGCCCTAAAGATTCCAAGAGAGAGGCAAACCAAAATTGACATTTTTTGGCCAAAAAAGTTGTCCCACAACCCAAGCCGTCCCGGATTGCCGTCCCCAAACCGTCCCGTCACATGAATCCGTCCCCGGACGCGTCCCCAGGACGTTTTGCTGTTTTAGAGAGTTGTCAGGGGACGCCGACCGTCCCGATTAGGCGTCCCCATATTTTGGCTTAAGGGGACGGCGTCCCGACGTCCCTAGGACCCGGGGACGAGTCCCCATGTGACTTTGCTGAATATATTTCAGCCACTGAAGCTTCCAAGGAAGCCATTTGGATGGCACGTTTATGCTGTGAGTTTGGTTTGCCCAGCAAGGCACCTATGCTTGGATGTGACAGCCAAAGTGCTATATGTTTAGCAAAGAATGCCATGTTCCATGCATGTACAA
>CM035410.1:138548417-138730917 GCA_020310875.1 Ceratopteris richardii | reverse complement strand
AGTGTCATGGGTATAGTGTTTGGGTTCAAGTCTCCACTCACCAGAAATGTTCAGCCTTCGGACATATCCAAATGTATGGGTGCCTCTACCTTACGAGATTGGATGTGTGTCTTTCATTCATAGTACTCTCAAAAAAAAAACTCCCACGAGAAATGGATTCCACATGAAAGCATGAGCATATTAAAGCATACAACCTAAAGCACCACAATTATAAACAAAGGTAATGATCAAGAATTACCCTTTCCATCCAGACCACTTAATACACATTATAAAATCAATACCCCTTTTGCTTTGTTGTTGGCAATAACTTTTCATAAGAAAGCATCTTATTCCCATGTGAGGGGAACAAGATGCTTTCTTATGAAAAATTAACAAATTATAAAGCTCAAATGATGATAAAATTAGAGTACTCGGTACTTTCACTACAAGATGTCTTTCATGTTCATAGCGTGCCCAAAATTATGATCATCGCATCGTTATTAATGCCATGACCAAAATTGTGATCATCGCATGAGGGGAACAAGATGCTTTCCTATGAAAAAATAAAGTGAAACCAACCAAGTTCCCACTTTGGGTTGAGCTCTCAAGCCTCCCATACTTTCTTTATAGTCATTTCAATGACATTTTATCTCCAATCAAATGCTCATTAGCGATGAAAGAAGATGTTGGGAGACTTATCTATGAGGAGCCCTCCCACTCATTTAATGTTCACTGGCATCCTGAGATTTGCATTGAGGCGTATCTCAACCTTGAACTCCCATCTTTGATCATATCGTCATAGGTAAAGAGGCTCCCTCGAGATAGGAGATTATCTATAAAGACCTTCCAAATGTTTGTATCATAGAGTGCCCATTGAGAATGGAGGCACAAAGAAACAAGTTGATGATGATAGAAACCTCTCATAAAACTTTTGGGGGGAAGCCTCAAATCTCAAGGAGGCAAAACCTAGCTCTGAAAAAACCTTATCTAAAACAAAACAAGTCAAGTTGACTCAATTCACAAAGCCTAGCTTTGAGGGCTTTACGCAAGTCCTACGGAAGAAGAAGAGAAGTCCAAAAACTATCTTGGTGGAAGATCTTTGGATGATACAGAGGTTTCATTAAAAAATAAAGAAATTAATTGATTGGAGAAACATAATTTTCTTGATCCTTGGCACAAAAAACATGTGATAATCACCACAACATATGAGCCTTATATCATCCCATATACCAGTGTAAATGCTCATGGGCAATTTTGTTGCAGTGTCGATATAAGCACCGATATAAATGTTAGTATCATAACACCAGTATGAGCATTGGTATGGACGTCAGTATAAGCATCAGTATGAACGTCGGTACATTTTTGACAGTATAAGTGTCGATATTTATCTGCAAACCGATGGTATGTGTCAGTACAAGCATCGATATAAAAATCGCCAGTATAAGCATCAGTATGTCCCTAGGCAAAATTATCGGTATAAGCGTTGGTATGGCCCTTGGGATACCGACGCTCATGCTAGCACCCATACTGACGACCATGTCTGTTAAAAAAATTTTGGGTAGAGTGTGTTGTCTCTTGCCGCAGCAACATGACAATGCTATTGTGTAGCAAAGGACAATACACACTGCCAAAAAAAAAACCAAGTACATGTGACATGTAATTTAGTGATTGTTGATTTAGGGTTTAGATGAACGGCAACCAAAACAAGATTTGATAAATCAAAACACATTGTCAGACATAAAAGAGATATGTAGGAGCAAAATGAACCATGAACCATGTAGAAAAGAGATATTCCATAAATGAACCATGTAAAAAATTATGGCAAACCACTGCCATATATGAGCCAAATACAAAATGTTGCAAACCACTGCCATATATGAACCAAATACAAAATTGTGGTGCACCATTGTCATATATGAGCCAAATACAAAATAGTGGCATACCACTGCCATAAACAAAACCAAAGGGATCAAAACATCTATATATGCAATCTTGCAACAAAGAACATTCATGAAATGAGACAAATTGAAACAATCTTTATAAACAACAACTAAAAAACACTAAACCAAGTTCAAAATCTCACCTCATAGTAGATGCTCCCATGAAATGACCGCACCATGTCCCTCCAAGTCCTCCAACAATGCAACCAACCCATGACGATATCCATAATCCTCCTCTGCTCATATCGGAAGACGACCCACTGCCAACTCCTACAACAAATATGTAAAATGTGATATCAAAAAACATGATGTGCTTAACATAAACAAATTCATTCATTAAAATGATATTTACACACTCGTGATGTATAGTATCATAATCGCTACTACCCAAATATGATGTTCTGTATCTAGACGTGTGGCTATTGCATCTCGCTGTTGATGAAGAAGTTTGTTACTTCTCATCATGAATCATCTCCCACTCCTCAGCATCTAGCCATAGAATCTTTGGTAAACCTCCTCTGATAGCATCGTGAGCCTCTAATCATCAATGAGACTCACACACCATGTGTTGAATCCACTCAGAGCTGACAAGAGGGTGCCCAGATGTTGGTCGATACTCGCTATAGATCGTCTCTGTGATGTAATTTTTGTGATCCTTGTCTTGTTCACTCCATTTGACCATGACAAAGTGTACAAATTGTATTGTGCACAACTGTCGTATATGCTGACGTATGGCTTTTCTAGCCACATCCATCATTGGAGCTCCATCATGTATATGATACAACTTGGAGTCACCCTGGTCATTAGGATCCCAAGGTGTATGTGGTGTACTGTGTGGTGTACCTACATCTAAGGTACTTGGTTTAGGAGTATTTGTGTGTAATAAAGTAAGTCTATGATCTAAGGATTCAACCGGTTCAGACGAATCAAAAATCAGACACCGTTTGGTTACCCGTATGTATCACCAAAGATCTTGAGTCTAGACTTAGTAGGAGGTCATGTGCTTTTGTAAATAAGTGATCCAACTTAACTTAGTGTTTAGGTCTTAAGGATGTGAAGGAGGAGGTCTTGGGTTCAACCCCCATTGAGTACATGGGGAGAGTATTTTGCCCAAAGAGCTCTAGAGCCTTCTAGAAGTATCCACTTGAGTTAACTGCAGTTAACTAGGACACTTGGTGCAGATATAGTTACATGGCCAACACATGGATGGTTAGTATCCACCTACCCAAGAAGGTAGTCCTTTAGAGAGAGCTATATATAGAGGCATATGGTTGGGAGGAGAGTCACCTATCTAGCACGTGGTGGTCGTAATCTTGCATTAGTATCAAAGCCATGAAGCTTTCATGGAGACCTTGCTCTGATCATCTTCTTCTTCTTCATGCTCTTGCATGCAGTGTTTATGTTCATTCGAATATGTTATATCTGTCTTAGAACTAGCTTCTTTCTTTTTTTTTTACAGTAAAAAGGATACGGATATTTTATCATTGCTGCCCGCCAAGATTCAATCCTCCTATCTCTTTGAAGGAGAGCAAATGATCTATCCAACTGTGAGTTCTAAACACCATGCACAATTGGAGATTCGATCTTGGAACTACATCGATTGGAGATTCTCCTATAGACCACGAGAGACCTATTTGTTAGGCCTATTTGTGTAGGATGAGAGAGACCTGTTTGTGAGGCCCTTATTGTGTAAGATGAGCATCATTGAGCTCAGAGGAGAAAAAGCAATAGACGTCTAAAATTCATTATGGCCGCAAGAATTGAACCTTAGATCTCATTACATGGATGAATTCTTCCATATCACAAAGAATAAGTATCCATTATTTGTTGCACGTTCGATGAGAGACCTGTTTGTCAGGCTCTTATTGTGTAAGATGAGTTTCATTGACCTCAAAGGAGAAAAAGCAATAGAGGTCTGCAATTCGTTATGGCCGCAAGAATCGAATGTTAGATCTCATTACGTGGATGAATTCTTCCATATCACAAAGAATAAGTATCCATGGTTTGTTGCCATCGCCATTTATGCCCAAATTAAGCAGAAAGGAGAATTATCATCAGATGCTCGTGAGTAGGTGGCGCTGCAGAAGCCTGAAGATTACAAAATGAGGGATTGTAGGCCTCCAACTCTTCACGGCCAAAAGTGAAGTAAAAGGAGGTAATTAGCTCCAAAGGAATAAAGGTGCACAATAGGTTTAGAGCGACCTTCCATGAGTTAGCCTAATGGTCTAACCAGTTAACCACGAAGGATTTGACATTTTGCTTTGTCAAATTTATGTTTCATCTATCTCTAAAAGTAGCTATTTTGGGCTCTATTTTACATTTCTTTGCTAATCCCAAGCTGAGAAGCTCTGTTTTCTAAGTTCTCTACTAAGATTTCCATCAGAACCCAAATCTGAGCCAATTGTGAGCCGATTTTGCATCATTTCTTGATCCCAAGAAGAACAAAGCAACACATTATTTACTTACCATCCAAGGACAAAGGAAGGTGGATCAAGCCATTTCGGAGCATCATGAAGTGATCGGGATATGAGAGTGAAGTTGGGAAGTCCATCTATTTTTGGAGGATTTGCCATGTCGTATTTCTAGCACCCTTTGCTTGAATAGAATCTATGATGAATCAAAATTAAATCAAGAAGTAATCTTGTGAAATAGTGCATTTTTTTTATTTTATCATGCACCACTCGTGTTAGGAACTCTAAAGAAAGTTAATAACGGACTGTGTGCAATGGAGGGTACTTCAAGTTATGTCGTGCTTACAAGTAGTATAAGCATATTTATGAATGTTATGGTATTACTTTCATTAGTATCTTCATTCATGTTTAGACCACATATAGCATCATGTGCATCGCATGCATGCATCTAGAGGAATGATTTCAATTCTAAAGTCATGTAACTGATGCATGAAACATAGAATCAACAACTTTAGCTTTAAAATGTTGAGCATACCATGCAACAAGGGGAAAACAACAACACTTCAAATGAGAGGAACGAATTTGAAGTTAGGTTGTTGAAAGTAGATCAGAACCTTGGACATTTCTCCAATGGCAGGTTGAGGCCGTAGAGCTTTGTCAATCCATTGATGGGCTTATAGAATCATATTCAAGCCATTTTGGACTTACTCCAAAAGCCCAAAGATGTAGGTATGGCTATCCTTGGTAGCCACACTAAAGCAATAGCGACCTCGCCTACATCAATTTGTTTTGGAAAAGGATAAGGATTGATCCATTTTCCAAATGGACTTGTTTCCCTTAGTTGGTAGCTAGAGTCACCCCGGTTTGATGACTCCTACCACTCTGCTTTTTATAAAAATTTCGGGGCATTTATTAGGTTTAAGTCATCCATCTGATCTCTCTTTAGAGATAGATTTACTTCCTCCTTACTTCTTAGGTGAAGATAAGGATGGAAATAAGGACATGTATTAACGTTCTTTGAAAAGTGGAATGATGTACACCTACTCAGGAATGACCCTGAACTTATGCAAGTGGTAGAGGCTAGTTTGTCATTAGGCCGTAAGGCCTATGCGTGGTGGATGAGTCTATCTGAGACTCATAAAAAATCCTCAACTTAGGATGAATTTATCCCCTTCTTCAAAAAGGAGTTTCTTCCCAAGAATGAGGAGGAACACAATTCGGAGACTTGGGATCGAATTCATCAAAAGGAAAAGTAAACATCTTCAAGATATAGATGTTTATTTAAGAAAGATATCTAAAAAATAACTTTTTGGCATGATAAAGTCTATAAAAGGATGGAATGCCTAACCCTAAGGGTGTTTGTTTACCACGTACGTGGAGCAAAGCATTAGCTTTCTTGACACTCCAATATGATGCACTAATTCAGGTTGAAAAGTTAAGAAATTCTTTAAAAATCTAGTACAATAATGCAAAAGTTCCTAAGATGAATCAATAGCTCATGTTATTTGATTCCTAGAATGAATCTCAAAAATTTGAAAGAATAAATTCTCTCTAGATGTGAGAATGGAATTCTTCAAGTAAGTTTAATAGTAAGTAGTTCCCAATGTTGGAGTTAGAAGTCTGTGGAAGCATGTGAACAACACAAGGAAGAAGAAGAAGTTTGGAGCATAACACACAATGCTGAATGTATTACCACTAGAATGTAAAAAGATTAAGTAGCCCATTAGGGCAATAGGCGTATATACGAGCCGAGGGAAAAAACCTCCTAAAGAGGGAAAAAAGTACCCCGACGATCCTAGAGTGTTCACACACATCACTACCTAAATATATCAACAAATCCCCCCTAGGAGTGATGCGGTGAACAAGGAGCTGGCACTCATGTATAAGGAAGTGCCAAGCTATGTGGAATCAATCCACAAAAGGAAGTAAGCCCAAAGCTTTGCGGAAAGCTTCAAACTTCTCCATAGGCAGAGCCTTCGTAAAAAGGTCTACAATGTTCTCCTGCGTGGGCACATATGCCAAGCTAATCTCCCTAGTAGAGAACCTCTCCCTTACATAATGATAATGCACTTTAATGTGCTTCGTGCGAGTATGGAACACAAGGTTCCTTGCAACTGCCAAGGTGCTCTGACTGTCAGTGAAGATGTTGGTGGCAAAAGACCGACCAACACCCAAATCAGCCATAAGGCATCTAAGCCACACACACTCAACAGTCGCTATGAAAGCTACCCTATACTCAGTCTCACAACTAGAAGTGGCCACAATAGGCTGCTTCTTGCTCAACCAAGATATAAATGAGCTACCAAGCATGAAGCAAAAGCCACTGGTGGACACACGAGTGTCATAGCAACCAACCCAATCACTATCAGAAAAAGCATGCAAATCTGGCGATAGTGATCCCCCCTTGGGATAAAACAATCCAAGAATCCGGCCACTCAAGTAGCGAAAGATGTGCTTACTGCCTGCCAATGGTTGACACCTGGGCAATGCATAAACCTGCTCATCTGTGAGACAGCAAACTGAATATTTTGCCGAGTAATGCATAAGTAAATCAAGCATCCAACAACCTGCTGATAGAGAACAACATCAAATGCATCTCCAGCATCACGAAGACTCAATCGTAAACCTATCTCCATAGGAGTAGCAATAGGTTTATAGTCTTCAAGGCCAAAACGCTGCAATAATGTGTCAATATATTTCATTTGATACAAGGCCATTCCACCATCAACTTGCATAAACTGAATGCCCAAATAGTGATGCGAATGCCCCAATTTTGGTGTAGAGGCCTCTGCAACAACCATTTTGGCTTCTTTCTTCTTTGCCTCTTTAGCAGCCCGTTTTGGACTGCTCTTGATGACATGATCATTTCCTTTACAATATTTGCAAAACAAATTTTGCTTTTCTGATTTCTTATCATCTTTGTCTTCCTTCTTCGAATGTGCAACATTTGCAGATTTTTGCTTACTAGTAGAAGAGCTCCATTTACCTTTTCCCTTCTGACTAGCCAGGAAAGCTTGATCTGCAACATGCATAAGAGACATGTTTTGCCTAGACTGGTCTTCCTGCAATAGAACAAAGACTAACTCCTCAAATGAAAAGGCATTTGAATTGCCTTTCATCATCAAACAAAGAGTAGACGCAAAAATTTGATATGAGTCAAGAAGATAATTCAAAACGGTATGTACAAGTGACCTATATGGTATAACTTCATCAGCAGAATTCAATTGTTCTTTCAAATCCTTGATCTTTGAGAGAAAATTGTCCATAGAATCATCTTCATTCATGTGCTCACTCTCCAATTGTTTTCGGAGGTAAGCAACATGAGCCTCATTCCTAGCCTGGTACAATGTGGTAAGTGTATCCCAAGCATCCTTAGCTGTTCGCAAGAGTGAATGTGAGGAATAATGGCACGTTTGATAGACAAAAGCTATCAATGCATGTGCCTGAGCATCTCTGACATCCCAACGAATTTGCTCTATAGTAGGTGCAACAGAAACAGTAGCATGAATAGGAATCTGCAGAATATCATCATCTTCGATACCATCTCCATCAGCTCCAGCACCTATATTTGAGTACGTGTATTTGCAGGTGTAACAGGTTGTCTTTCAACACCCTACACAATATTCCATAGTCGTTTTGTGACCAATACATGACGCATCATATAAGCCCATAATGGGTAGTTGGTACCATCCAACTTATCCTCAACAGCCAACATACAAAATACATCACTACTTTCAGCCAACATACATTTTGTATACTCAACATGCAAAATACCTTAATGCAGAAATTTGACTTTATCTCAAAAAGTTGAACACAACTGCCCCAAACAAATTTTGCTAAACTTGTATCAAACTTTGAGCGCTTATACTGGCGAACCTAAACTGGTATATACCTTTGGCAAAAAAAGATGAAATAGCCTCCACAAGCACTACGATAGTGCATTCGAAGGCCGAAACGAGCTCAGATCATGATTTCGGCACTACAGAGCGAAGCGGTTTTGATCTTTGAGACATGCTTAGTATGCTTAACAAATTCCTTGCGATTATGAGACTGCAACCAGAGAGGTGTAAACAATGCCCTAGATGAAGCGGTGACCTACTCTGACACCAATTGTTGGAGTTAGAAGTTTGCGGAAGCATGCGAACAACACAAGGAAGAAGAAGAAGCTTGGAGCACAACACACAATGCTGAATGTATTACCACTAGAATGTACAAAGATAAGTACCGCATTAGGGCAATAGGCATATATACGAACGGGGGGGAACCTCCTAAAGGGGGAAAAAAGTGCCCCGACGATCGTAGAGTGTTCACACACATCACTATCTAAATATATCAATACCCAAGAAATTCCCAAACCATCGATAGTGGTACTTAAGCCCAATGATTGATATAACTTGAAAGGTGTATCAATATTAATCAGTTTCTTATCTTTAGAATCTGAAAAGGCATTAGCATATGCTCGGACTTGAGTTGAGAAAAAGATCTCTAAAATTCCCGTACGTAAGCAAAGACACTTTTGATAGTTCACGAGATCTTAAAGATAAAGACTAAAGTCTTTATTCTTGTTGCAAGGTCAGCTATACTTGATCAAGATTGGCCATGACACAAGAACTTGTGGTTGAAACTACTTTGAAGTTTGCCCAAGTATTGGCAATAAAATTCCTTTTGGGAATTTTCCCCTCAAGCTCCATTTATCCAATGGAAAAGTGTGAAAAGAGTAAGTTATTCCAAGTCTTAACAGAGTGAAAAAATTTCAAGTATGTAGTATGCAAATGTGTCAACAATAATTAAGCCTGTGGAAGGTACAATATAAGGTTGGCCTATCCTTAAAGGAATTTTGAAAAAATCCAAAAAAAAAAGCATGAGTAGATGCATAGAGTTAAGTAGTAGAGAGATTCATGTAAAGTCTTGGCCAAAGTAGCTACTAAAAGCTTCAATAAGAAAGGAATATAAAGACAAGAAGTGAAAAGCTCTTGTCACTACAAATTTTTCAAGAATAAATCAATTGGACTTGAATATGTGAAAATTCAAGTACTTGGAATGCTAATTGGTTTTCATTTGAAAACCCTAGCAAAGAAGAATGGACTTTGTATCAAGTGAAGCACTATTTGAGTAAAAAACTCATCAATCGAATTTTAGTGGATCAACACACTGATGTTAGATACCAGACTAGTATCTTGTGGTTGGATGATATTTTAGATTTTCTCTGAATCTTTTCAAGAATCCAATCTATTTATGTTAAATATAGGAAAATGCTTCAGTACCTTGTTGAAACAGATCTTTGAGAAGTTAAAGGCTTGAGTCATCTACAAATTGACTCCTTGTAAGTTTACATATCTTCGAAGTTTGAATTGGTTTTATAGAGTTTTAGTTTTTTCTTTCTGATTTCCAAATCTTTTGGATTTGACTCAGATTTGGTAAATGATTCTTTTCACAAAAGTCTTGGGTTAGGCGGTTGGAACAAGATAACTAAATTAAACATCCATGATAGATGTTCTGTACAAGAACCCTTTCAATCTTCAAAAGATGATAAGTCGAAGATTGACTTATTCATTTGAGTTTGTTTCTAGTTCTCTAGCATAACTCTAATGACTTTTTAGAGTCCAGTATACTCTAGAATAGAGAGTTTAGGAACTGCTCATCAGATTGACAATTCCCAAGAATTTTTAGCCCAAGTCTTTGTGAAAAGTGTCCTAAGTTGGATAAATTTTCATTTTGAATTTGAATTGGTCAAGTTATAGTACGGTTTACCCAAAGTAAATGGCACATTCCTACAATTTACATAGGATTTTCAAGTCCATTAGGACAAAGTAGTCCTCTAGCTGGGTGAAAAAATTAAAGTAACCTGAGCCAATAAAACTTCAAATTTCCCAAATCAAAATCAAGTGAATCAAGAGTTCTCAAAGTCTTGATAGGGATAATAATCCCACCTTAGTTACTATGTTCATGCACTAATCATGCCCAAAAATAGACTAGTAATTGGAATCTACTCATTTCACATGTTTGTGCCTAGATCACACATCAAGAAACAAGTGAAGTGGGTGGGGATATTTTTAGATCCACCCTTATTATTCATTCACTACTTTGTACTTTGACCAATTGATCAAAATGCAAAGACAAATGGTATTTTAAATCATTTGGGCAGAGATCCACCATAGAGATGAAACATGTTCTTCTAGTTTTAGAACATGACCATGTCCTTCCGATTTAAGAACATGAGGCTCGGGGGTTGCCTACAATAGTTATATAGCTTTATTTTTTAGGACAAAAATATTACTTCAAGGGGGAAAGAATGTAATAAAGTAAGTTTATGATCTAAGGATCCAACCGGTTCAGATGAATAAAGAATCGGACATCGTTTGGTTACTCGTATGTATGACCAAAGATCTCGAGTCTAGACTTAATAGGAGGTCATGTGCTCTTATAAACAAGTGATCCACTTAGCTTAATGATTAAGTCTCAAGGGTCTGAAGGAGGCAGTCTTGGGTTCAACCCCCATCGGGTACATGGGGAGTATTTTGCCCAAAGAGCTCTAGAGCCTTCTAGAAGTATCCACTTGAGTTAACTGGGACACCTGACACACATGTAGTTACATGGCCGACACATGGATGGTTAATATCCACTTGCCCAAGATAGGAAATCCGTTAGAGAGAGCTATATATAGAGGCATATGGTTGGGAGGAGAGTCATCTCTCTAGCACGTGGTGGTCGTAATCTTGCATTGTGGGTGACACAACATCCATCACACTGCCTCCACAACATCCGCCTCCTCCTTCAGACCCACCCATAGATCCATCTTTGGAACTTGCTCCTCTAGAACGTGATCTAGATGGACAAGATACGTGAGTGCTTGTATTGTGTTGTGGTGTCGAATGTTGGCACATAAGTCGACTGGCGGAGCCACTAGGGGATGGCTGAGAAGACGATCATGGTGGAGTCATAAAGCTAGGAGTGTCACCAGCGGGATTAGTCCTACCAAAGGGAGTGTCGTGGATGGGAGTAGTCATGCCAAAGGGAGTGCTGCCAATAGGAGTATCCCCATCAAAGGAATTGCTGCCACAAGAGATCTAGTATTGTGATGCGACGGCTTGATAAGAGGGAGGTGCCTGAGATATGAACTCTAAATCCTCTATCATGGAATGCAGAGTGAATGGTGGACTATCCCCCATCCTTCTATGCAACAAAAACTCAAATAATTAGCATATGATAATAAGGGTAATATAGAAAAATAGTAGTCTACAAAAAAAACATAGAAAATAAGTAAACACGAATAAGTACGTACACTTGCTTCATAAGTCCTCTACTCTATCATCCTCTTGGAGATCTGATGCACAGAGGATATCTATCTCTACATTGACGACTTCAAGATCTCTTGGTATGGCTGCCCCTTCTCGACCATAGTCCTCGTACAACATATCATCCATTATCTCCTCGTGTATCTCGTGTTTTGGGACAATAATGACTTCCTCCTTGACTATCACATGCATCTCAGAGTCCACTACATATGAAATTTCTTCTACATATATGTCCTCACAAATTTGTTTGTTACGTGGGGAGACTTGTAAAACAAATAGCCAATGTAGTTCGTTTGAATATGGTATAAAGACAACCTACTCAGCATGTTCAGGAAGTACAAATGTGTCTCTTTCATCTGTCCATAGCTTCGTGGAGTCTACTTGAATCAAAACACTCTTATTTGGCCTCATTGTTGCATTTCTTTTAGCAATGACTACTTTGAATCATTTCACATCATATAGAAAGTAATCAAACCTCTTGAATGATAGCTTCAAGATATCTTGGATCACTCCACAATACTCGAGCTGGCCTTCTTAAACATTTATCATAGAACGAATTCTTTATATATCTATTTATATATACTTATTTTAACCCTATTTAATTATATATACTTATATTAATATTAGAGCAAACATAATTATTTATTTTATTAAATATACTATTTTATAATCCTAAAACTGTACTATTTTGTACATTTGATTATATTTAGTTTTTTTTTACTAATTTTTTCTACTTAATTATATATAATAGTATTTATCTTAAAATCCCTATACATACATACATACATACATACATACATACATACATACATACATATATATATATATATATATATATATATATATATATATATATATATATATATATATATATATATATATATATATATATATATACTAAACCTAAAATCCTATTTTTTATATATTATATAATTATATATACTAATATTTATCATAGAACCCTAGTTCTTTATATATCTAATTATATATACTAATTAATATTTTAAAAACCCTAATTTCTTAATTAATATTTTAAAAACCCTAATTTCTTATATATTTAACTATACATAATACATTTGATTATATATACTAATTTTTTTCCTAAATTATATATATTTGATTATATATATTGATATTCAACCTAAAACCTTATTTTTTATATATTTAATTATATATATTTATTTTAATTCAAAAGCCCTAGCTCTTTTCATATTTAATTATGTACACTAATATTTATCATAGAGTCCTAGTTCTTTATATATCTAATCATATATACTAATTTTGATCTTGAAACCCTGATTCCTTATATATTTAATTATACATAGTCCATTTGATTATATATACTATTTATATACTTGATTATATATATTAATATTAAACTTAAAACCTTATTTTTTATATAGTTAATTGTATATATTTATTTTAATTAAAAAACCCTAACTCTTTTCATATTTAATTATGTATACTAATATTTATCATAGAATCCTAGATCTTTATATATCTAATTATATATACTAATTTTAATGTTAAAACCCTAATTTTGTATATATTTAACTATACATTTGATTATATAGACTAGTTTTTTTCCTAAGTTCTATATATATTTGATTATATATATTAATATTAAACCTAAAACCTTATTTTTTATATATTTAATTATATATATTTATTTTAATTTGAAAACCCTAGCTCTTTTCATATTTAATTATGTACACTAATATTTATCATAGAACCCTAGTTCTTTATATATCTAATTATATATACTAATTCTAATCTTACAGCCTTAATTTCTTATGCATTTAATTATACATACTACATTTGATTATATATATTATTTTGTTTCCTTACACACACACACACACACACACATATATATATATATATATATATATATAACCTAAAATACTATTTTTTATATGTTTAATTATATATATTTATTTTAATTCAAAAACCTTAGCTATTTTCGTATTTGATTATGTATACTAATATTCATAATAGAACCTTTGTTCTTTATATATCTAATTATATGTACTAATTTTAATCTTAAAATCCTAATTTCTTACATATTTAATTATACATATTACATTTGATTATATATACTAATTTTTTTCCTAATTTTTATATATTTGATTATGTATATCAATATTAACCTTAAAACCCTATTCTTATATATTTTATTATATACATTTATTTTAATTTGAAAACCCTAGCTCTTTTCATATTTAATTATGTATACTAATATAATTGTCATAGAACCCTAGTTCTTTATAATCTAATTATATATACTAACTTTAATTTTAAAACCTTAATTTTATAGTATGTTTGATTATATATACTATTTCTTTCCTAATTTATATATATATTTGATTATATATGTTAATATTAAACCTAAACCCCTATGTTTTTTATCTCTAATCATATGTATTTATTATAATTCAAAAACCGTGGCTCTTTTCATATTTAAAATTGTATACTAATATTTATCATAGAACCCTATTTCTTTATATATCTAATTATTTATACCAATTTCAATCTTAAAACCCTAATTTCTTGTATATTTAAATATACATATAGTACATTTGATTATATATACTATTTCTTTTCCTAATTTATATATATATTTGATTATATATATATATATGTGTGTGTGTGTGTGTGTTCATATGTGTGTGTATATGTGTGTGTGCATGTGTGTATGTATGTAAAACAATAAAACCCTAGTAACCCTAAAACATGTATATATGTGTATGTGTGTATATATATGTGATATGTGTGTATGTGTATGTGTATGTATGTATATATTTGTATATGTATGTATGCATGTGTGTAAACCCCTAAACCCTAATTCTAAAACCCTAACCCTAAAACATGTATATGTGTGTATGTATATGTGACATGTGTGTATGTGTATGTATGTGACTTTATGTGTGTGTATGTGTATGTATTTGGCTTTATGTGTGTGTATGTGTATGTATGTATATATGTGTGTATGTGTATATATACGTATGCATGTGCGTAAACCCCCAAAACTCTAATCCTAAAACCCTAACCCTAAAACATGTATATGTGTGTATGTATATGTGACATGTGTGTATGTTTATGTATGTGACTTTATGTGTGTATGTCTATGTATGTATGTATGTATGTATGTATGTATATATGTGTGTATGTGTATATGTATGTATGCATTCTAGTAAAACCCTAAACCCTAATCCTAAAACCCTAACCCTAAAAGATGTATATGTGTGCATGTGTGTATGTATATGTGTGTGCATGTGTTTATGTATATGTGTACACATGTGTGTATATATTTATAACCATAAAACCCTAATCCTAAAACCCATACCCTAAAACATGTATATGTGTGCATGTGTGTATGTATATATGACATGTGTGTATGTGTATGTGACTTTATGTGTGTGTATATGTATGTGCATGTGACTTTATGTGTGTGTATGTGTATGCATGTATATATGTGTGTATGTGTATATGTGTGTATGTATGTGTGCATGTGAGTGTGTGTGTATATGTGTGTGTCTATGTGTGTATGTATATATGTGTGTATGTGTGAAAAAGTGTGTGTATGAATATGTGTGTATATATATATATGTGACATGTGTGTGTATGTGTATGTGTATGCATATACATGTGTATGCATATGTATATATGTGTATATGTGTATGCATGTGTGCATGTATGTAAAAGTCAAAACCCTAATCCTAAAACCCTAACCCTAGAGCATGTATATGTCTGTATGTGTGTATGTATATGTGACATGTGTGTATGTGTATGTGCATGTAAGCATGTGTATATATATGTGTATGTGCATACATGTGTATATATATGTGTATGTGCATATGTGTGTATGTATGTAAAATCCTAAAACCCTATTCCTAAAACTTGTATGTGTGCATGTGTGTATGTATATGTGTGTGCATGTGTATACGTGTGTATGCATGTGTGTATGTATGTAAAACCCAAAACCCTAATCCTAAAACATGTATATGTGTGTATGTGTATATATGTATGTATGTGTATATGTGTGTATGCATGTGTGTTTGTATGTAAAACCCTAATAAAAAACCTTAATCCAAAAACCCTAACCCTAAAACATGTATTTGTGTGTATATGTGTATATATATGTGTGTATATGTGTACATGTGTGTATGCATGTGTGTATGAATATGTGTGTATGTGTGTGTATGAATATGTGTGTATGGTATATGTGTTTGTGACATGTGTGTGTATGTGGATGCGTGTGTATGCATGTGTATATATGTGTATGTGTACATGCATGTATATGTATGTATGTATGCATGTGTGTATGTATGTAAAAGCCAAAAACCCTAATCCTAAAACCCTAACCCTAAAACATGTATATGTGTATATGCATGTATGTATGTATATGTGATGTATGTGTATGTGTATGTGTATGTGTGTGTATGCATGTGTATATATATGTGTATGTGTATATGTGTGTATGCATGTGTGTATGTATATGTGTGTGTATGTATGTAAAACCCTAAAAGCCTAACCCTAAAACATGTATATGTGTGTATGTGTGTGTGTGTATATATATATATATATATATATATATATATATATATATATATATATATATATATATATATATATATATATATATATATATATATATATATATATATATATATATATATATATGTATGTATGTATGTGTGTGTGTGTATGTGTGTGTATATGTGTGTATGTATGTAAAACCCTAAAAAACTAATCTTAAAACTCTAATCTTAAAACCCTAACCCTAAAACATATATATGTGTGTATGTGTGTATATATATGTGTATATACATGTGTGCATGTATGTAAATCTCTAAAACTCTAATGTTAAAACCCTAACTCTAAAACATGTGTGTATGTATATGTGTGTATGCACACACACACACATACACACACACACACACACACACACACACATATATATATATATATATATATATATATATATATATATATATATATATATATATATATATATATATATATATATATATATATATATATATATACACACACACACACACATATATATATATATATATATATATATATATATATATATATATATACACACACACACACACATATATATATGTGTGTGTGTGTATGTGACTATGTGTATGTGTATGTATGTGTGCATGTGTATATGTGTGCATGTGTATATGTGTGTATGTACATGTGCGTGTATGTATATGTGTGTCTATCTGTGTGCATATGTGTGTCTCTTTTGTGTGTGTATATATGCATGTAAGTTTATATTTTTTGCATATGTGTATGTATGTATATGTGTGTGCATGCATGCATGTATGTGTGTGTGAATGTATGTATGCATATGCATGTGTGTATGTATGCATGCATATGCATGAGTGTGTATGTATGCATGTGTGTGTGTATATGTGTGTATGAATATGTGTGTGTGTATGTGAACATATGTGAGCATATGTGAGTGTATGTGAGCGTATGTGAGCATATGTGAGTGTATGTGAGCGTATGTGAGCATATGTGAGTGTATGTGTGTATGTATATGTGTGTCTCTTATGTGTGTATGCATGTGAGAGTGTATGTGTGTGTATATGTGTATGTATATGTGTGTAGGCATATGTGTGTGTATGCATGTGTGTATGTATGTATGCATATGCATGTGTGTATGTATGCATGCATATGCATCAGTATGCATGTGTGTGTATGTATGCATGTGAGTATGTGTATATGTGTGTGTATTCTCTAAAACCAACAGTAAACGTTAACAAACATTAATTTTATTTCTTTTTTTCTTTCATCTTTTTCTCTCTCTCTCTGTGTCTCTCTCTCTTTCTCTCTCTCTCTCTCTAATGAAGAACAAAACAATAACAAAACAATACATGCATGTACATAAATCACTGACATTGATGCAATTTCCTTTGAATTTCTCATCAAAGCACAATCGATGTCATCTCTCATCAAACAAGAAACCGACACCAAAAAGCTCCTGCAAAACAAAATGAAAGAGAAATTAGGAAACAAAAACAAATGGAGAAAAAAAGAGGGTGAAGGAGTGCATGCATCACTTACCAAGATGTGTGTGTGTGTGAGAGAGAGATGTGTGTGTGTAGAGAGAGAGAGAGAGATTTGTGTGTGGAGAGAGATATGTGTGTATATGGAAAGAGAGGAGGGTGGATGTGTGAGGGGAGAGACAAAAAGCACAGGATGAGCACAATGTAGGTGGGTGTGTGAGTTCCAGCACAATGCAAGCATGCAAATTTGACCAAAAATTGATTGCAATTCAAAACAGAGGAGTAGTTGACTTTTGGCTCTCGACTTATTAAAACACGCTGTCGGTATGCACGTTGGTATATGCGTCAGTATGAGCATCGGTATATACCGACACTTATACTAGCACATATACCAATGTGTATACTGATGATAATTTTCCAATGCATATACTGGTGGTGACTTTTTTCGATGCCTATACCAGTGATAATTTCCAGTGGTTATACCGGTGCCGAACTGACCATCGATATGGCTAGTGTGATCTTTCCAAACATTTCCAATGTCATACCGTTGCCCGGGTATGACTATTGGTATGGCTAGCATCGATACGAGACTCATATGTTGTAGTGAATGTGAAAGAACTAGCATCAAAAGTAGTCAAAATGATCTTACCAAGTCCCATTACAAGATAAGAGGAGTTGTTAGCACATGTGACAATATTCCTTGTAGGGGTAAGCTCAAGTGAACTGAAGAAACTCTGCTACAGGATAATATGTTTGGTTGCCCCACTTTCAAAGTACCAAACATCTAAGTCTACTACAAACATACATTGTTCATGAGAAGATGGGTCATAGTTGCAAACAGTAGTAAATGCCAATTATTCATTTTACACAAGATTAACAAACTCAGTTTCAGGTGTAGAGGCCTTTGCAATAACTATTCTAGCCTCTTTCTTCTTTGCCTCTTTTGCAGCTACTTTTGGACAGCTCTTTATGACATGACCATTTCCTTTATAGTATTTGCAGAATTATTTTTGGTCTTATGTTTTCTTTGTTGAGAGTTCCATGCTCCACCCTTTTGTGCAAAGCTACTTTCATTCTCATGCATGCACCTATATCCCACATGCAAGGGAATTCTCCCAAACTCCATATAAGCAAGTCCTCCCTTCACTCCACACAAGTCATTCCACTCTAGCTCATTGCCAAGAGTGTGCTTCCACTCCTCATGGAGTCTCCATGCTCGTAGAGCAATCTTTATAAGTTCATTTCCATTTTAATCTATTCATCATGTTTTCATATCTTTTGTTCCTTCCTCCATAGTTAATTTATTTTGTAATTAATTGTAGAATAGGATTAGCTTCTTTCATTTCAACATGGTATCAGAGCATAGGTTAACTATTTCTCTTTTTGAGTTTTGTTTTTGTTATCTTCATCATTAGCATGTTTTTCTTTGTTAATCCCTCCCTCCCTCCCATGTTTTCTTCAATAAGAGTGCTTCTAAGCACTAATTTAGTTTTCCTTTCACACAAGTTATGTTTCGTTCCTTCCCTTCCCACCCTTCCCATATAAATATCTTTTATTTCGTATCCCATCAGATCAATATTGGCTACTTAACTCCTTAGTGCATATCATGCCATCTTTCATTTTTTAGACCATCTTAGGAGACGATTGTAAGCCTCATTTCTCAGTCAAATAAGAGTGCTTTTGAGAATTCCATGGAGAACATAATGGAGAAAGCGATCGGAGCAAGAATGAAGTGGATGCAATAGTCTAAGTCGCATAGGTCACATGAAGAAGCTCGGTTGCATAGGTCACATTAAGAAGCTCAGGCTATCCAATGTCTACCACTTGCAACAATCCCAAAGCCTAAGATGTTCGCGATGATGAGCATACAAGGGCTTGTGCATCATCTCGAGAGGATGGAATCCCCTGAGCAACTGGGTGAGCTCAATGGTTGAGGCTGAGTCAATTCTTGATGCAACCTCAATCGGAGAATGAAGTCGCAGTGTCATCTCTGTCGAGATCACACGAAGGATTCATGTACAATACACTGCATTAGACCTTGGAGTGTAATGAACCTGTAGATGCTTATTGCAGAGGGTGCAAGATTTGCAGAGGAGAAGGAGAGCCATGCCTTCTGTGTGACTTTCAGCACCACGTTCCACTAGTCTGTGAGAGCACCACGTTCCACCAGTGTGTATGTCAAGCGGAGGAGATGCCGTGGCCAACAATGAAGAAAATGAAGAACAATAGCAACCGAGAGGGAACCCTGTGCGCAACTGCTGTAGAGAGAGAGCATCCGCACCACTTTCATAGAAGAAGAAAATGGGCTCGCCTATTCGTGTAATTGGGATAAGAAGAAAGCTCGTGGTCCATCTTGCAAATTGTACCTGATAGGTAGTTGTTGTAGAGAAGATGAACAATGCAGATGTTAGTCATTACCATGCAAGTTCTTGAATGAACACACATCCGATGGGGAACAGCGCATGCCTCCTGCATGCCACGTTTCTATTTCTAGAAGATTCCAGATATTTCGAGCCATTGCAGCTACCTAATCTGATGGTGTTTCACATAGATCCGTGGTGCTCAATGGCCAAACAAATCACAACTTGCAAATTTGATTGAAGAGACTTGGTGTGATGTATTTGATGTATTCACATCTAACACGTCCTATTAATAGATATTAGAAACGCACCATTCAAAAGAGAGAGAGAAAAGTATATGGACGTCATTAACTCACTCATTATGAAATCTCTCTCTCTCTCTCTCTATACTCACATATACGTGGAGAATTATTGTGTTAAAATCCTACACAATTTTTTTTGGTAATTGGCATCTACATGATCTTATGAAAGGGATTAGACACCACCTTGAGTAGTACTCAAAGGTAGGACCTTCCCTATGGTTTTTACACCTTCTCTCTCATTGCTTGTATTCCTCAAATGTGCATCTCACAAAGTGTAAAGTTGCACATGTAATCTCTCATATATATGGCACACAAGATCTCACCAAAGGTATTCTAAAAGAGGATCAAGGCATCCACAAACATGAAGTACGAAGGAACCAAGGATTATACAATTAGAGGCAAAATACACCCAAAGATCCCATCAATGGATCCAAAGCAACATTCAACATTCAAAAGGCAAAAGGAGTCCACAAGAAGAATATGTAAATGGATCAAAAGCACCACCTACACCATGATGTAAACCCTTTGTATGTCTAGGGATCCCATATGTCCCTAGATCCCATTAAAAACCACTTGGATCCCAAATGTCCAAGTATATGTCTTGGGATCCCATATGTACCAAGATCCTAGGGATGCCATATGTCCCACACTTGGATGCCATATGTCCAAGTTATGTCCAAGGATCCCATATGTCCTTGGATCCTAAAAACCAAATGGAATAAGTGATCCTATATGTCACTAGTCCCCCACATTAAAAACAAAAGGGTCATCACATGAAGGGGGGTGTTGAGAGTTCCATGCTCCACCCTTTTGTGCAAAGCTACTTTCATTCTCATGCATGCACATATATCCCACATGCAAGTGAATTCTCCCAAACTCCATATAAGCAAGGCCTCCCTTCACTCCACACAAGTCATTCCACTCTAGCTCATTGCCAAGAGTGTGCTTCCATCCTCATGGAGTCTCCATGCTCATAGAGCAATCTTTGTAAGTTCATTTCCATTTTAATCTATTCATCATGTTTTCATATCTTTTGTTCCTTCCTCCATAGTTAATTTATTTTGTGATTAATTGTAGAATAGGAGTAGCTTCTTTCATTTCAACATTCTTCTCGTCTTTGTCTTCCCTTTTTGACTCAACAAAATTAGCAAATTTCTACTTGTTAATAGATGAGCTCCACTTACCTTTGCCCTAACTAGCTAAGAAATCTTGATATGCAATATGCATAATATGTTATGCCTAGACTGATATTTGTGCAATAAAACAAAGACTAACTCCTCAAATGTTAAGGCATTTGGATTGTCTTTCATCATCAATCGAAGAGTAGAAGCAAAACTTTGATATGAATCAAGAAGACCATAAAGAACAGTCTACACAAAAAAATATTTGGCAAGACTACATCTGCAAAAATCAACTGCTCTTTTAGATCTTTGATGTTTTTCAAAAAATTGTCCATAGAATCTCCTTCATTGATATGCTCTCCAATTGTTTTTACAGGTAAGAAACACGAGCCTCATTTCTTTTCGGGTATAAATTGGTAAGTGTATCCAAGCATTCTTTGCGATTTTGCATGAGCAAATATGAGGGATAATGGCAAGTTTGACAGACAAAGCTATCAATGCATGTGCTTGAAAATCACTACCATCCCATTGAAGTTGCTTTGTAGTAGGTGAAGCAAGAACCACAACACACACAAGAATTTGAAGGTTGCCATCTTCAATGCCATCTGCATCACCTGCATCATCTGCATCATTTGCATCACCTTCAAGGCACGTGAAGTAGGTTGTTTTTCAACACCTTGCACAATATTCCCCTGTCCTTTTTGTAGAGAGTACATCTCAGAGTGATCCTTCTCGCTCTCTCTCTCTCTCTCTGTTCTACATAAATAGTTTGTTACACCGAGTGTTCCCTTATTTGTTGCTTGCCGCAAAAGATCCAAATCTTGCATCTCTTTGTGATGTTCTCTATAGACCTCTGAGCTAGAGAGGAGTTTCTCTCTCTTTGCCCTCAAATCTCTATTGCTTTAAGAATTGAGATGTCCTTGCATTGTTGTTCAATGTTTGTGATGGAAGTTCTCTATTTCTCATGAAGGAATGGAGAACTCTTGGCACAAATAGGGCTAAATACTATTATGGAGACAGAGAGTGAAGTGTTGTTTTTGCTCCTTCAGCAAAAAGGCATGCACATGCTCTAATTTTGTAAGTCAAAGTGATGCCATAGCTTAACTGTAGAAGGTCCTTCAGAAGGAGCTTGAGGTCGCTATGTCGGAGCTGAAAGAGAACACAGGCACAACGCAGACAACACATGGGCTGTAGAGCTGATTGCCAAAAATTATGATGCACAGTACGATCAAGACCACTGATTAGATCTTGTCCACCTTTCCTTTCACCAAGTACATTATCTTCAAGAAAGACAAGCCGCGTACAAGTTCCCCATATTGGCTTCCTAGTTGATCTTGCACAGTCTCTTCAACCTTCTTGTTCTTAGCCTTGTTCTCTTGAACCTTGCCTTTCTGCTTCTTGGCCACTTCCCTATGGACTTGCCTTGCTCTCAACCTTGGTGTCTTGAACCTTGCCTTTCGGCTTATTTGCCACTTGCTTACAGACTTGCCTTGCTCTCAATCTTGAACCTTGTCTTTCCACTTCTTGACCACTAGCCTACAAACGTGCCTTGCTCTCAACCTTGGTCCCGTGAACCTGGTTCTCACCCATGTAAGGTATCTTGGATCCTCAATCTTGTTCTTCCATTGAAAGCTCATTCCGTTGAGACCTTTCCAATTGTATCTTACACACCTAAATCTGACCTACAGATTCGGAGATACACTCTAATCTTTGATGGACTCATCTTTGGAAGCGACATGTGCATGTCTTCCATTTCCCTTGCCCAAGCCTACTTCCTAAGATCTGATACCAATTGTGGGAATTGAACTCATGACCTACTAGCTAAGAGTATGATGGGCTAACCACTTGCCCCTAAATCCATGGTTGAGGATTACTTCTTAATCCTCCCTCTTAGGGTGTGATTCAACCGTCTCTTGCCTATCATATCTTGAGTCTAATAATGTGTTTTGTTAGAGTATAATTTATTATTTATTCTCAACTCCTTTAACTTTTGCACTACTTCTTTTAGATTTTTCAAGTTGTTCAATTCTCAATGTTAATAATTTGTCTCTTGTCATATCATCATTCCATGGGAGCATCATCCATGTTAGAATTTGAGTTTGGATAAGAAATCTCGTAATCAGGCTGGGCCCAAAAATTCAAAATTTTTTAAAAGTTGTAAAACTCATCATAATACTATTAAATGACCTCCATATCACTTTTCAGGGTCAAAAGTGCTATTTTTGACTTCTAATTCAAAATCCATGCATGTTTGTGGACTAAAAAAGTGACTTTTTTCAAAATGACTCAAAAAACTCTATTTTCCCTCTTCAAACTCCCATTTTCATACCCAAAACCCAAAAAGTCATATTTTTCACCTCTATTCCCTCCATACCATACAACAGAAGCATTGTTTCTCCTCCTACCATTCTCCTAACTTCTGCAGCAATGACAACAACTCTTACTCCCATGGAAAGCTCCAGAGCTCGTAGGAGACCAAAGGACGAAGTTCACACAATGACGTGCCACAACATCAAAACAATGGAAGGAAGTTGGCAACCACAAGAGTTTTGCAAAGGTGCATGGGTGTACATGCAGCCATCTGGACTTGGTCCTCATCGTGTTCGAGATCGTGGAAATTTGGATCTTCATTGGAAAGGTAAGCTCTTAAACTTCAAGCAGCAAACACATGGTGGGATGGTTGCTATTGTACAACATGTCTTCACAGTTTCAACCATGAAGTTAGAAAACCCCAATAGAATTAGATATCCAATCCATTGTGAGTATTTCTATTTTCTCAATGCTTCATGGTGTTAAATGTCTTAATTACTCATCTCATATGTTTTTCATTGCTACAGTCATATTTCCTTCTAGTTTAGTGGAAGAGCAACCACTTCATAGTCTCATAGGAACTTTCAAAGCATTACATGCAGACATTGGGGCATTAGTGTTTCCAAATGTACCTCCTGCTAAACTTATTCGTGAAAGGATCTTCTTTTACACTCACAAGTACATTGTTCCTTCCACAGATGGTGAATATGGAAGGTTGGAGATTATCAAAGTTGACTCTCTTCTTAGTTTAGAGTGGCCAAAACCTGATTTTTGGTCCATATCATCTTTCAAGCGTAAGATGGTGATGGACATACATAACTCTTTGAAATTCACACGAGTATCTAGATCAATAGGTCTTCATTGGACTCTACCAATCCATTGCTTTGTTTTCATATTTCAAGGCATTCCTTTTGTAGAAACTCCTACAATGTTCCTATGTAAAGATATTACATACGAAGCAGTAGAAGGATTGTTAGGGGAAAACTGGGGTTATGTAGAAGGATTGTCAAAAGGGGATAGATATCGTTGTAGAATTGGTGACACAGGTATAGGGTTTCGCTATTTAAAACATCGCACCTCATTGTACATCAGATTTTATTATGATCGTTGGATGTGTAAACTAGGAGAGTGGATACCTTTGCAAAGCTCGGAGGGATCTTTAGCTTCATTTGAAATTAATGTGAAGTTACCAAACAATGATATGGAGGTGGTTTTAGTTAATCAACATTGGAACTTGGCCAACTTGAGAGAGCACTTACTTATCATGGGATATGACGATCTTCATGATTTCAAATTTCGAATACGAGGGAACAAGGTAAGAGTTGTATTCCATATATACATATACATATATATATATATATATATATATATATATATATATATATATATATATATATATATATATATATATATATATATATATATATATATATATATATATATATATATATATATATATATATATATATCTTATTCTATCACTATTGTTCATGATTTGAAAATGTTATACTCTTTTATGAATTGTCCACAGATTGGAAAGAGATTGGAAGACAAAATCAAGGTTCTTGCAGATTGGAGCATGGATGGAACTGACATTTCATTGTCATAACTCTTTTTTGTAAAGATACTGTGAAACCTGTAAACAAACCTATTTTTGCAATGAAAAAATTTTCACATTTGCTTCAAGGATATTTTGGCCACATTCTACTTGTATCTGTACATTCTCAAGGTTTTTCTTGAAAGAGCATTCTTATTGTTTATTTCCTTTGATGTGATCTCAAATGTCAAAGTTTTCCTTTTCAAGACTCTTATGTTTTAATTTAAGGAAAAGTCACTTCTATGAAAAAGTGGGACCCATCACTTAAAAATTCTAGAAAAGTTATAAATAGGAGTCCTCTCTCCTCATTTCTCACTTTTGCAACCACATTGAGTGTTAGAACAGTCTGCATTTGCAAGCTATGGCTTCCACCTCTGTACCTACTAAGAGTGCACGCCACAAGTTTCTAGAATTTTTGGAGGATTCAGATTATAAAGGTCAACATGACCTATATGATCTTCTCTCCAAGGTTCCTGACCTCCATGGAGCCGGCAAATGAATGCCGATGCTTTGGAGGAGCTACTTCAATATATGCAAGTTCATATATTGCGTTTCTCCATTGAAATACCACCATATGATGGAACTTGGGTTCCATGTGACCTTCTCACCTACATTCACAAAGGTGATGAGGCTTTTGCAAAACGATTGAAACGGTTCCAGGCAATTGCAGAGGAAGCAGGGCACCTTCTTGATGAAACTGTGCCACTTATAAGGAAATTGAATAGGAAACGCAAGATGGGTGCAAAATATCTTTCATTCATTGCTGCCACAATTTTCTTTGTGAATGAGGAACCAGAACCAATTCCTCATGAGATCCCTCATCTTCTTACAGGTGGTTTTGTCGAGGATAAAAAGGAACCACCTCAAGAACCCTTGAATCTCCTATTAGAGAGAGAAGCTATTGAGAAAACTTATCCTCTTGGTGTGGATGATAAGTTGAAAGAAGTGCCTAAGCCATCCACCTCTTCGGAGCCAGAAGCAACTATTCCAGAGGTGGAGATTGAAACTTTTTCAGTGGTTCTTGTCGAGGGACAAGAATATTTGTTTTTACATGATTTAGAGAAGGCATTTGGGCTACGGCTTGATGAATGCCTAAGTTTGTTTTGTACTTTGTCAGAGTGTCCTTTGGATAGTACCTCTGAGTTGTTGGAGAAAAGTGTTTGCCATTTGGTGACTCAGTGGCTGACACAATAAAATTGGTTTGCAATGACATACTCACAAGTGAACATGAACATGTCACAGAAGAACAATTTAATAATGCACAAGAAAGGATATTGGAATAAAAAATTCCCGCCTCACCAGTAATCGAGCAGAGTGGGATGTCCCACTCCAGCATTAATTCACAACTTCAAGAGAGAGGAGAAGAAGAAGATAGAGTTCAGGATGTAAGTATCTTCAATTCATGTCATTCATTCTTACAAACACATGCAGCTACTAATCATAAAACTTTGTGCAGGAGGTGATTGAAGTCGACAAGTTTGCAGCAAGGAGCGGAGGTGATCGAGTGGCTCGTGGAGGTGGCTCATCCCTTGCAAACTACATTGGGAAACTTCCCAAAGACCATTTTGTAATTATCCATAAAGAGTTCAGTCCTCAGGGCCACTTCATGACATGGTGTCTAAAGGCCTTAAGTAAATTGCTTTGTTTATCAACCATTACATAGGGGAGTAATTGTATCTTTTTAGTTAAGAAATCCCTTGTAACTACAACCTTAGGTTCCAACTTCCGTGGAAAGGTCTTAGGCCAAATAGGTATATCTCTAGGTCTAGGTGTTAGAAATGTTGATCAAATAGCAAACTCAATTTTGACTTACACCCTACCCATGGCTTTGGAGCGTCGAAAGGGAGTCATTGAGAAACTCAAAGCCAATTGATGTAAACAATTGAATTAATATCAAATTTTCACTTTGCTTTATTTACAATTATCTCAAGTATTTCTTTTTCAGTATATTATCTAAAATTCTTTTGGACCTGCATGTGATGTATTGATGTCATGTAGGGCATTGGGAGGACCTTTAGTTTCATTCTTTTGGACTCTTGATCATTGGGTATGGCCCCCATTAAGGTCTTCTAGGGCATTGGGAGGCCAAATAAGGCCCTGCCACAGAAACGCGAGAGAAGGCCCTGCAAAACGTTTGCAGGGCCTTCTCCCGTGTTTCTGTGGCAGGGCCTTATTTGGCCTCCCAATGCCCTAGAAGACCTTAAATGGGAGAAAGAAGGTCCAAAAGAATGAAACTAAAGATCCTGACATGCCCAAGGTTACCTTACATGAGACTGAACCTTCACTAGATCGATATTTTCAAGAATGCAAATGTTCTAAGTTTCAAAATGCTCTGCTCATATGTTTCAAAGGTATAGGGAGGTCAAAGTTTGTTCATATTAACTACCCCTGAACTAGCTTTACTAGTCATGATCCTTCTTTCATATTTCAAAGGTTTTGTAGGGCATTAGGAGGCCAAATAAGGCCCTGCCACAGAAACGCGGGAGAAGGCCCTGCAAACGTTTTGCAGGGCCTTCTCCCGCGTTTCTGTGGCAGGGCCTTATTTGGCCTCCCAATGCCCTACAAGACCTACATGACCTTAAATAAAAAAGAAATTTCAGTACAGGGATATTATCACTAGATCAAAATGACAAGATAAGAAAACAATCATTCATATATGAGAGATTATCACAAGAAAACACATGGAAATGTAAAATGACTGCTCATGTTTCATTATAAATAATGAGATTATAAATGGAATAGAGGAAAAGTGCTAATGTTTCATTGAAAATGGAAATATTTACAAAAAAACTCTTGTCCATAGAGATCAGTTACAAAACTTAGCTACGATCACCCCTAATTCTCCTAGCTAACTGTATGTCCTTCGGTTGTATAGTGACTCGCTTAGCATGGATGGCGCACAGGTTGGAATCCTCTAGCATTGATATAAAAAATGCTTCAGCTGCCTCTTGTAAAGCTTCTAAAGCTAGAGCTTGGATCCTTAACCCTGCACAATACCTTTGTAACTCTTCTTTGACCACCCTTGCAAAGGGTCTTCTAGGTATGAGAAGCTCAGCTGTCTTTTGATAGTGCCTTATCTCTACAAATGCCTTCGTATATCTTCTTCTTCGTTGTGGTGCTCTAGCTTGTGGTGATGGTGGTCTTCGTTAGACATTTTCTTGTGGTCTTGGTTGGGGTGGTCTACGACGAGGTTGAAAGAATTTCTTCTTCCGTTGCACGCGTCTTGAGCTTTCTCCTTGTTCAGGATGTTGTTGCTAGCTTTGCTCTCTCTCTTGATCATTGGGTATGGCCCCCTGATTTGATGGTAGTGTCTTTCCCGCTACAGTAACCCTATGATTTGTAGGTATTTCTTCGTTACCCCATGGTGGCAATGTTTGACTCTCATCACTTGATTGTGAACGTTGTTGAGACACATCCTCATGCGATTCATCAAAATCATCATCAGAAACTACCTGTCTATGAGCACGCTCCTTCACCCTTGTCTTTGTTGGTCTCTTTGGTGATGGAGGCTCATCATATGATGATGGTGGTGATTGGGGTTGATTTACGGCCTCTTCCCTGGATTTCCCATGTTCCACTTGTTCATGCAACTGTTCACTCCCAGAGGTATGGCCACCACCTGTTTCGCGATGGGATGCAGAGCGCGAGACACTACGTCGCCTTTTGTGGTGATTCATCCATGGTGGCTTCTGAGTGCCTTGCACATAGGTAGGAAAGTTAATGGGATCCTTCCTTGCAGTTTGCTTTGTTCGTGCCATCCTCTATAGTGCTAGAATGTTGAAATGAGACAATGAGTCTCCTTTTATAATGTTTCACTTAAAAAGGTTCTGTTCACATCTGAATGGACAAAAAATAGTTTAAAAATTAAAAATTACCTGAAAAAATTGCAAACAAGAGATTAGTGTGTAGCAAACCTTATGAATTATTCAGAAAATGCCATGAATGTATTAAATGACTTCACTTCCATGATGAACCCTGTCGTGTTCTTGTAGCCCGCCATTGAGCATGACGTAAAGGTCCCAATGATGACTTCCATTTTTCACTAGCTAAGTTGTGTTGATTAAATCTTGCAAGTTTTGCAACTTTCAACTCCTTGGCTCGTTCCATTGCATATGTCCTTGAAAATGCAGTACGATAAAACCAATTAAACATCTCTTCCATATAGTTTGATTGCATTGCACCACCACCATGTCGTGTGTTCTTGAAGTAAACACCTCTAGCCTTGTAATGTGACTTCTCCATTCCTTGTGTACTAAAAATCTCCAATGAACCATATCAATGCATAAAAAATGCTCCATGTGCAAATAAAATATGCTGAAATGATATAAGTACATATAACACAATCTTATCAACAAGAAAATTGAAAAAATAAGAAAACTTACAATGTAATGTGTAATATTGCTCTCTCCCCAAGATAGGATGAAACACTTTGCAAACTCCATTAATGTATCTTGAAACAACTGACGGTCATTTTTGTTGGAGCTATTAAGACTCATTAAACCTACCAACTTATCTAAGCATGACCAAACCTTCTTTTGCCTATTACTAAGGTCAATTTGAGAATCATTATCAGTGGTGATCATGCACAAGTCTTTCCATAGCTCCCTGCATTCATTTTTCTTAGGGCTTACACCTGTTCTGAAAAATTTTCTTGCCTTCTTCCCTGTCATTGACACTTGTTGCAAACTATTTTGCGATTCACCAGGTTTTTTGACAACTAGAGTTACATTACCACCATGACAACCAATCGAATTAAGCAACTCTTCCAATTTTTTGATTGCTTGTACAGATTTATCAATTGGCTTCATGGAAAATGCATATTCTATGTGGAGCTTCAATAATCTATCAAATATTCTCATGAAAGCATGCAATGTGCAAAAGTGAACATTAACTAATGGAAATGGAATAATGGGATTCCAATCTTTATCTAATGTGTCACGGTTAGGTATTTCTAACATTGGACACCTTAACGAAGGTCTATCCCATTCCGTGGAAGTAGGTGCATCTATGTATTCATCTAAGCTAGATAGTACTTTTTGTTGTCCCTTTGTTACTTTGTAGCCTCGAGTACAAAATGGACATGGATAACGAGCAGATGCACCTTGCTTGCAACCTAACATGCATTTGATAGTTTTTAAATCCCCACCCAAGTGCCAATCTATCTCAAAATTACCAAAGTTTTCTATGTGGAGCTTTGCACCATGAATTTGAGAAAGTATTACTTTAGTGATCCATGGGGTCCTACTAAAAATCCATGAAAGAACATCATTGGATTCTTTAGGTACTTCAATAGCACCTAACCACCATATTTCTTTCTCGGATTGAACACTATATGTAGACTTAGAGCTAGAGTTACAACTTTCATCAGATATGGCATTTCTCATAGCTTCATTCATGAGTGTCAAACTCAATCTCTCCATTCGTCGTCCCTTTATGATCTGGCATTCATCTAACTTCAATATAAACTGTAATTTGGTATTACAATCTGCATAAATTAGCAAAATCTTTATAACATCAAAATACAATGTATATCAAGGTAACAATAGTGCACATACCTGGTATAGTAGATTTGTAAAATTGAACCATTGCCTGTTGAAGCCTCTCCAAATCCACGAATATGTTGTTGTACTTTGTGTAAGGAAATCCATTTCCAACTGCGCTTTTCAACTCTTTTTTGGATGTAGATAAATGATAAATAGACATAGGCATAATATCCTCTATATATAAGTAGTTTCCAAGAATACTAGTTATATCTTCATTGGACATTGACTTCTTTAGCGATACCTTGTAAGGAGATGGAAACATATTCTGTAAAATACCTTCTCTTTCTAATGAATGCTTCAAAAGGTTGTACAATGCACTGTATCCTTTAGTACTAATTCTTGCTTCATCACATACCATCTGCACGTCTCTAGGAGTGATAATATCTTGTAACTTTTTTGTGAAATCTTTAATCACTTTCTTCTTGATAAGGTTTCCTATTCGTGACTCCAAAATACTAACCACCTGCTTGTTGATCAAACAAGAATTTAATAACTTGAATTGATCCTCTGTTGTTGATGATGCACTAACATCTTCAACGAATGACCTACATAACAAGAAAAATATATATATATATATACATATAAAAGTCTTCCAAAAAGAGAAACAAATACAAGCCAAACCTTATTGCAAAAACTCGTCGTTTGCGTGCTCCACCACCAATTGAAAGAGAGTCAAAGGATGTTAATGATCGTCTCCTACGTCGCATCCCAAGTGGAGTCTCTCTCCCATGTTGGACAGTGTTTTTTAATTTCTCAATTGTTCTCTCCTTTTCTTCCATATGCTTTTCAAGCTCTGCAAGCTTTTCTTGTAAAGATATGATTGTGCTTTCAAAAGTGACCAACCTTGTATGATTTAGTTGATATTGTTGAATCCAATACTTAGTAATGGCAGTTGAATGTGTAGATAATCGTTGACAATAACCTAAGAGCCCAGCTTTCCCGGCACCGATGAACTGAAGTAAAGTTGAGAGGTTATGGAATGTTGGATGGTAAGAAGACATTGGATCAGGAGGGTATAATGAACCATGAGTCCAAAGATCAATATTCTTTTCTCCAGCTTCACGACGCTCATTTTGAGAGTTCACATCATTGTTGCATTGTGTATTTGGAGCAAACTCTCTGGGCACACGAACATGGATACTTGTTGATGCTGGGGCATGAGGACGTCCTAATGTGAGGTTTGTAACAGGTGTCAACACCATCTTTTCCAACAATTAAACAATACTGAGAAAGAGACCAGAAATTTGTTTGGAAGAGATGCTAGAGCATGATTTTCTCAAGAAAAGTTTGTTTTCTTGGATGAGGATGGGTCACAGTGTGTTTTTCCACTGAGAATAGCCAAAAATGTTGAAATTTTGAAAAAGTCATTTTTTGGGTGAAGAGTAGTTACGGATTTGATGATGTGGCACTCTACTTTTGGAGGGATTTTAAAAATATTGCTTTTTCAAAAGGAAAATTAAAAACTAAACTCAAAAAAGGTCACTTCTGACATATATATTAAAAAATGAGCCCTTTCAAGTAAATAAACACTGAAATTGAGACTTAAAAAAAAAATCATTTTTTTATTCCCATACATGCTCGAGTTTGATGATGTGGAAAGTAGATTCCCTTTCTCTCTCTCTAAAAGAAGAGAGAGAGGAGCCTAGTAAGCCTTAAAAAAAGCCTACTCCAGCCTACTAAAAAGTGCCCTATTAAATGCACTTTGTCCCCTTAGACAACAGCAGAATGAGGCTTAATCCCTGAAAATTAGGGATCCTTACAAGGCCCATGCAGGGTTCACCTTTTTTCCTAATGATCAGTTTAGTAGGCATAAATCTTATAGATCAGTTGTATGTCATCCTACCTGAGCATACCCAAAATGGAAGACATCTAGGTCATTGCTTTATGTCTCCATTGCATGTCTCAAAGATCGCTTTCACAATAGAAAGATGACCTCTCTCAATCTTGCCATTAGCTTCTGGGTTATAGGTAGTAGTTAGAGACAAATGAATTCCATGGCAGTTAAAAAGATCATTTGCCTCTCTTGCATCCAATTCACCCTATCCGCAACTACTTTCTCCACATAGTCAAATCATGAAATCACTTCTTCTAAAAGAAATTTTTATATATTATAAGTTGTATTAGTATGAAGAGCTTGACCTTCCACATGGTTAGTCAAGTCTTCTCTAGCAAGTACTATGTATCTCATTTTATCAAGGCCTTTGGGCATGCTTACAAGGTCAACTACCCACTTGTGATGAATACAAGGAGGGTAAGTCATATGTAACGGGTCTCTGTGCCTAAATAAAGAATGAACCTTATATATGGCCCAAGTGCTCATGAATTCGCAAACATTCACATAGATTGTTGGCCACCAGTAGGCTTCCGTATTTTTCTAATACATCGCAACAAATCCTTTGTGGGCTACCCATAAGCCAAATTCGACATCTCAAATGAGGCATGCAAATCAGCCTTCAAATCAGCAATATGCTTCTCATTAGGAACAGTGAGCAGCATGTGATCAACATAGACAACAATGATCAGAAGCGCATCATTTCCATGCTTAACATATAAGGTGCTCTCAGTTGGATTGTTCTCAAAACCATGTGCAATCAAGTAGGCATGTATCTTTTCATACCAAGCACATGGTGCTTGCTTCAAACCATATAATGCCTTTTGGAACCTGCACACTTTATTTTCATGCCCTTTTTGCACAAAACCCTGACTAAAATACCTTGATGTAGAAAAATGATTGTATCTCGAAAAGTTGGACATAACTGCTATGTTGAGCTCTGCTAGATCTATAGCAGACTTTGAGGCACTTGTATTGGCGAATCAAAACATGTATATATATTGGCACAAAAAGGACAAAATTTCCTACAAAAATGTTGCCATAGTGCATTCAGAGGCCAAAACGAGCTTAGATCACGATTTCGACACCACAAAGCAAAGATATTTTGAACTCCTAATCACGTGAGTATGCTCCCAATTTTCATGTGATTTAGAGACTGTGATTGGAGGGGTGTTGACGATGCCATAGATGAAGCGATGACCTGCTCTGATACCAATTGTTGGAATTTGAGGTCTACAAAAGCACGTAAACAACGAAGCACAACACACAATATTGAATGTATTACCCAGAGAATATACAAAGATAAGTGACCCGTTAGGGTTATAGACATATATACAAGCTGGGGTGAAAATTTCCTAAAGAGGGAAAAAAGTGCCCCGGTGGTCCTGGTGTGTTCACGCATATCACTACCAAAATATATCAACACCAAAAACATAAACATAGGAGAGAGAGAGAAGGATCTACACACGTGGGTTTTAGAGTAACTACTTTTACATGGGTTACCATTCACACACACTCATCTTGGGTCTCTCTCTCTCTCTCTCTCTCTCTCTCTCTCTCTCTCTCTCTCTATATATATATATATATATATATATATATATATATATATATATATATATATATATATATATATATATATATATATATATATATATATATATATATATATATATAATACTCCCACATGGGCTCACACATATATAGAATTGAAAGTTCCTATCATTCTCTCACTCAAAGGCATCGAGGAATTGAACATATATACAACTAACTTAATGTTTTTTGGATCTTCTTCTTCTTCCTGTAGGTACTCAATCATAAAATCATCACTTGCATTCATAAATTTTCAATTAGTTTAGAGAGAAATGATAAAAAATAGAATAATCTTTAAATTTTCTTATCCATCAACTGTTGGTGCAAATGTCCAAGCCTTCACGTTTGGCTAGGCATGGAAGAAAATGTGTGCAACCACTTGATGAAGCATGTGAACCATAGCTTGTAATTGTTTGATCATTCACCATTGTAAAAGGTTTTGACCTTGAGAGAATCCTATAAATCCATATATCACGTGGAGTTAGGAGAAGGATAAGTTACGAGTTTCAATGAAATAATAACTCCTCAATCATAGGGAACACTTTTAGATGGAACCAAGTTTGAATTTCAAATTCAAACTTGGGTAAAGAACTCATTATAAAAGCTATTGTAAAACTCACGGCTTGTGTGCCTCTTGGAGAGCTCTTCCTTTGATCATATGTTGAGTTTGAGTAGCTTACACTATAGCTTACTCATTCCTCTATCATTGAGCACCATTGTAATGCCAATGATCTTGTATAATCATATGATATAATATATACACTTCATTGATCATCTATGTCTACTTCTCTACTATGACTACTCAAAACAATGAACTTTGCTTGATCATTTCTTAGTGACTTCTCAACCATTTTGATTGATCTATAGCTTCTTGGAACCATCTCAAAGTCTATTTTATGCTATCAAAGTTTCAAGGAATTCGGTTCAGCCATTTTGGAGAAATTGCCATCGAATTGCTTACTGGTCATTCATGGTTAAGTCCCTAAAAAATCGAGGGTAAGCTTTGGATTGCTAAATTAATTTCTCATAGTACAATTCATCATTTTAGATTATTCCACTTCTAATCATTAGCTATCTAAGCTAGCTAAATTTTCTCCAAAGGAATTTAACCAATTGCTACACTGTGAGCACTGAGAAAAAGAACCAACATGTGTCAGGACCAAAATAACAAGTTTTGTGATACTAGCTATTTGTGAAATAGTCTGTTTTGATTCAATTGTTTCAAGCATCCACTCCAAAGTACATAGGTACTTTCTTAGTGTCATCTGCAAGCTAAAAGGGCCTAGTACCAAAGTCTGAAGTGATTTAGGGCACGTACAAAGTAGGCTTTAGCAGTACCACCTCACTTCCTTGAGGTGTCCATCCATCTCTTCCAACAGTGGTATCAGAGCAAGTTGAGGTAAAATGGGAGATGGTTTCCCCTCTTTCATTGATAAATTGGACAGGAATAACTATCCATCATGGTCCTTGAGGATGAAGAAATATCCACAAGGAAGGAGTCTCTATGGATACATATCAGGAGATGAGGACATGCCCATATTCTGAAGCAAAGGTCAACCTACAAGAGAGGACCTAGAAAGACTCAACTCATGGTGTGCCAAAGATGCTTTAACAAGGTCATATCTACTTAACTCTATTTCTGACTTCCTTCTTCCTCACATTAGGAATTGTAAAACTTCCCAAGAGACTTGGGATACATTATCTTCATATTTTTCTTCCAATACAAGAGCTAGAAAAAATCAGTTGTGGATTGAGTTTACCCCTCAAAGGAAGCAACCTAAGCAGAATGTTTCAGAGTATGTGACCAAGTTAAAAGATGTGGCTGATCAATTGGCAAGCATAGGAGAGGAGATTGAAGAGGAGCAAGTAGTGAGACAAATAATCAATGACATCAAGGCAGATGATAAGTGGGAAGCTTTCACAACTGCTATGGACCTTTACATGGACATGCATGTCCCAAATCTTACCACACTCATGGGACAACTCTTTACCCATGAAGCCAAGTGCAAAAAAAATGGAGAACGATCAAGAGGTAATAGTTCTTCTGCTCTCTATATAGATAAAGCAAAGTCTAAGGATAAAGGAAAGAGCAAAAAGGTTGAAGATGAAGGTACTACTTCTCAAGATAACTATGCAGGGAGAGGTAGGAATTCAAGAGGAAGGAGCAGAGGAGGTAAGCAAGGTAGGGGGAGACCTTTCAACTCTTCCCATGCAATATATGTGGATTATCTAATCACACAACATATGAGTGCTATAAGAACTTCAAGAACCAAAGAGGAAGAGAATTTCAAAGAGGAGGCTACTCACAATCAAGAGGAACATTCAATCATAATCAAGGATACAGACATGGCTACAACAACAAAACAACAACAATTCTCAAAGAGGATACAAGACTATGTGTCATTTATTGATGATTTCAGTAGGTGGACTATCTTGTATTTCATGAAACATAAAGATGAAGTGTTTAGTTGCACTTGTGGAAAATCAAATAGGAAGAAGTCTAAAGAGGATAAGGTCAGATGGAAGAGGTGAGTACTTCTCTAATGAATTTGATGCATTTTTGCAAGACAGAGGTATCAAAAGGGAGATTGCTACTAGGTATTGTATCGCGGCATTTCCCTCTCTCTCTCTCTCTCTTCCCCGTGGCCCCCACAATCACATCGACCCCCTCCAATCCTACCGTCCCCTCCTTTTTTCCGCCACCACCTCCGCGGCCCCCACCATCACCTCGACCCCCTCCAGCTCCACCAGCCCTCCTCTTTTCCCCCACCACCCCCGCGGCCCCCACCATCACCTCGACCCCCTCCAGCTCCACCAGCCCTCCTCTTTTCCCCCACCACCACTCCACACCACCCCACAGCCCTCCACCACTCTACACCACCACCACCCCACAGCCCTCCACCACTCTACAACACCACCACCCCACAGCTCTCCACCACTCCACACCACCACCACCCCACAGCCCTCCACCACTCCACACCACCACCACCCCACAACCCTCCACCACTCCACACCACCACCACCCCACAGCCCTCCACCACTACACACCACCACCACCCCACAACCCTCCACCACTCCACACCACCCCACAACCCTCCACCACTCCACACCACCACCATCCACACCACCCCACAACCCTCCACCACTCCACACCAACACCCCACAACCCTCCACCACTCCACACCACCACCCCACAGCCCTCCACTCCACACCACCACCCCACAACCCTCCACCACTCCACACCACCCCACAGCCCTCCACCACTCCACACCACCACCCCACAGCCCTCCACCACTCACCCCACGGCCCTCCACCACTCCACACCACCCCACAGCCCTCCACCACTCCACACCACCCCTTAGCCCTCCACCACTCCACACCACCCCACAGCCCTCCACCACACCACCACCACCCCACAGCCCTCCACCACTCCACACCACCACCCCACAGCCCTCCACCACTCCACACCACCACCCCACAGCCCTCCACCACTCCACACCACCACCACCCCACAGCCCTCCACCACTCCACACCACCACCACCCCACAACCCTCCACCACTCCACACCACCCCACAGCCCTCCACCACTCCACACCACCACCACTCCACAACCCTCAACCACTCCACACCACCACCACTCCACAACCCTCCACCACTCCACACCACCACCCCACAACCCTCCACCACTCCACACCACCACCACCCCACAAGCCCTACACCACCACCCCACAACCCTCCACCACTCCACACCACCACCACTCCACAACCCTCCACCACTCCACACCACCACCCCACAGCCCTCCACCACTCCACACCACCACCACCCCACAAGCCCTCCACCACTCACCCCACGGCCCTCCACCACTCCACACCACCCCACAACCCTCCACCACTCCACACCACCCCTCAGCCCTCCACCACTTCACACCACCCCACAACCCTCCACCACACCACCACCACCCCAGAGCCCTCCACCACTCCACACCACCCCACAGCCCTCCACCACTCCACACCACCACCCCACAGCCCTCCACCACTCCACACCACCACCCTATAGCCCTCCACCACTCCACACCACCCCACAGCCCTCCACCACTCCACACCACCACCACTCCACACCACCACCACCCCACAGCCCTCCACCACTTCACACCACCACCACCCCACAAGCCCTCCACCACTCACCCCACGGCCCTCCACCACTCCACACCACCCCACAACCCTCCACCACTTCACACCACCCCACAGCCCTCCACCACTCCACACCACCACCCCACAAGCCCTCCATCACTCCACACCACCCCACAACCCTCCACCACTCCACACCACCCCTCAGCCCTCCACCACTCCACACCACCCCATAGCCCTCCACCACACCACCACCCCACAGCCCTCCACCACTCCACACCACCCCACAACCCTCCACCACTCCACACCACCACCACCCCACAACCCTCCACCACTCCACACCACCACCACCCCACAACCCTCCACCACTCCACACCACCACCACCACCCCTTAAGCCCTCCACCACTCCACACCACCCCACAAATCCCACAATTTTCCACGACCTCACATAAGGCTCTCATGTAGTTTTGGATGGATATTTGGAGGATCATTTCTTAACCAAACCCTACAGTGTTATATATCGTTGGAAAGCTCTTGACGAGTACTTTCCAATGATGCAATAATAACTTTGAAATCTTGTATCAATTTTTTACCACACCCCAAAAACCCCCACAACTCCCCATAACTCACCCCCTATTCCCACCAACCCACAAACCCCACAAACCCCACACAACTCCACACAACTCCACACCCCTCCACAACCCTCCACAAACCCATAATCTCTCTCAACTCCCCACAACTCACCTCCCACCACCCACTTAATATGAAGGATCAAAAGCTACTACAAAAATTAGGTGAAGGATGTGCTTGTCAGGTTCATTCAAACATCACGGGTGGCACAAAATGAGGATCTCAACTTGCATTCAAAAGTGACAGTAAAAGTGTAAGTGGTAAAAGTGAAAGTGGAGAAATGACTGTTGCCACCAACCATTCATGACGACTGCCTATTTTTGAGGATCCAATTCAAGATTGGTGGCATATTTGATCTACCCCTTCAATTTTGGGCAATCAATCGGCGCATGATCAATGGACATGAGGAATCGGCAAGGCCCTCTTGGCCTATTGGAGCCTATAAAAGCAATGGATTTGTGTTCATTTGGGATATATTCAGAGATACACACATTTACATACGTACGTACAGAGGTCCTCTCTTGGCACTTTGTGGCTTCAAGCCTACTGTAGGAAGTCACTCTGTGGTGTGAATACAGAGCGTGGGCTTCCCAGTAGAGGGCTAATAGCACTATAGTGTGAAGAGAGTGGCTTGGTTGTCTTTCTGTGTGAGTCAGTGTTATTTTTATGCTCTGTTCCTTAGAGCAATTTTCCACCATTTGTATTGATCAGTGCTGATCTGCATGTAATTGGTCCATTGTGTTGATCGGAAGATCCATTGTATTGATGTTGTTTAGTTCTAGAGTGACATGTTAGCCTTGAGCATGAACTTTTGAGCATCACTTTGACCTATCTTGTAATCACCTAATTCGAACTAAGGAGTGGATGGTCTTCCTTTATGGTCATTTTGTCATTAATATTTTCTTGAGTACTCACAACTCTGTGCAATCATTGACATCTGCCTGCTCACAGAATTGTTAAAGGGTATACTTCCCTAAAGAGAACCCCCCTTGAGTAGTTGAAGTACTGGAGTGCTTGCTAAAAGTAGATACCCGAGTACCTCCTCTACAGGTATACTCTTGAGCAAAATGGAGTAGCAAAGAAGAGGAACAGATTGATTGTGGAAGCAGCTAGATCAATGCTTAATGAAAAGAAATTGCCAAATTATTTGTAGGTAGAGAGTGTTTCTACTGCCACTTACCTTATTAACAGGTTACCTTCTAAGTCCCTTAATTCCTGCTGATTTCCTCCTGCATGATCTTTTGTGTGTGTAATGTTTGGAATCTATGTGTAGGACTGTTATCTATCCCTTCCCATCGCTTTTGAACTACTGTTTTGTGTGTGTGAGCCATTACTAGTTGTGGAGCGAGTGTTGGTGCTTTCCACCATTCACTATTTTGCTCATAGTTTGAAATGGATCTGTCAGATTTGAACTTATAATAGATGCATCTCATCGAGAGCTTTGAAAGGAACCCACTATTGACCACACTCAGAGTTCGGAGGTAGGAGAAAACCTCGAATTTGTGCTTACTACTATAAGTGGTATCACGACATGCATTTTTAGAGGATTAGTGAGTTAGAGAGGTAGTTAAGTCTTTTCACATACATGGTAGCTTAGCCACTTCATTCTCCATCATGTGTGCACATGTCTTCATACACTTGGTTCTTACGATTCCTTGGATTGATAATTAAATGTGTATCGATCCACCACTATATGCACTTGTGTGGCGATTGAGGTCTAGTCTCATCGACACAAGTCCCTAATGCTTCATGACTTAGGTACACACGTTTTTGGCATCGTCGAATAAAGTAAAAAATTGTCTGACAATCCTTATCGCTTCTTCGACCACTGGGTGCATGTACTAAGGAGCTATAGACAAACTGCAAATAAAAAGCAAAGCCTGTCAAGGGACGACAGAGAGAAGGAGGGGGAGAATGTTGCAGAGAAAAGAGGCACAAAAAAGGAGCCCCAAAATTTTCAAATTAATGAGCATAAATTTTCTTCTTCAAAATCCTATGAAATTCCCTCCCAGCTATGTAAATGCACTAGAGGAGTCCTCTAGATGCATAAGCCCACATCATTGTAACACAACTCTTGTAAAATAGTAGGAAATTAGAGTTAGTCAATAAAGTGCAGGTCTCTTGTGTGAAAGGACCATTTTTTAGGGCACATGTATATAAGTCACTTTGTGACTCTTTTAAGAAACTTTTTGCCATTGTGGAGAATTGAAGAAGAATTTCGAATTTTCTTCTTTCCTACTAATTTCCTCTTTCTCCATGATCTTTCCCATCGCTTTTGAACTATTGTTCTATGTGTGTGAGCCATTACGAGTTGTGGAGCGAGTGTTTGTGCTTCCCACCATTCACTATTTTGCTCATAATTTGAAGTGCATCTGTCAGATTCAAGTGAAAATACCAGCAATAGATGCGTCTCATTGAGAACTTTGAAATGAAACTAATATTGACCATATTTAGAGTTCGGAGCTAAGAGAAAACCCCGAGCTTACTATTATAAGTGGTATCGCGGCATGCATTTTCACAGGATTAGTGAGTTAGAGAAGTATTTAAGTCTTTTCACATACATGGTAGCTTAGCCACTTCACTCTCCATCATGTGCACACATGTCTTCATATACTTGTTTCTTACGGTTCCTCACATTGATAATTAAATGTGTATCGATCCACCACTATATGCACTAAGGCGATTGAAGTCTGGTCTCATCGACACAAGTCCCTAAGGCTTCACGACTTAAGTACACACATTTTTTATGCCATAGGATAAAGTAAAAAATTGTATGACAATCCTTATCGCTTCTTCGCCCACTGGGTGTGTGTACTAAGGAGCTATAGACAAACTACAAACAAAAAGCAAAGTCTGTCAAGGGACGATAGAGACAAGGAGGGGGAGAGTGTTGCAGAGAAAAGAGGCATAGAAAAGGAGCCCCAAAATTTTCAAACTAATGAGCATAAATTTTCTTCTTCAAAATCCTATGAAATTCCCTCGAAGCTATGTAAATGCACTAGAGGAGTCCTCTAGATGCATAAGCCCACAACGTTGTAACATAACTCTTGTAGAATAGTAGGAAATTAACGTTATTCAATAAAGTGCCGGTCTCTTGTGTGAAAGGACCATTTTTAGGGCACATGTATATAAGTCACTTTGTGACTCTTGTAAGAGACTTTTTGCCATTGTGAAGAATTGAAGAAGAATTTTGAATTTGCTTCTTTCCTGCTGATTTCCTCCTTCTCCATGATCTGTTGTGTGTGCATAATGCTTGGAATGTGTGTGTACGACTGTTATTTATCCCTTCCCATCGCTTTTGAACTATTGTAGTGTGTGTGTGAGCCATTACAACTTGTGGAACGAGTGTGGTGCTTCCTGCCATTCACTATTTTGCTCATAACTTGAAGTGCATCTGTCATATTCGAGTATTGCCAATAGATGCCTCCCATCGAGAGCTTCGAAAAGAATCTGCTATTGACCATATTTCGAGTTCAGAGCTAGGGGAAAACATCGAATTTGTGCTTACAATATGACTACCTATTGGACATATACCTAATCCACAGGATAGACCTACTATTACAAACCGATTCACCCATACGAGGACAAGAAGTAAGCCCAATGACTTTTTATGAGTTGAAAGATCTTGAGGATGAGTTTAGACTCACATACCTAGACCATAACCAAAGAAGGTATTGACTGATAGATGCAGTTGATAGATCTCAATTGAAGTATATGGGGTTGCATGTATTCCCTCCTCGAGAGCAAGCAACCGCCTCACACAACCCTTTCGGAACCCATCCAGGAATGGAGAATACAATCTGAGGACAAACGAGCCAATGAAGTATTCCCAATCGAACTCATGTGCAATTCACAATGCTAGGCGTGCAGTCACACAACCAAACCCACTGAGGGATAGGAAACATGAACCGTCCACCCATTAGACCAAGATCACGGCCAGGTGTACAACCAAAAATACCCCCAATTAGACCAGCAATTCCTGTGATGCCCAGACCACCGAAACCTATAAGGAGGCTAAGACCAATTCAGGTTGCTAAATGCATGAGAAACCACTATAATGGAATGGGAGAACCATATGACCACATCGCAGAGTTTAAACAAGTGTTACGAGCCAAGCAAGTGGATGAGTTCTTTGTTCAATATGAATCCTTTGGACTTACTCTCACAAGGACGGCTTTGACTTGGTTCCAACCATTGGACCCAAATCAATTTGGAAATATTGAGCAATTTTTCCAAGAATTCATTGGATAATTCACCAAGAGAGAGATTAAACACAACTCGCCATCCTTAATCCATAGGTTCAAACAAAACCCAATGAAATAGTGAAAACCACTGCCTGATGATTTAATCAAGATGTTGATAGATGCCCAACAACAGAAAGACCCTCCCAGCAAAAAATGATATCATTATTTTTGGATGTGGACTGACTAATGGAACACTAAGAACCCTAGTGTATGTGAAAAGGCTCCAGACATTGAGCACGTGTCTTCAAGAATGTATTGACCTAGAGGACAACCTAGGTGATGACCTCAAAAGCACGCCAAGCCCTACTAAATCAGAAGACACTAGAAGTATAGTGACATCTAACTCCAGTAATGTGGAGGAGCTAGCAGATCTAGTAGCCAAGAAGCTAGGAGTCCATGGATAGAGAACCTACCAGAACCCACCTATGAGAATGTTGATACTTCAGAGATGCAGCTTATGTGGTGGAGATCACCGATCTCACATGTGTGCAAGAGGAGGAATAGGCATTCCTCAAGCTTACCCATACAATAGGTAGCCACCTCAAGGACCCAACCTATACTGCCATACAGAACAAAAATACTCTAACCATACTACTGAAATTTTCCCATTCAACTGACAGTCAAGGCCCTTAAATCAACCTCGGTATAGGCCTTATGGATACCCTCCTAGAGAACAAGGATGAGAGATTCCAAGATACAATCCCTATCCAGGCCCACAAGGAGCACCTAGACCATATGAGCAAGGGCAGTATGGACACCTGCATCCAATATTATGACAACAACCACCCCATCCTCAGAATGTAGTGCCAGTTAAATACACTCAACGAGAGGAGAATATGGAAAGAGCCATAGTGCTAGCAACACCATTAGCTAGCATGAAAACAACAAATCCAGGGTTTGAGCAAACCCAAGGAGATGATTACCCTTATGACACGAGTCTGATGGAGTATAACCAAACATATGACCCACAATACTATGGTTACGAAGGATATGACCACACTTATAGATCGGAATATGCAAACCTAATGTACACTGCACCGAAAGCTCCAGCACCTATGATACCACCCATTAGACCACCTGTGCCAAAAGGACCATGCTATAGATGCAGAGGAGACCACTTCATAAGAGAATGCACTCTACCATACAACCCACCACCTCCTAAGACTTAGGAAGGGTACTGCAATGAATGTGGAAAGGAGGATCTATTTAGAGATTGTCCAAAGAATCCCAATAAGACTCATAACACAACACAAATCAATGTGATTGAAGTAATTGAATCATTAGGAAGTGATAGGGAGTACACACTACCATTAAAAGCTATCACGCGAGCGCAAGCGAGAGGACAAGAGAGAAAGAAAGTAGACTCTGAACAAGAAAGGGATAAAGACCTAGAACCCAAAATATAGGTAGTGGATGATTTTGAAGACCCATGCGAGAGTACCCAAACAAAGAAGACACAAAATTGGAAGGAAAGAAGGGAAAAACTTAGAAACAAATGGATGAAAAATAAAAGTAAGGAGGACAAGGGCATAAAAGCTGGTCAGAAACCTGAGGAATCGGAAATACAAGAGAATACACCACTTAAGTCTCATACACAAAAACAAGACAAACCATAATCAATCGTAGCAGATCCAAGACTAGACGACCTGGACATGTGGCTAAAAGCTTACCAAGCTAGAATCATGACTAGACCAAACATAGAGCAGCATGAGAAACTTTACCCACAAGGGGAATTAGAAAAGGAGAGACTTTCAATATGCAGAAAGCTCATAGACGTAGCTCAGTCCACTCTAGAGAATACTATCCCAGTCCTCCTAGAGACAAGAATATCTAAGAATCTATACAATGAGTGCTTTAAAGAAAATAATCAGAAGCAAAAAGAGAAAGATAGTAGCTAAGAACTACCAAGCACTCAGGGCAAAGAAATTTCTATAATCCCTGAACTGGACACTGATTGGCCACAAGATTTGTGGGCTAAGATTCAAGAAGACCATTGGAAAAAGAATGGAAGGTCAAGACCACCCTTTGAGGAGTTGAATATTGAAGAAAACCAGACGACTCCAAATTTGGATGAAATATACGAAGAGGTTTCTATGTTAGACCGAAATAGGGAGGAAGTACACAACATTTCTACCCTGCTAAACTATATGGAAGAATACGAGAAAGGATCAATAGTTTTCCATGCTCCCATAGTTCGAGGCCAAGAAAATGAATCTTCAGGTAAGACCTCTCACAATCTAACAGAACTCAAGAAGACCAAGGTACAATGTCAGTTGACCGTGGAAGAATTACTATGTGCCAAATCGCAATTATGGAAGCAGTTGGCACGACAGTTGAGGTTAGAAATTGAAGTCCCTTCTAACGTTTAAATCCTTTTGGATAAATTCAGAGAATTCAGTGAGGGAGATGAGGGTAACACTTGCTTACCCATCACATATAATGGATACATGACTAAAGCCATTTTAGACACAGGAGCAAGTGTAGGCATAGCCACCAAAGAAATTTGGGAGAAATGGGGAAAGCCAACCCTATGACTTACATGTATGAAGTTTCAATTAACAAATGGCCATGTATAGAGACCCCTTGGAATACTAGAGAAAATTAAGCTGACTACCTGCGGAGTGGAATTTGAGCACACACTAGCCATATGTCAATTTGGAAAAGCGAATAACTATGAAATGATATTAGAATAACCATTCATGAGACAACTCAAGGTAGTACAAGACTGGAGAAGAGAAGCAGTATACCTACAACATCAGGGGATCACTACCAAGATCAATTTGCATACATTCTCATATAGGGACATACCCCCACTGCAATGGAACCCCATACACAAGGAAGAAGATGATCTGTCAATTCATAGTGCAGGTTCAAGTGACCAATCTTGGATGCACGAAGATGCTCAACTATGGATGTGTAAGGAAGCAAAGCAAGAGAAAAAAACCATAATGTGACCTATCAGACATCAAAATTACCGACCCATAGAGGATCCTATGTATATGCCTCAAGTTTTTTCGGATGAAACATTTGAACCACACGGTTGGATGGAGATTTTAGCCACATTGGATGTGTGTGTAAATGAGGAGGTACTAACCATGAACGAATGTGTAGACGAAGAAGGCTATGATGTAAATTTTTACATGGTAGTCCTTTAGGAAGTAGAGGCAGGAGAAGTATTAGAAAAGGAGTGGAAGGAAGAATACGAAAGCATAGAAACGAAACCATAATTTGATTCGAAAGAACGATACTTAGAAGGTATTCAACCCAATGAAACAGAAGAAACACCAAAGGTGTTAGCAATAGAAGCGGCCCATACAGGACCAAATAAGGAAGAAATGTTAGATAAGGCTGAACCAACCCCAAACCTGTTTGAAGTCCCGGAGAACTTCAAAAGATATGAAGTAGAGGAGAGGGAGATAGCTATTTAAATGTCTAAGAGAGAGGCAAGAGAAGGAGAAGCATATGACAACAAGGAACAAACAAAGAAAGTAATAGTAACCATGGAAGACGGAGAAGAAATATGTACTTACATAGGAAAATATGCGTCACCAGAAGAGGAAGAGGAATTGATAAGCCTAACTCGAGAATATTGAGATGCGTTTGCATGGACCTACAAGGACCTCAAAGGTGTAGATCCATCCATTTGTTCTCATCGAATCCCAATGACACCCAAGGCCAGGCCATCAAAACAACACCCATACACTTATAATTATGTCTATTCAGCAAAAATTAAGGAGGAGATTGACAAGCTACTAGTAGCCGGATTCATTTACAAAATAGAACACACCAAATGGGTGTCACTGTTAGTGGTCGTACCCAAAAAGAATGGGAAATTAAGAGTGTGTATTAATCTGAAGAAGGTAAATGTAGCTATGATCCATGATAGCTACCCATTACCTATCATTGATCATCTCTTGGAAAGAGTTGTAGGTAAAGAATGTTATAGCTTCCTATATGGATTCTTTGGATACAATCAAGTAGCTATTGCTACAGAGGACCAACATAAGACTGCATTCGCAATCGAATGGGAGTTTATGCTTTTAGAGTGATTCCTTTTGGACTCATGAACACCCCTGCCACTTTCCAGAGATTGATGTGTCATGTATTTAAGGAATTCTTAAGGAAGAGTATGGAATTATATGTAGATGACTTGTGCACATACTCAGGCCTGAGACAGGAGCACATTCCGGAGTTGCAAAGGATATTTGAGAAGTTTCGACAAATATGTGAGACAAGGAAAAATCCTGAGAAATGTGTCTTTATGGTGAGACAAGGAAAAATCCTAGGACACATCGTATCTAGGAATGGAATTTCCACTGATGAAGATAAGATAAAAGTAATTCAAGAGCTTCCAAGACTGAAAAATGCTAAGGAAGTGCAAGCTTTTATTGGTCATTGTGGATACTATAGTAGATTTATTCACATGTATGCCATAATTGCCAAGCCACTCTATGGATTATTAACCCAATTCTCGTGGACATATGAATGTGAGAAAGTGTTTAATGAACTTAAAAGACCACTAAGTATAGCACCTATTTTGAAAACACCCAATTGGAATAAACCATTTCATATACATGTAGATGCCTCCAACTATGCTATAGGATGCATTCTAGCTCAACCTACAGATGAAGAAAAATTAGACCATCCTATTGCTTATGCGAGTAGACAACTGAATCAAGCTGAAAGAAGCTATACAACTACGAAACGAGAAGGCTTAGGAATGGTGTATGCAGTAAAGAAATTTAGACACTACCTTCTAGCCAACAAGTTCAAGTTCTTCATAGACCATCAAGCCTTATTGTACCTAATCAATAAGCCCTATAACATGGGAAGGATAGTAAGATGGTTTCTATTACCAATGGAGTTTGACTTCGAAGTGGTAGTAAAAAAAGGAAATACCCACATAAGAGTTGATCATCTGTCTAGGTTAACTCATGGAGAACCACCCAATGGAGTGGCGGATGACCTGCAAGATGCATATCTGTTCAACTTGGAAGTATGTCCTAAGTGGGCAGAGAAGTTAATTCCAATACTCACTCAAGGACCACAACATCAAATTAACAAGGATGTTAGGAAGGGATTTCTGCACTTGCGCAACCTACACATTGTGGCAGGAAGTGTTTACTATAAAGAACCCAATGGTGTATTGTTAGCTGTGTAGAAGAAGCTCAACAGAAAAAATTAATTGAGCAAGCTCACAAAAATAGATGGAGAATGCATAAGGGAACTCATGAAACATTAAGGGAATTAAAACGATTAGGAGTTTATTGGTCAGATATGCCCAAGGATGTTCATGAATATGTCAGCAATTGCTCAAATTGCCAAGAAAATACTCCAGAAGACCATACATCATTGCAATTCTCTACCATAGCACCAAACTGGAGTAGGAGATTGGTGAAGTTCCTTAAAACACGAGAGCATGAGGGAGGAGCAAGTTTAGCTAGAAAGTGGTCCCTAGAAGAAATGAGCAAGGATTACGTCATATTGGGAAGACAAGTATTCAAAAGAGGAAGGGACAATCAACTACAATTATGCATGCATGAAGGAGAGTACTTACCTATATTAGAAATGGCGCATGCAGGTGCCGCAGGAGGACACTTCCAAAAGAAGTGTAAAAATGATTTTCTATGCAGGTTTGTAGTGGCGAACTCTACATATGGATGTAGACACTTACGTACAGAGTTGTGACGTATGTCAAAGAGCCAAGTATCCTATTAGAAGAGATGATATGCCTTTAAGACCCATGGTTTGTGCGAGAGCCTTTTCCAAGTGGGATATTGATTTCATAGGACCTATTAACCCGCTAGCCAAAGGATCACATGCTGAGTACATAATAGTGGCAACAGATTACCTAATTAAATGGGTAGAAGCAAAAGCAAGTAGAAAGAACGATGCTCAAACCACGCAAAGTTTCTCTTTGAGAACATCTTTACTTGCTTTGGACTACCTATAGAGATAGTAAGTGATAGAGGAATGCACTTCATTAACGAAGTGATAGAGTCCTTGATGAATGAATTCCTAGTGATTCATAAAAAATCAGCCCCATATCACCCTCAAGCCAATGGTCAAGCAGAGAGTTCCAATAAAGTGTTGTGTACTGTGTTGACAAAGATAGTCAATAATGAAAGGTCAGATTGGGACAAATAATTGCACCATGCAATTTGGGCCTTCTATGTGGCTTATAAAATCGCCATTGGAACTACTCCATTTAACCTAGTTTATGCACAAAATGCCATCTTCCCAAACGACTTTTTGGTACCTACTTTACGAGTTGCACAATAATATGAGTGGACAGGACATGAGCTATCTAAGCAACTCGAGCAAATTGAGAAGCTACACAAAACAAGACTACAAGCAGTTGCTGGAATTTATGCAGCTAAACGGAGATAGAAATCATACTATGATGCACATATCAAGGACAAAGGCCTAAAAGAAGGAGATCTAGTCATGGTATATACATTGAAGCAACATGCCAAGAAACTGCAAAAACGTGGATATGGGCCATTGCTGATTAATAGGATCTCAACTAGCAGAGCAGTCAATCTAGCCAACTTAGATGGAGATATACTTCCTAACTACATACGTGGTTGTAGAGAGAAACGATATATGGAGCCATTGACGGATCAAATGTTACCATGACTCGTAGGAGCACAAAATCGAAAGAAGGAAGAGGAAAGGATTCGATAAGAAGCACACCAAGAAGCAGTAGAGCATATCAAGAAACGGAAGGAATGGATAATGCAAAGGGATGAATGATATTTACAGAGAGAAGAACCCATACCTATGGCTAATTACCAAGTCAATAAAGCCGGCAAGGAGAGCCTTAGTATATCCCAACCATATTAGAAGAAAGACCTTCTCCCGTTGAGGAGGTTAAACCTTAGAAATGAAGTCAGATAACGAATCAATAGCATGCTTATCCAAAGAATGCCCTAATCTAGACTTGTCGGAAAATAAGAAAGTGTTGCTTGATAATGTGCCCTCATTTCCCATGAGAGATGAACCTGAGAGAGAAAGTGAGGACAATTCTTTTAAATTCTCTTACACAAAGAGAAGAATATCCACATGGAGGTCTACTACTCAAACATCAAATCCATGTAATACTCGTTTGCAATGGTTTCAAAAGGATCGAGTGACTAGACCAGATGATTCAACTCAGAAGCAGACCAGTTATTCAGTAAAAATGAGGAGAGACAACGAGTACTCATCATTACAATCAGAACCACAAAGACTCCTTCGTGTTTGGATTCCCAAATCATTAGTAGCAGCCCAAAGTAAAACAAGGAGGTCCAAAAAGACTTTTCAAGGGTATAGAAGGAACACGATATCAAACACTCAGACCACAAGTAAGAAGGAGACCAACACTAGAGAACGACAAGCCCGACAAATGCAGAGGTCTCAGTCACCAACTACAAAGTGGATTTGGAGATCCAAGACGCAACAAGGACAAGAACAACCTACTCAACAAGATTCCACTTGCACTCATGAAGAGTCCAATGCACCTAGAGTATGCATGCCATGGCCACATTACAAGGCCATGCATTCAGCACATTATCTTCTCAACAAAATTAGTGATGCACATTTCCATCATGGGAATAGGTCTTAGATTCTACTTCCATAGGAATGAACCTACAGTGTAAATAACTAAATGCTTCGGCTAGAACTAACTTTTGTTTTCTTTGAGGATTAAAAATCAAAAGAAGTGTGGTAAGAGACCTTAATTACTTAAGCAAGGGGGGACGGAGTGATGAAGAAATCGACATACCACTAAGAAATCGACACATAACACATGAATTGGTTTCCACTAGAAGTTGATTCTTTCTTTATTACAAGCGTAGATGGCTTTCGAAGATTTCGAAGCAACTATTCAAGAAGAGCTTCTAGAGTTTCCATTACAAAGTGTGACCAAATCCAAAGGTCATTGGTTTCGAGAGGACCAACCTACTTGAGATTATCTTTTCTTAGTGACAATAAAGATTATGGACACTGACCATCAGTTCCGAGTCATGTCCCAAGACTTCAAAGTCATACATCAACTCCCATCAACCGTGGACATAATGACTAAGGCACGTATTCAAAAATATTTTGAGCTGCCAATTTACAAGCCGGACTTCCAAAGGTGCACTCACGTGATACACTTCAACCGACATTACATATCCCATTAGTGCCAGAAACAAGAGTACTAGATGTGGCAGGGGAATGGGTGATCATTCAATTCACTCATGACTTGATCAAGGAAGCTTTTGGATATCAATCGTATAGATATAGAAGAAGAAGTCCGTCTGATTCATCAACATTTTTGCTTTCCAAACATGCATTGATACATAGCATCACAAAAAATCATAGTGCAGATGTTGTCTCATGCTATCAAACAGATCGGTAATCAAGTGAACATGATGCCATACATCCAAGAGCATCTTTTTGAAGCTAAGAAGCAATGGAACTATAAAAAGTTCTTGAACGGAAGTGTCACACTGACCATACTTATCTACCATGCATTAGGTATCAAGGAACATTTGAAAGAGATGCCCTCGTCTTCAGAGATGGCTAGGTATGCAAAATTAGCCACAGTTGCAAGGAAGAAGAAGAGTGTAACATTAATGAAAGAAGTCGAAACCAGCTCGCAACCAAGAATGAGAGGCACCAAAAGACTACAAGAAATGATGAAGGTAGAAGAAGCACTTCCGGCTTCAAAGAGGATACATGTACTTCCAAGGACAAGGATAGAAGACAACATGCCCATTACGGAAGAGGAGCTAATAGAAGAAATAGAAGCAATTCATCAATACATGGAAGGTCAGGTAAACTTGCCAGTACAAGGGCATCATTACCAACAGTCTCATGAAGACATAGAGCAAAGAAAAAGGCTGACTAAAGCTCATTAATATAGAGAGTTGGAATTGACCAACTCTAGTTCATCTTCTAATACACAAGGAGAGTAGGAACCATCTATGATGAATGTGGACATTAAAAGTGATTCAAAGATGATGGTAATTGGGAGGAATTGAATCAAGTCACAGATGACTTTGGAGTGGCAGGTACAAAGATAAATCAAACTCTTGATGACACCATCATGGACACAACAAGGCAATAATCACCTGAAGAGGGAATTCATGTATTCAAAATGAATGAAGAGATGAACATTCAAATCACAGAGACTCACTTAGATGGAGAAGCCCTAGTAAAGAGACCAAAGGAAGAGAAAGAACAGGAAGAAGTGAAGGAGCCTGAGCCATTAACACCGATCCGGGTTGTAGCGAAGCCCTCTCCATTAGATGTTACCTTTCAAGGAAGTGCTACAAAATCGACCACAAAGGAGGAAGAAGAAAAAGAGAGAGACGTGCATCTTCAAGTAAGACAACCACATAATGCAACTATACAAGTGGATCAAGGAAAGGATGTACTAACGGGGGAAGAGCCAAGCATCCCAAAAACATGGCGAAATGTGGATGTGGCTCAATTAAAGTTGGTAGTAAAGCAGATGATACAAATGGCTATGGACACTCAACAACAAATGCTTGAAGTAGATGTAGACTATTACAAGGCTATGAGAGAGAGAAGCCAATTATAGGTAAGAAGTGAAAATTTTTTTGCGCAATTAATTCAAGCTCAACAGGCACTCTCGGCCAAAGCACTAGAAGCTAAAGAGGCCATGGAGAAATGCACCATGCTAACAAAGGAGAACCAGAAGCTCCAAGATCAACTAAAAGAACTTCAAAGTAAATATGAAGCAGGTGAAGCTCAGAAAGCGAGAATGAATGCTAGAAGTAAACTGCTTGAATCCAAAATAAAAGTATATATGGAGGAAGCAAACAACTTAAGACACAGGAATAAAGAGCTTATGACTGCCATCCTATGCAACCAACCTATAGAAGCACATGAAACGATAGCAACTGACACAAAGGCATTGGAAGATCAAATTGCGAAGTATGAAGATCAGTTGAAACAAGAGCAAGCTATCAAAGAGGAATGGGAGAAGAGATATATGCATGACACTAATGAACTTAGGAAAAAATGGAAGGTGGCAGATAATAAACTCATTGAACAATGCAATGAGGATGCTAACCAAATGGCTGCCATAGGAGAAGAACTATTGAAGAATAAAGAAACAATCACACAAGCGACCAAGGCAATCACAGAAAAAGATGAACTCATTGCACAATTAAAAGCCCAAATCGAACAAGAGGTAACAATGGGGACACCAGTAGCTCCAAGCTCCCAAGTGGCTACTGAGGAGACTGAGGTACGTCCTCTTTCTTCCCCCATGCATCATTCACCGATAAGGGAAGCAATAGAGCCAAACACTAAAAGACATGATCGGGCTATTACAGAACTAATCGGACATGAGAGGGCACCACTTGTGTCCCAACTTACGGAACAATTTGAAGAACAAGTGGTAAGGTAATGAAAGAGGCAAAGATTGAAAGTAAGAGCCTGGAACAAATTTTGAAGCCATTCAATATACCTTACAGATTACTTAAAGAAGAGACATGATAGTATATAAAGAAGACCACAAAAAAAGAACCTAATAACGATCTGCAATTCAACCTATAGAAGTTCACATATACACAAGAGGAGTTTGAGAAAGCAGATCCTGTCTGGTGACAAAAGTTTTTGGAGAAGAATCCAACGCTAAGGGTACAATGGGAGTCAGCACCATATGTACTCCAGGTTAATCCATCTTTTTGCCCAGTCCCTAGAAGACGCTCCTGGACACAATTTTGGGAAGCATAGTGCCAGGGTAGCTTAAATAACCAATGGCTAAATACCTAGTCTGCCATGCAACTACTTACCGATAGAGGAATACATGGTGCGGACAATAGAATTTTGGCTATCCCGATATGCCATGGTACCAGATTTAGCCATCAAAATGAAATTCTGAGTATGTTATTTACAATATTAAAAGTATTTGAGCACGCGCAGTATACATTTTTGAACTTCATCAGAATTAACTAGGGAGCACATGCCCTAATTTTTTATCTATCTACTACCCCTAGCCATTTAACTATCATGGCAATATACTCAAGTCTTATGTTTCTACCGAGTCCCCATATGCAAATGTTTGAAGAAGCATTCTTTTCAGGGTTTTTTGAGATGGACTTGGAGATATTTGTAAAGATCTCGTCCAACTTAAATGCGCGACTGGTGGCCTACGAAGTAAGCCTTTTTGCACATCATAGACAGGCATGAGACGACGGGGTAAAGTCAACCCAATGGAAAGAGCTGATGATATGTCAAGCAAACTCGCTTAATCAGAGAGAGAAAAAATTCATACAAACTTATGCATGTCGCCACAAAAAGCCTATCTGGGACGACAGAGTTCAGGAGGAGGGACGTGTGGAGGGAGAGTCAAGCAAAAAGAGAAGAAGAAGATCAAAGAATAAAATAGCTCAATGAGAAAGAACTACCCTCTACCCAAAGCGCCATAGGGGCACGCATCAGGCTACAATGCAAAAGGACCAGGTCCCGAAGAGTGGAAACAAAGAAATACAACAATCTAGGACCTTTTAAGGGAAGTTGCACAAAGCTTCCTCATCCACAAGATGCGTGCATCTGGACCTCTGAGGCATCCACTTAATATGTGCAATGTAAAGAAATAAATGGGTGAGAGCAATACAATGGGGTCAAAGTTGTGAAGACAAAGACATATCCGAGGACCAAAAGTTAGAAAGAGGTAGAGGCTGAGAAGGGAAAACATGTGACTAAGAATATCACATTCTTAGCCACTAATGGTGTGCGTGGTAGCTTGATTTAACACAACAACCTAGATTTATGAATGTAAGGAATACCAAGGGGATTACAGAAGCAAAGGACTTAGTTCGGATAAAGTAACAAATTGTCTGACAATCCTTATCGCTTCTTCGATCACTCGGTGCGTGTACTAAGAAGCTATAGACAAGCTGCAAACAAAAAGCAAAGCCCATCAAGGGATGACAGAGACAAAGAGGGGGAGAGTGTTGCAGAGAAAAGAGGCACAGAAAAGGAGCCCCAAAATTTTCAAATTAATGAGCATAAATTTTCTTCTTCAAAATCCTATGAAATTCCCTTGAAGCTATGTAAATGCACTAGAGGAGTCCTCTAGATGGATAACCCCACATCATTGTAACATAACTCTTGTAAAATATTAGGAAATTAGAGTCAGCCAATAAAGAGCCCGTCTCTTGTGTGAATGGACCATTTTTAGGGCACATGTATATAAGTCACTTTGTGACTCTTGTAAGAGACTTTTTGCCATTGTGAAGAATTGAAGAAGAATTTTGAATTGGCTTCTTTCCTGCTGATTTCCTCCTTCTCCATGATCTTTTGTGTGTGTGTGTAATGCTTGGAATGTGTGTGTAGGGTTGTTATCTATCCCTTCCCATCACTTTTGAACTACTATAGTGTGTGTGTGAGCCATTACGAGTTGTGGAGTGAGTGTTTGTGCTTCCCACCATTCACTATTTTTCTCATAACTTGAAGTGCGTCTGTCAAATTCGAGTGAGAATACCATGATTAGATGCGTCTCGTCGAGAGCTTCGAAATTTGAAACTGCTATTGACCATATTTGGGATTCGGAGCTAGGAGAAAACCTCAAATTTGTGCTTACTACTATAAGTGGTATCGCGACATGCATTTTCAGAGGATTAGTGAGTTAGAGAGGTAGTTAAGTCTTTTCACATACATGGTAGCTTAGCCACTTCACTCTCCATCATATGCGCACACGTCTTCATACACTTGGTTCTTACAGTTCCTTGAATTGATAATTAAACGTGTATCAATCCACCACTATATGCACTTGTAGGGCGATTGAGGTATAGTCTCATCGACACAAGTCCCTAAGGCTTCACAACTTAGGTACACACTATGGATGAAGAAATAGAAGCACTCCAAGAGAATGACACATGGGAGCTAGCTCCCAAGAAGGCATCAATGAAGGTAATTGGTTCTAGGTGGATTTAGAAAATCAAAAGGAACTCAGATGGATCCATAAATAGGTATAAAGCTAGACTTGTGGCTGAAGGTTTTGCACAAACCCAAGGAGTTGATTATGAAGAGACTTTTTCACCTGTGGCTAAAATGTCAACCATCAGAGTATTGGTAAGTGTAGCTGCATCTAGAAATTGGAATATATATCACTAGATGTAAAGAATGCTTTTCTCAATGGCTAGATTTCAGAGGAGGTTTACATGGCTCAACCTCCTCGTTATGAATATCCAAGCAAGGTAAATTATGTATGCAAATTGAACAAAGCTCTTTATGGTTTGAAGTAGGCACCTATGGCATGGAACCATAGGTTAACAACCTACCTTCAGGATCAAGGATTCATGATGAGCAAGGCTGATTCTTCTCTGTTTGTCAAGAGAAGTAACTCAAAAATGATATACTTATGTGTGTATGTTGATGACATCATTCTCACAGGTAGTGATGCCAATGGCATCAAACAAATAAAAAATCAGATGATGCAAGAGTTCAAAATTAGTGATCTAGGGTTTTTGAAGTATTTTCTTGGACTTAAGTTAGTATACACTAACTCTGGAATGTATATCACTCAAAGGAAATATGTGCAAGACAATGGGCATGTGTTTTTAGCCACACTAGTAAATCTACATGTTTCTTGAAAGATTTTCACTTGTGGTGGAGCCACTTCAAGTTTATGCAGGTTTTTTGAGTATAATGAACAGAGTTGATAGACATCTATAGGTGTTGTTGGCTAGTGTTTGGGCTTTGAGTTCAGCCTTTCAGTGCCATTTTACTGCATATATTGAGAAGATACACACTATGTATGCTTCTGTGGATATCGCTTATGTTCATCCATGTGGTCATTGATATAGCGGTTACATTTTTTTGCATAAACCTTGTTACATTTGATAAAGAGGGACATGGTGAGGTTTTCTTAACTAGGAGACACCCAGATGTTGGGGTCTCTTTGGTGATGCAGGTGGAAGACTAACCTAACCTTGCCATAGGAGATATATGCTACTTGTTCATAGGTCCTCGATAAGCCTACTTGGCCTCTTTCTGGTACTTATTATATGTAGTGGAGTTAGTGATTCACGATGCACGTTTCCATGTTAGTACTTGCAAGTTTATGAGACTTTGACACTAGTCATATGTTCATTTTTCAGAGGAGACTCTGTAAAAAGTTATTCTACACTTATTGATGTGAGCACATTCACTCTCATATAATCATTTTGGTTGTTCATTACTATTCATTAATCCATTTTTCCAGGGAGACTTTTGATTTTTCCTAGAATCTGACATGGTCACGGCTATTTCTCAAAAACTTGAATACAAATATCCAATTGAACTTTACTAAATATGTAGCAGACTTCGAGGCTTGGAAAATTGAAAATTGTATGTATGTATGGTAGAAAAGGACAAAATTCGTACATAGTCATTGTGATAGTGCATTTAGAGACCAAATTGAGCTTAAACCAATATTTTGATGCTGTAATTTGAAGCAGTTTTGAACCATTGATCAGTTCGAGTATGCTCACCAATTTTCATGCGATTTGAATATTGTAGCCAGAAGACTATTGATGATGCTCTAAAGAAAGAAAGGACTTGCTTTGATACCAATTTTCGGAGTTTGAGGATTGCAAAGAACTGCAAACAACACAAGGAAGAAGAAGAGGATTGGAGCACAATATTAAGTGTATTACTAAGTGAATGTGCAAAGATAAGTAGCTCGTTAGGGTTATAGTCATATATACAAGCTGAGGAAGAAAATCCCCTCGAGAGGGAAGTAAGTGCCACAATGGTTTGAAGCATGCTCACACACATTACTATCAAACTATATCAATAATATGCACATATATTTGTACATGAATGTATGTATGCATTCATGCATTTGTAGATTATATCTCTCCAACTTCCACACATACACTGCAACCGCTCTCTAATCCCCATATCTTTTAGTACACACATCAAACTATATCTATCTTAGTTATAAGGCTTTATATAAATGAATCTTCCCTTTGATGCATGAATCTTGATTATAAATACAAAGTCTTAAAAAAAAGAGATCAAGAGATAGAATATTGTTGATATATTTCAGTAATGATGTGTGCGAACACACTTAGGACCATCGAGGCACTTTTTTCCCACTAGGATGTTTTTTCCCCCTGATTGTACATACAAGTATAACCCTAAAGGGTCACTTGTCTTTTTATATTCACTTGGTAATACATTCAATATTGTGTGTTGTACTCCAAGCTTCTTCTTCTTCCTAATGTTGCTCGCATGCTTTCATAGACCTCAAACTCTAACAATTGGTATCAGAGCAGGTCGTTGCTTCATCTAGGGCTTCGTCAACATCCCTCTGATCACAGTCTCAGAATCGCATGAAAATTGGTGAGCATACCCAGTGTGATTAGGATTCAAAACCACTTTGCTTTGTGGTTTCAAAATTGTGATATGATCTCGTTTCAGACTTTGAATGCACTATTGCAATGCCTATGTAGGCAATTTTGTCCTTTTGTGCCAAACATATATACATGTTTTGGTTTGCTAGTACAAGCGCCAAATTCTTCTTAGGTATAACAAAGCTGGATAGGGTATTTCTATTCAAAAGCTCGATAGGGTAGTTCTATTCAATTCTTTGAGGTACACTCATTTTACTATGTCAAGCTATTTTAGTCAATGGCCATGGTTGAAAGCAGTGATGTATTATGTATGCTGGATGTGAGGACAAGTTAGATGGCACTAATTAGCTGTTATGGTCATATATGATTTCTCATGTCTTTATGGCAAAAGTGTTGACGATATGATTGCTCCTACATCATCTACATTTGTATCCGCATGAGTGCATCTCCATTTTGTATCTAGGAGGCACTCCATTTCTAGTATATTTCCATTTTATATTGTATTTCCTTTGTATTTGGGTAGCTTGCCATTTGCTTCTACCATTGTATTCATTCTCCTTTCAGGGGAATTATCCCACATGAGATGTACTTTGGAGAACCCCTACCAAATCTATATAAGGAGGGCCTCTCCCCCCATTTGTACTTGGTTAGAAGCTTGAGGAGCCTACTCCATGCTCTTGGCAAGCTCATTTCTAATCCATATGAGTTTACCCATTTCATGGTCTACTCATTTTGAGTCTCACACACTCTTTCTTTTGTGAGTACACTCTTCTTTTCGTTTTTCTTCCATGTGTGCACTCTCTACATGGTATCAGAGCACTAACTGGAGGTCTTGGTGGTGCGTTTTGTGGTTGTTTTGGTGGTGGTGGAGCTTGAGTGTTGGTGTTCTTGCCTTCTCCTCATTGGGAGAAGCTTTTGCCATCAATTTATGCTCTTTGGGCCTCATTTTGCTCATATGCCCACCTTCCCACCCTTTCTTCTTCATTATTTTGTACCCTTCTTTCCCCATTTTACCTTCCTCCCCCTTTGATGTTCACAACTTTTGGTGATATACGATCAGTTTTGTCTTCATTATTGTAACTTATGCGTGGCAACTCTGTAACATTTTGGATCTTTATGGCATTAGTGATAAACATCTCAATGTTTGAAGTGCTTATAAGCAATGTTTAATGCACGTGAACAGAGAGACTAGAGAGGGAAACAAACACTCTACATCTCAGGCACACAATCTTTGTGCATGTTTCATACTCTCTCTGTGTGAATTAGCAAGTGAATTTTAGGTCGTTCTTGCAAGGGGAGATCAAGGATTGATCATTGAGGACAATGATCTCTAGAAGGAGAAGAGAGTGCTAGACTCAAGAAATGATAGTCAGGAGATGATTGAGTCACACCCTAATATGGAGGATTAGGAAGTAATCTGCAACCATGGCTTTTGGGACAAGAGGTTAGCCCATTGTACTCCTAGCTGGTAGGTCATGAGTTCAATTTCCATATACATTAACTTAGGCCACATAAGATAGAGATTGATAATTGGGTATTATTGTATAATAGTACATTTGATACTCAATATGACGCAAGAAGGACATTGACTAAAAGATGGTTTGGGCTATATATAGTTGTGCCTGTGTTTAATAATGGAATGTATGAACTTTCTGAATTCGATGAAAGTCAATTGAAGTCTTTAATTGCACGGAATCGAGTCAAGCTATTTAAGAAAAGAAATGAAAATGAATATGAAATAGATCAAGAACTGCTTGAAGATGAAGATGATACTGAAGCTAGTGAAGAAAATTTATCAAGTGAATACATTCTACTTATTCTGTTCATTTTCAATTCTTATTTTGTTTTTTGAATATAATACATATCATACGTTGCATTTCATCAATGTTCTAAGCAATTAAAAGAGGATTTTAAATAACGATAAGAAATGATTAGAAACACTATTAGGAATGTAAGCACTTGAGAGAGTAGGTTGAGATACCCTATACCCATTATGAAGACCTACATAGAACATTCTCACTTGAAGCTCTCAGTAGAAAGAAGGCCTTTTTTTTATACAAATAGGCTATGTGACGTTTCCAAAGCACTTAGGAAGAAATCCTAGTTTTTGCTAGTGCATATCTCTAGATCGTCAACTTTGATTAGGGGTTAGGAGGTTCCCCTTCAACAAAAAAGTTGAAAAGATCTAGATTTGTACTAGATTTCTAGTTCAGAAGTTTATGATTTCTTCCACCCCAAAAAGGAAGAAGTAAAATCAAATAAAGATGTAGTACATTAAGGGTTACAATGAAATGAAGAAAATAAAGAAAAGAAACAGATAAAAACAATACTCATGACTTAGATGTGGTCTCGAAACCACTTCTAAGAATTATAAGTGGGATACATGAGGTTGAGCTATGCAATAGTGGAGTTAGTAATATTTTCTAATAGGTGTATAGGAAGCGAAGCATAAAAACATTTATATAAAATGATAACTGACTTTGAAACAAGTCGATAGGAAAGATTTTTTCTAAAAAGTCCACGTGATTTCTGTTGATATATTTAGGTAGTGATGTGTGTGAACACACTAGGACCGCCGGGGCACTTTTTTCCCTCTTTAGGAGGTTTTTTTCCCCCGGCTTGTATATACGCCTATTGCCCTAATGGGCTACTTATCTTTGTACATTCTCTAGTAATACATTCAGTATTGTGTGTTTGTGCTCCAAGCTTCTTCTCTTCCTTGTGTTGTTCGCGTGCTTCCACAGACGTCTATCTCCAACAATTGGTATCAGAGCAGGTCGTCGCTTCTTTTAGGGTGCCGTCGACACTCCTCCGTTTGCAGTCTCAGAATCGCACGAATTTTGGTAAGCATACTCAGCATGTTTCCGAGATCTGAGCTCGTTTCGGCCTCCGAACGCACTATCGCAGCGCTTGTGCAGGCTATTTCATCTTTTTGTGCCAAAGGTATATACCAGTTTCTGTTCGCCAGTTTAAGCGTCTCAAAGTCTGCTACAGGTCTAGTAGAACTCGTCTGGGCAGTTCTGTTCAACTTTTTGAGATACAATCAATTTTTTGCATCAAGGTATTTTAGTCCCCGGCCATGGCTGAAAGCAGTGATGTATTCCGTATGTTGGCTGTTGAGGATAAGCTGGATGGTACCAACTACCCATTATGGGCTTATATGATGCGACATGTTTTGGTTGCAAAAGGACTGTGGAACATTGTGCAGGGTGTTGAAAGACGTCCTATTACACCTGTAACAACAGGTACTGCAAATACAGGTGCTGGAGCTGATGAAGATGGTGTCGAAGATGATATTCCGCAGATTCCTGTTTGTGCTGCTCTTTCTGTTGCACCTACTGCAGAGCAAATTTGTTGGGATGGCAAAGATGCCCAGGCACATGCATTGATAGCTTTGTCTGTCAAACGTGCCATTATTCCTCATATTCGCTCTTGTAGAACAGCTAGAGATGCTTGGGATACACTTACCACATTGTACCAAGCTAGGAATGAGGCTCGTGTTGCTTACCTCCGAAAACAGTTGGAGAGTGAGCACATGAATGAAGGTGATTCTATGGACAGTTTCCTAACGAAGATCAAAGATTTGAAGGAACAATTGATTTCTGCTGATGAGGTTATACCAGATAGCTCACTTGTGCAGACCGTTCTGAATGGTCTTCCTGATTCATATCAGAGTTTTGCCTCTACTCTTCGGTTGATGATGAAAGGCAATCCAAATGCCTTATCATTTGAGGAGTTGGTCTCTGTTCTGTTGCAGGAAGATCAGTCCAGGCAAAACAGGTCCATTTTGCGTGTTGCAGATCAAGCTTTCCTGGCTAGTCAGAAGGGCAAAGGAAAATGGGGCTCTTCCACTAGTAAGCAGAAATCTGCAAATGCTGCACAATCGAAGAACCAGGATAAAGATGAGAAGAAATCAGAAAAGCAGAAATTGTTTTGCAAGTACTGTAAAGGAAATGATCATATCATAAAGAACTGTCCAAAACTGGCTGCTAAAGAGGCAAAGAAGAAAGAGGTTGGAATGGTTGTTGCAGAAGCCTCTACACCAAAAACAGAGTCTGCTAATCTTGTGCAGGAAGAAGAATGGGTGTTTACTACTGTTTGCAGTTTTGACCCATCTTCTCATGAGCAGTGCATGTCTGTAGTGGACTCAGATATTTGGTACTTTGACAGTGGGGCGACCAAACATATTACCTCACAGCGCAGTTTCTTCTCTTCACTCGAGCCTGCCCCTACACGGAATACTGTCACATGTGCCAACAACTCCTCTTATCCTGTTATGGGAGTTGGTAAGATCATTCTGACTACTGCTGATGGTAGTTCTTTCACCTTGTCAGATGCCTTATTTGTGCCAGGGATCAAGAAGAATATGTTATCAGTTTCTGCATTAGCCAAGATTGGCTTGGTTGTGAAATTTGTTGATGACAGGTGTACAGTTCATGATCTATCAAATGGCGATGTGATTATTGCTTCTGGCATTTTATGTCGTGGGCTGTATAAGCTCATAGACTATGAAAGATCTGTGAATGATTCGGCATGTCCAGTTCATGATTCTCAGGCTATGTCAGATGCAAAGCTTTGGCATGCACGCTTTGGTCATCTGAATTTTGCTAGTTTGCTATGCCTGCAGAAATCTGATATGGTGTCTTCTTTGCCCAAGCTTGAGGCACTTGGAAAACATGTATGTGAAGGCTGAATTTTGGGCAAAATGCAGTGTTCCTCCTTTCCAAAAGATGGTTCAGTTCGGGCTACGCAGAAATTGCAGCTTGTACATAGTGATGTCTGTGGTCCTATGCAGACACCCTCTTTTGGGAATTACCTTTACTTCGTGACTTTCATTGATGATTTTTCCAGGCATGCATGGGTATATCCACTCAAAGCAAAGTCCGAAGTGTTCATGTGCTTTAAACAGTTTTTGGTTTTGGCTGAAAATCCGTCAGCATGTAAAATGGGCACCCTCCGTTCTGATCGAGGGGGGGAATATATGTCTTCTGATTTTAATGCATTTCTGGCTGAACGTAGGATAAAACACCAGTGTACAGTGCCGTATACACCTCAACAGAATGGAGTTGCTGAACGAAAGAACAGGTCACTCATGGAGATGGCGAGGTGCATGGTCAAGAGTCAGGCTTTACCACATAGTTTCTGGCTTGAGGCTATCATGTGTGCAACATATGTACTGAACAGGTGTCCCACTAAAGCGCTGCAGTCTATCACTCTATATGAGGCTTGGCATGACCGCAAGCCATCTGTTGCTCATTTGCGTGTTTTTGGTTGTTTGGCATATGCATTAGTGCCTGAACAACATCGCAAAAAATTGGATGATAAGGCAGTAAAATGTATTTTTGTTGGGTATAGTTCTGAAAGTAAAGGCTATCGTCTGTATCATCCACAGACTAAACGCATTTTGGTTAGCCGTGATGTTGTCTTTGTGGAAGATGCTATTCAGCCATTGCTTTCATGTACTAAGGAGACATCTGTTAGCTCCAAAGACATGTATGATACGTTGATGCCTCTTTTTACAGGTGGACAGTCTAGTGCTGGTCCTAATGAGGCAACTTCTCAGCCTTTGTAGGTTTCATATGATGATGCAGATCATTCTATTTATGATGCAGATTTACATGATGCACTTGTTGAAGAGAGAGCTGATATTGAGCAGGCAAAAACAATACCAAAATGGTTGGTGCAGACTTTGCGTGACAGCAAATTAGATGCACCTTTGTCATATCGTACTCGTTCAGGCTCTCATAGTGCCTCCTTTGCATCAGATTGCTATGCTATGGCTGCGTCTAGTCTCTGTGATGAGAATGAGCCTGTTTCTTTTGATGAAGCACAGAATTCAGAAAATTGGATGGCTGCCATGCAATCTGAATATGATGCTATAATGAAGAATGGTACATGGTCTTTATGTGACTTGCCTCCTAGCAAGAAGGCCATTGGCACTAAGTGGGTATACAAGCTGAAGTGTAAACCTGATGGTACAGTTGACAGGTATAAGGCTAGGCTTGTTGCAAAGGGTTATGCGTAGGAAAGAGGCATTGATTTTGATGAGACCTTTGCACCTACATGCCGTATGACTACTGTTCGGAGCATTTGTGCACTTGCAGCCCATCATGGTTGGAATGTACATCAGTTGGACATTAAAACAACATTTTTGAATGGTGACTTGCATGAAGAAGTGTATGTTTTTCAGCCCCGTGGCTTTGTGCAAAAAGGGCATGAAAACCAGGTGTGCAGGCTAAAGAAGGCATTATATGGTTTAAAGCAAGCACCACGTGCTTGGTATGAGAAGATACATGCCTATTTGATTGCACATGGTTTTGTGAACAGTCCAACTGAAAGCACCTTATATGTTAAGCGTGCTAATGATGTGCTTCTGATCATTGTTATCTATGTTGATGACATGCTGCTCACTGGTCCGATTGAGACACATATTGCTGATTTTAAGGCTGATTTGCATGCCTCATTTGAGATGTCTGATATGGGGCATTTGCATCACTATTTGGGCATTCAGTTTATGCAAGTTGATGGTGGAATGGCTTTGTGTCAAACGAAATATATTGACACATTATTGCAGCGTTTTGGCCTTGAAGACTGTAAGCCTATTGCCACTCCTATGGAGACAGGTTTAGGATTGAGTCTTCATGATGCTGGAGATGCATTTGATGCTGTTCTCTATCAGCAGGCTATTGGATGCTTGATTTACTTATGCATTACTCGGCCAGATATTTAGTTTGCTGTCTCACAGATGAGCAGGTTTATGCATTGCCTAGGAGTCACGCATTGGAAAGCGGTTAAGCGCATCTTTCACTACTTGAGTGGTACTCGGCTACTTGGGTTGTTTTATCCCAAGGGGGGATCACTACCGCCAGATTTGCATGTTTTTTCTGACTCAGATTGGGCTGGTTGCTATGACACTCGTGTGTCCACCAGTGGTTTTTGCTTCATGCTTGGTAGCTCATGTATATCTTGGTTGAGCAAGAAGCAGCCTACTGTGGTCACTTCCAGTTGTGAGGCTGAGTATAGGGCAGCTTTCACAGTGACTGTTGAGTGTGTGTGGCTCAGACGCCTTATGGGATGATTTGGGTGTTGGCCAGTCTTCTGCCACCACCATCTTCACTGACAATCAGAGCGCATTGGCAGTTGCGAGGAACCCTGTGTTCCATGCTCGCACTAAGCACATTGAGGTGCATTATCACTATGTCAGGGAGAGGTTCTCTGCTGGGGAGATCAGCTTGGCATATGTGCCCACGCAGGAGAACATTGCAGACCTTTTCACGAAGGCTCTGCCTAGGGAGAAGTTTGAAGCTTTTCGCAAAGCTTTGGGCTTACTTCCTTTTGTGGAGTGATTTCCACATAGCTTGGCACTTCCTTATACATGAGTGCCAGCTCCTTGTTCACCGCATCACTCACAGGGGGGATTTGTTGATATATTTAGGTAGTGATGTGTGTGAACACACTAGGACCGCCGGGGCACTTTTTTCCCTCTTTAGGAGGTTTTTTTCCCCCGGCTTGTATATACGCCTATTGCCCTAATGGGCTACTTATCTTTGTACATTCTCTAGTAATACATTCAGTATTGTGTCTTTGTGCTCCAAGCTTCTTCTTCCTTGTGTTGTTCGCGTGCTTCCGCAGACGTCTATCTCCAACAATTTCTATAGGAGTAATTGACTTATTTTTTATAGTAGCATGCTGACTGAATGAGCTTTCAATCATAAGTTAGATACTTCAAAGTTTCCTTTATTTGCCAAGAACGTGCATTTGCATATGAAAGTAATGTTTTGATCTTTTTTCAAGAAAAAATTTGAAATAAAAACTAAAAATCTGTTTCAAAAAGAATCTTGATGTGCCTCTATTTGACTTTGCGGGTTGGCCATCAATACAATATATTGGTTTAGTTGGGGCAACTGTCGGGATGAAATCGCTTTTGGCTGATGGATCACAAAATTTGAAGATTATTCTCTTTTTTATAATTTCTCTCTAAAATGATTGTGGATTGATGAATGCAATTGATGATTTTGTGATTGAGTACCTACAGGAAGAAGAAAAAGATCGAAAAAACATTAAGTCAGTGTATATATGCTCAATGCCTAGATGTCTTTGAGTGAGTAAATGATAGGAACTTTCAATTGTATATGTGTGTGAACCTATGTGTGAGTATTGAAAACCCTAAATGCATTTAAACCCTAGTACTTGTAACCCTGCTCGCATAAAACCCTATGTACAATAACCCTAATGAAAAACCCTAAGTGTACATCTAAAAACCCCTAAACCCCATGTGTATGTATACCCTATTTGAAACCCTAAAAATATTTTGTCTAAATCCTAAAACCCTAGTGTGTAAAATGAAAAAACCCTAACTACCAAAAACCCTAATCTACACACACGCACACATATAGGAGGCCATTGATAAGAAAAGTAGATCTTTTAGGAGGCTTTTTGCCTAGCCAAGTTGCCTATGCTATTTTGTTGTAGAAGGTACTCTAAAAAAATACTTATTATGGATACTACTTGGACTATTTGATTTTGTCTCCAACAATCCTCCCTTCAATCTCATAATCATACAAACTTTAATAATCTCCAAAACTTTGATATTAACAAATATATTTCTTGACTGATTTCCAATGAATCTTGAGCTGACTATGCATGAACCTGGATACTTGAGAAACTACAAACTGAATGTTCAGATGTGTATTACATAGATATATCAAGCAACCAACTGCTTTACTAGATAATGTAGCATCGAATGATTTGAATCTGCTTTGGATTGTAATGACACATTGATATCCATAGGTGTTTGCGTAGGCTTGGAATCTGTCATCTCAAACATTTCCAATAATGTCTCAATGTATTTTTGTTGTGTCAAGTAGATACACTCATCCCTATACTTGAACTCAATCCCAAGATAATAATGCAAAAGACCTAAGTTATTACATCAAATGTATGCTTAATTTATGCTTTAAAATATTAAAGGTCAGAATCCTTGGGAACTATCATGATCATATCATCAACATATATGACAATAATAATCAAAACATCTTCTCAGCTTTAACGTAAAGAGTGGGAACTGCATCTGAGTTTTCAAAACCAATAGATAGAAGATATACATTTATCTTCTCATACCAAGCTCTTGGTGCTTTCTTTAGACTGTACAAAGATTTGATAAGCTTGCATACTAAATGCTCTTTACCTGTCTCTTCAAAACCTTTTGGCTAGTGAACATAAACATCTTCATGTAGATCACCATTAAGAAATACAGTTTTCATATCTAACTCATATACTTTCCAAACAAAGAATGCAGCTAAAGAAAGTATTGCCATGACTACTGTCATTCTAGATGTAGGAGAAAAAGTCTCATCATAGTGAATACCTTTCTTTTGTGCATAACCTTTGACAACTAATCTTGCTTTATACATGTCTATGGTACCATCTGCTTTTCTTTTGATTTTGAAGATCCACTTAACACCAATAGCTTTCTTACCTTTTTGTAACTCACAAAGCTTCCATGTTTGATTCTTATGAATACAATCAATTTCTTCTTGCATAGCTTTCTTTTGTACAAGACTATGTGGTGCATCTTGAACACTAGCTGATTCATTCTCAACTGAAGTAAGAGCTAAAATATTATGGATCTCAAAATGTTTTGCATAATTTAGCTAGTCTATTTTTTGTCTCCTTGTTTGACTTTTGGTTCTTCTAGTACATTCCTTTATACCATTGTTCTCCCAGGTTTGATATAACCACTTTGATGTATCCTTAAAAAGTGGTAGAATCCTTCTTGGTTCTTTAGTATCTCTATCTTTCGAAACTTTGGAAGCTTCTCCAATTTCATAAGTCAGAACATCAAGAGGTACTGATGATAGACTAGGTAGTAATGCAGATAATGTAACTCTCTCTTCACCTTTATCAAGTGCATCTTTTAGGGTTTGAGAACATTCATCACTCCCCTTGTATGGCTGAATGTAAGAATCCAAAATCCTTCTAAAAAATGCATATTCATCAGCTTTTATGAAATCTAGAATCTCTTCCTTCTTATCATAAATATGACTTTTCGCTATATATGCATTGCATGAGAGTAGGATATCACTTGTATCTGGAATGTAGAATCTATATCCTTTGCTTCTAATTGCATAACTAATAAAGATAGATTTAATGGCTTTTACATCAAGCTTACCACAATCCTTCTTCTCAATATGAAGACAAGCTTGAGAACCAAATACTTTGAAGTAACTTACATTGGGCTTCTTCCCATAAAAAGCTTCATAATGCGTAATGACCTTCAAAGCTTTTGTGTAAGAACTACTCAAAATGTGATTACTTGTATGTACTGCATCAAACCAAAACTTGGGAGATAACTTTTTGGATGACATCATACAATGCATCATCTCAACAAGTAGCCTATTCTTTCTCTCTGCAACACCATTCTATTCTAACATGTAAGCAATAGTGAGTTGATGAGAGATACCTCTGTCTTAAAAAGTAGGAAAGATCTTTGACTTCACTTTAGGACCATAAATCCATGAATATCTTGAGAAATCATCAATAAAAGTAACAAAGTACCTAAAACCTTGAATAGAATCTATTCTCATCGGACCATTCACATATGAATGGATGATCTGTAAGTTCCTTGTGGCTATGATGTATCCAGGCTTCTTGAAAGGAAGTTTATGAATCTTTCCTTCAAGACATCCTTCACATGACTCTACATCATCTCATAAAGCAAAAGTAGGCAAACTTTCCACGATACCTTGATCTTTGATATGCTTGAGAGTTGTGTAACTGATATGAACAAATCTAACATGCCATAACTTCATGTTGTCCTTAGGTGTAGTAGACCTAGCAACATTAGCATGACTAATTTTGGATAACACAAACATGCCACTTTTGTTTTCACCTTGAAGTATACAATGCTCCTAATTAGGTGAGAGGATCTAACATGAATCTTTCTTAAAAAAAACTTTATAACCATCTAACAAAAAAGCAGAGATAGAGAGAAAATTCTTCTTCATGTTTGGAACATAAAGAACATTAGAAATTGGTAAATTTCCACCTCCTCTTGACTTAAGTTTTACTTCTCCAACACTTATAACATCCAAATCATGACCATATGCAATGGTCACTCTTCTACTCGAAGAGTTACAAAGGGAAGAAAATACCTTTCTACAACCTGTCATATGCTTAGTAGCTCCATAATAAAAAATCCAAGGAGTATTTGAGATTGCATTTAATGCTACCTGACCAAAACCTATCTCTTCAATAGTAAAATATGCATAAGAATCTACCTTTGAAGATTTAGGTTTCGGATCATCTTTAGCACTATTACCTAATGCTTTCTTCGTTTCATTAAAAATCCTTGTTTTGCATTGTGCTATGAATTGACCTAGTTTCTTACAGTAAGGGCATACTCCTTTCTTTGAATCAGATGTAGTCAAAGAACTTTCTTTGGGTGTAGAGGAAGCATTAGGATAAAGACTGGAAGACATTCTTTCCTTCCCCTTTGACGATGATAACATGGCTTCATCATTCTCTTCCATACTCTTTTGTTGTTCTTCATCTTCAAGTAACATGAACTATAGTTCTTCAAATGAAAGTTTTCTATCTCTTGTAGAGAGAGATAAAGAATTAACAAAAGCATGGTATGAGGATGGAAGGGAGTTTAGAAGTGTATCTACCATCTCTTCATCCAAAATGTTGACTCCGACATTGAGTAACTGATCTGGTAAATATTTGAGCTTCAAAATATGTGTCTAAACTGATTCACCAACTTTTATCCTTGTATTGGGAAGTTGTCTCCTTAGATTAGCTTTTCTAGCATGGTTTTTTCTCTGATACGGATTCTCCAACTCCAACCAAGACTATTGAGATGTTTTGCATGACCTAATTTGGGATATAATATGCCTCTTAACCCCCATAGCAATATATGAAAGTGCTTGTGCATCCCTTGAATCCCATCTGGATTGATCTTGTGTAGGAAGTAATCTGGTAGTAGTATGGAATCTTGATATGAAGTAGTTCCTTCTTCTTCACTAACCTCTTGTTGAGAAGAAATAAGAATCGTATGTCTTTTAGAAGATGAAGTAGCTTCTTCTTTGACTTGTCTTGGCCTTGGATAAGTGCCATTGGACAATATCCATAAGTCTTTTTTTCATCATAAAACTCCACATTGGATAATTAGACATTCCCTCAAGCTTGTCTTCATTCTCAAGTCTATAATCACTCATCTTGTTAAGGATGTATGGCAACTATGCTCTAATACCAAATGCTAGAATTGGGTGGGCCTCAATAACAATTAATCTCACATTTACAAGATCTTCCAACACATGAACCTTAGCATACATGTTGGTGCAGACCAATCACCAATTGAAGATTTGAAGCAAAGAAGATGGATACATTCACAAGAGTGAAGGACATGTACACATATGTACATTAGTTAAGACATAGGTTACATATACTTTTGCTTTGATAAAAGTTTGTACATAATTGCCTATAAATACTTTTGGAAAATGTCGGGGTATGAAGAGAAGACAAGGAGAGACTATGTATGAGCATAGGAATAGAGAAATAAGTGATTGTAAATGTCATTAGACACATGAGAAGTGAGTTGAAGTCTCTCTCTCATTTTCAGTTGTAGTCTTCTTCAAAATGAAAAATATTTGCGCCCGATGTTTCTGTGTTTGCTCCGTCTGTGATAGATCATTTGTGAAATCCTTTTGAGGATATCTAAGTTCATAGTTAATGAGTCTATGACTTGAGTTTCAGAGTTTAATTGTAAACAGGCTAGGAGAATTGTGTGTAGGAACATTCATATGTGATGAGTGTTCACAGTTCTCTAAAACAGGCGCAGATTTCGAGTCTAATGAAATGAGTAGTGCTCAGTGCACAGTGTAAAGTTTTACACATATGATAGCTCAAAATCTAAGTTGAGAGATAAGCTATCTACAGCCAAAAGGATTTGGTAAAACGGGTTCGACATTAAGAGAACCAAAGTTAAGAAGTTAGGGGTGGCAAATCGACTTCTCAGAAGTGCAGATTTGGACATAGGTAACTTGTGAAGTTGATTTCTCAAGTTATACTAAATCTTTTGAAGAGATTTAACTTGGAGGAGGTGCGCAACTTCTAGGCGACACTCCATACAAAATTTCATAGAAAACTTTACATGTTTGATAGGTCAATGAGAAGAAATTGTGCAGCAGATTTTCTGTGTTTTATCTTCTTCACATAATTTTTCAATTTTTGATAATTTGGAGGTTGGACCTCTAATTTGGTGAAGGTTTTGACTTACTCTTGATATAGAGGTGTTCTAAATTCAAGAGTAGGTTATTCTTTTGGGGATTAACTTGGGCTTAGGGAGATGTTGCATCCATTTATGCACAAGGAGCAGTGCGACACCTTAAATGAGGCAGTAGAACTTGCCTTCATGCTGGAGGATGGGTGATGCTCTCGATTGCAACCCTCAGGACAAAAGAATACTTGAACAAGATTCAAGAAGCCCATAGCCTTTCAATTCCATCATCTAACAGACAGATGAATGTCATTCAGACTTCGATCCATGGGAAGCGAAAAGTAAGTGCATCCATGGCAGATAGAGCTTTTCAGTGATCCAATCTAGCATAGCAACAAAAGGAAAAGGCTCACCATGAGGGCCTTTATTATGAATGCCTAGGTCAACATGCTTATAGGATGCTTCCTAAGAAGAAGAAGAAGAAGATATCTGTAGTGATGGTGGTGGACGTTGAGATATCAAGCTCAACATGTGATGATCCAGGATGACACGTACCAGTTTTTATTTTTTTGACATGTGTAGTCATCACACCGGTATATTCAGGGATACTTCATTGAGCTTTATTAGATTTATCTACCGAGAGTGATGGCACATTTGTTTCTTGCCAGCTCACTCATTCGCAGACATTAGGTTTTTCCTTATGTACTAATCTTTATATATTGCACTTGTTGTATTCTTGTTTTTAGGTCATTCTTGTACATTCCTTTTATGTAATAGAAGAAGAAGAAGAAGATCATTCTTCCTTGCCTGAATCTGTGTGTGTGCTTCTCCTTGAGAGTGAGTGTGTATGTGAGTTGTCTTCCTTATCTCCTTCCTCGTGACATGGTATCAGAGCCAGCATGGTTGTAGAGAGCTCGTGGAGAAGGTGACAGTGAAGATTACGTGGCAAGACATGGAGAAAATGCGATTTCACAAACGCCATCTCGACCTCCATTTCGAGCCCGCAAGGTGGGGCGCACAGAAAAACTAGGTCAGTTTCAGAAACTGTAACTTGCGTTCTGTTCGGCGAAACTCACATATTCCAGATCCAGACTTTCAAGCGATCCTGTGTACTATTGATACACGAAAACTATGTTTTTCTGAGATCGAACTGTCACGTCATAGTGCGAAAATGTTCAAGCAAAAGTGCTGCTTGTAGTGTTTTGCAGTGTTGTGAATTGTTGCAAAAATGGCAAATGCAGATGGAATGAGTCAGCTTATGAGCGATAAGCGGGACAAGAACAACTTCCATGCTTGGAGATTCAGAATGACGAATTTCCTGATGGGAAAAGGCTACTGGAAGTACATCAAAGGAGAGAATGAAAATGCTCCGCAGTTACCAGAAAGGAATCGGACTGTAGACCAGTTAAGAGCATATGAGGAATGGAATCAAGGAGCATGAAAGGTAATGTATTGGCTATTTGTTAGCATACAAGATAGCATGATTGGACACATACAGGATGCCAAGAATCCAAAAGAGGCTTGGAACAGTTTGGTCACTTTGTATGAGACTAATACAAAGGCACGGAAATTGCAACTCAAGAATGAGCTGCATACATTGGAAAAGAAGAGCAGTCGGTAAGTGACTACACTCTAAAAATCAAAAGCATATGTGAGTCACTTGCATCTATTGGCATGAATGTAGATGATGATGACAAGGTGGAAGTGTGCCTTCGTGGTTTAGGAGCTGCATATAAGCAGTTCAGAGCTTCCATACCGACTAGGGAAAATATTTTGAATTTTGCTGATCTCCTATATATGTTGATTATTGAAGAAAAGAATATTGGTGAGGATTCAAACTCCCAAGGAAAGCCCAGTTCTGAGCAGGTATTCTACTCTGGCAGAGGAAGAGGCAGAGGTAGAGGTTTTGGAAGTGGAAGAGGAAATAGTAACCAAGACCAAGGTCAACAACAGAATCATGCAAGAGGAAGAGGACAATTTCGAGGCAGGGGGAGCCAAAGAGGTCGTAGAAATTTCCAAAGAAATGATTCAGGTAATGATAGTAAAGGATGCTGGAATTGTGGTAAACCTCGACACTTTGAACGTGATTGCAGGTTGAAGAATCAAAATAATAGAAGGCAATAAAACAACTATGCATCCACAAGTGCAGAGATTCTGAGAAGCTGTTTATGGTTCAACATCACATGATGAATACGATGTCTGCTAGTGTTTCAAAATCGAATGATAATGTCTGGTATGTTGATTCAGGTGCTTCAAATCACATGACCAGTCATGCAGAATGGTTTAGTAGTTTGCAAAAAATGTCAGTTCTTGGATATGTTGAAACAGGTGATGATACATCGCATCCTATTGAGAATACAAGAAACATGGCATTGTCTATGGAGGATGGGAAGGTAAAACATCTTGCTGATGTGTTGCATGTTCCAAATATAACAAAGAATCTAGTTTTTGTTGGACAAATGGTTGACCAGGGATCACAAGTCAGGTTCAATGCTGATGGATTATATGGTAGAAGAGTACAAGCAGGATGGACGATTGGTTGCCAAAGGAAACAAAGTGGGTAGGATGTTCACCTTAAATGTGAAGAATCTTGAAATGAATGCAGCCATGTTTGCAAAAGGTGCAAGAGTTATTGCAGATATAGAGATATGGCACAAACGGATTGGACATGCAAACTTGCAAAGGCTGAAATTGATGCAGTCAAAGGAGATTGTCCATGGACTACCAAATTTCAAAGTTGCAGAAATGCAAAAGGTATGTGCAGCATGTCAATTTGGTAAACAGTCAAGAGCATCATTTCCACATGACAAGCATGTTAGTGAGAATGTACTAGAAGTAGTACATACAGATGTTTGGGGTCTAGCAAAGACCACATCTATGGGTGGTTGCAGGTTTTATGTTACTTTCATTGATGACCATACACGCAAATTATGGGTATATTTCATGAAAGAGAAGAGCGAGGTGTTCACTCGCTTTCAGAATTTTAAAGTTATGGTTGAAAAAGCAGATATGGAAGTACATTCAGACATTAAGATCTGATGGAGGAGGTGAATACATGTCAAATGAGTTCAGCAGTTTTCTAAAAAAAATTCGGCGTCAATTTTCATGTAGGTACACACCACAACAGAATGGCGTTGTAGAATGCAAAAATAGACATATTGCAGAAATAGCAAGAGCCTAAATGGCTAAGAAGAATATGTGTTGCAGAGCAAAGAGGCACAAAAGAGGAGTCCCAAAATTTTCAAATTAATGGGCATATTTTTTCTTCTACAAAGTCTTAGGAAATTCCCTCAAGCCATGTAAATGCACTAGAGGAGTCCTCTAGATGCATAATCCCAAGTCATTGTAATATATTTCTTGTAAAATAATAGGAAAATAGAGATTAGCGAATAAAGTGCCGGTCACTTGTGTGAAAGGACCATTTTTTAGGGCATACGTATATAAGTCACTTTGTGAATCTTTGTAGAGACTTTTTTCCATTGTGAAGAAGGAGAGCTCCTGAATTTCGAAATTGCTTCTTTCCTGCAGATTTTCATCTTCTCTTTGATCTTCTATGTGTGTGTGATGCTTGGAAATGTGTGTAAGACTGTTGTCTACCCCTCCCCACTATTTTTGAGCTACTGTAGTGTGTGTGTGTGAGCTAGTAGGAGTTGTGGAGTGAGTGTGGGTGTTTCTCGCCATTAACTATTTTGTTCATAACTTGAAGCGCGGTTGTTAGAATCAAGTGAAACTACCTGTAATAGATGTGTCTCATCGAGAGCTTTGAAACGGACCCACTATTGCCATATTCGGAGTTCGGAGCTGGGAGAAATCCTTGATTTAATGAAAAATTGCTGTAAGTGGTATCGTGACAGACACTTTCAGTATCTAAGTGAGTTAGAGAGGTAGGTTAGTCTTTTCTCATGCATGTGAGCTGAAACACTTCATTTTCCATCACGTGTGCACATGTCCTCATATGATTGGTTAGGTCAGTTCATCGGATTGACAAATAAGCGTGTGTCAATTCCCCACTATACGCACTTGTGTGGCAAATGAGATTTAGTCTCTTTGGCACAAGTCTCTAAGACTTCTTGACTTAGGTACACATGTTTTTGGCATCGTTGCCAGGGAACACACTCAACCAAGGTGCCTTCATGATGGTTATAGTTTGAGAGTGACGAAATTGTACTTGTAGAAGTGAATTCATTCAGTGGCAAGTAGTCAAACACTTCAGCACTTGTTTCTTCACATCTCGAAGGTGTGTGTAATGACTTTTTAGGTTTAGGTTTAGAAGAGAGGGAGAGAAGAAAGAGTTAGGGTTAGGCTAGGAAGAGAAGTGGAGTAGGAGTAAGTCAAGATTACCAAGAAAAATTCCCAAAAAAATGCCAAATTAGTGTAGTTAGGCTTCAGTCACCAAAAAGTATAAAAACCAAAAATTTGAAGTTCATTTGACACTTGCTTCAATCTGGTATTGTCTCAGCACAGCGACCAGTATCGTCGAGTTGGTATCATGCAAACTGAACCCTCATACTTACCTAGTGACCTCAAGGCTTGAGCATTGCAACCTAAAGGTAAGCTACAATCAAGCATTAATCTCAAGAATTCTGAAAATTTGCATTTCCACGTGATTAAAGTCCCATTCGGTATCGCGGGGTGGGACAGAGTGTTTTGAGGATCTCTTCTTGTGAAACAGGGGTGTAGGAGAGAAGAGGGGTGAGAGAAGAGCAAGGAGGTGAAAAAATTTCTGAATTTGGAGGTGTTTTGGCTTGAGTATCGCGATCGATTGAGTTTTTGGTATCACGATACCAAAAATTCCCTTGTATCGCGATACTCACCGAAGTATTGTATCGTCGATTACCAACCGTGGTATCATGATAGCATTTTGGTATTGTATCGTCTGCTTGGTATCGCGATCACACTTTACCAAAGTGGTATCGTATCGTGGTCCACTTTTGGTATCGTATCATCTCACTTCCAATATCGTATAGCGATACCATTTTAGTATCGTATCGTGCAAATTGGCAGTATCGTATCGCCACCTACACTAGTATCGTATCATGAGAAGTCCAGTATCGTATCGCCACCCTTTTTGGTATCGTATCATCCAAAAAGTGGTATCATATCGTCCAAAAAGTGGTATCGTATTGTGAACTTCCCAGGTAACGTATCGTGAACCTACGTGGTATCGTATCGTGAGCCTACGTGGTATCGTATCGTGCAGTTTCCAGTATTGTATCGTCCCCATCTTAGTATCGTATCACGCACAAAGTGGTATCGTATCGTCCAGATTTGAGGTCTCGTATCGCTAGAGATTCAAGTATCGTATCGTGTTACAATAGCGGTATCGTATCGTCTGTCCGAGTGGTATCATATCGTCTGTTGCCATAGTATCATATCACCTAGAGGAGTGGTATCGTATCACCTAGTTCTCTGGTATTGTATCATGGATTTTCCAAGTATCGTATCGTGCATAAAGTGGTATCGTATTGTCTGACAAGTAGTATTGCCTAGTGCAGTATCGCCAAAAGTGGTATCGCCCAGAAGATTTGGGGCATTTTCAAGGGTAAATTTGAGGCATTTGAGGATCCACTTAGGGAGATTTTTAGAGGTCTAGAGGGCCCTAGGAGGGTGAATGAACTTGAGATCAAGAAGGGTTCTAAGTAGCCAGAGAAGTGTCATATCATCCGTTGGAAGTACCGCTCAGGTCAGTCACCGATCTATCTATTCGGATACCTCTAGTGACTCAGAGGAGGAGATACCCATGGCCTCAGAAGACATGCAAGGTCCTGCTCCTGGGAGAAACTTCATGATTTCTGTAGAAGGAGAATACCGCACTTCTTTGCAGTATGTTTCCACTAATGCCAAGGAGATCCCTATCTACCTGGACGATTTAAATAGATTTGTGGCTAGGATGGTGACTTCCCTTGATGCAACAATTGTGCCCAGACCTGCTGTCAAGCATGAAGGTGGAGCATACATGGACAAGTTGGGTCACATCTACATAGTAACTGAATATCCTCATTTGATCAATGAGAGGGGAGAGTTAGTGGGACAAGAAAACTCAGGGAGACCAAAACCCTGAGGAGTCAACAGTAACGCAAGTCTTGAGAGGGGACTTGATACCTTAAGACAACTACTTACTGGACGTCTATTTGATCCATGGTTTGGACTTGTTACTTCAAATTGACTCATCGACTCAAGGAAGAGAAGAAAGCCTGATGACATTTTATGAGCTAAAGGATCCGGAAGACGAGTCTAGAATAACATACCTAGATAAGGACCATAGAAGGTATTGGTTGGTAGATGCCATAGACAGGGCTCGACTGAAATACATGAGATTGCCTGTATTCCCTCAGCGAGAGCAGGCAACACCTCTCAGAACCCCTTCGGAACACAACAAGAGGCAGAGCACACGATGTCGGGACAAACAAGTCAACGGAGCATTCCTAACCATGCTCACATACAATTCGCGACTCCCGGAGTGCAAACACACAATCAGACCCACCTTGGAATAGGAAATCAATACCGACCACCAGTAAGGCCACGACCACCAATAGGAGTGCAACATAGAATGCCCCCAGTTAGACCAGCAATCCCTGCCTTCCCTGTAATGAGAAGATTGAGACCGATCCAAGTGGCCAAATGTATGAGCAATCACTATGATGGATTGGGAGAACCTTACGACCGCATTGCTGAATTTAAACAAGTTCTAAGAGCTGAACAAGTAGACGACTTCTTTGTGCAGTATGAGTCCTTTGGACTCACCCTCACAAGAACGGCTCTGACTTGGTTCCAACCATTGGACCCCAACCAATTTGGAAATATGGAGCAATTCTTTCAAGAATTCATAGGGGAATTCATTAAGAGAGGGATTAAACACAATTCTGCGTCTTTAATCCATAGTTTTAAACAGAACCCTAATGAAACCGTGAAAACAGCTGCCCGAAGATTCAATCAGTATGTGGATAGATGTCCAACAGTAGAGAGACCCACTCAGCAAAAAATGATTTCATTATTCTTGGATGGATTAACAAACAGAACCTTAAGAATGCTAGTATACGTGAAGAGGTTACAAACCCTGAGTGGATGCCTGCAGGAATGTATTGACTTAGAGGACAACCTAGCAGATGATCTGAAGAGTGCACCTAGCCCCACTAAATCAGAAGACTCTCGGAGTACGGTTACATCCAACTCCAGTAATGTGGAAGAATTAGATGAGCTAGTGGCAAAGAAATTAGGAGTCCAAGGACATAGAAACTATCAACATCAACCCCTAAGAGTACCCATGTTGCGAAGGTGTAGTCTATGTGGAGGAGATCACCCCACACACATGTGTGTATGAGGAGGAACATGTGTACCAGAGACATATCCTTACAATAGACAAGCCCATCAAGGAACGGTCTTGTATTGTCACATAGAACAAAAATACACCAATCACAGCACATAAAATTGTCCGTTCAATAGGCAGACACGGCCTCTACAACCACCTCAGTATCGACCATATGGGTATCCACCTAGAGAGCCAGGTAGAGATATGCCTAGGTACAATCCCTACCCCACACCACCAGGAGCACCGAGGCCCTACGAGCAAGCACAATATCCACAACCCCAACCAGTGTTAGGACCACAACTGTCACAACCCCAACATGTGGTAGCTGTTAAGTACGCTCAATCAGAGGAAAACCTAGAAAGAGCCATTGTGCCAGCATCACCTATGACCAACGTGGAGTCGAAAAACCCAGGTTATGAGCCATCTCAGGGAGAGTACTATCCCTATGACACTATCATGTCGGAGTATGAAAAAACTTATGATCCACACTACTACGGGTACGAAGGATACAAATATGCCTATGGGCCAGAAGTGGCAACATTAATGTTATAGATGCGGAGGAAACCATTTTATCAGAGAATGCACTCGGCCTTACAATCCACCACCTTCGAGGACTTGGGAAGGATATTGTAGTGATTGTGGAAAGAAACATCTCTTCCGTGATTGCCCAAACAACCCCAACAAGGCTCAAGACACTATGCCTATTAATGTAATCGAAGTGATAGAAGCACCGGGAAGTGATAAGGAGTACACTGTACCTTTAAAGGCCATTACACAAACGAAGGAATGAGAAGGAAAACAACCGGATCTGGATTGAACAAACCATAGAACCTTAAACCCCAAAATTCAAATAGTGGAAGATTTAGAGGACCCACGTGAGAATACCCAAAACATGAAAGCTCAAAAATGGAAGGAAAGAAGAGAGAAGCTCAAAGAAAAATGGATGAAAAACAAAAGTCAAGAAAATAAGAAACACACAAAAAGCACTAAGAAGCATAAAGAACCAGAGATTCGGGAAGAACTTCCCTTTCCATCACCCATCTGAGAATCAGAGAAACCAGGATCAATTCTAGATGACCCAAAATCGGAGGATTTGGACATGTGGTTGAAAGCGTACCAAGCTAGAATTAAGTCTGGACCGAATGTGGAGCAACACGAAAAGCTTTACCCACAAGGGGAGTTAGAAAAAGAGAGGCTTGCCATCTGCAGAAAACTCATAGAGGTAGCACAAGCAACCCTAGAAAAGACCATCCCAGCCCTCCCTGAGACAAGGATAGCGGAGGATCAATACAAGGATTGTGTCAAAGCCAAGGACAACGAACCTAAAGAAAAGAATGATAAATGTGAGCTAGTGAAAACCCAGGACGAACCAATGTCAACAATACCTGACTTAGAGGCGGACTAGCCAAAATAATTATGGAATAGAATCCGAGAAGAACACTAGAAGAGGAATGGAGTGACTAAACCTCCCTTTGAGGAATTAGATGTGGAAGTTTATCAGCCAAGTCCCAACATGGAAGACGTGTATGAGGAAGTATCGAGACTAGACCGAAATAGAGAAGAAGTTCAGAGCATTTCCACCCTACCAAATTACATGGGAGAGTACGAAAAGGAATCCATGATATTTCGAGCACCCACAATATGAGGAAAAGGAAAGGGAAACTCATATAAGAATTCACACAATCTAACAGAACTTAAGAAAACAAAAGTACAATGCCAACTGACGGTGGAAGAATTACTCCAGGTTAAACCACAAATATGGAAACAATTAGCAGGTGAACTGGAACTAGGGCAGGAGAAGGACGAAAAGAAGGGAAAAGAAATCCCATCTAAGGTACAAATCCCAGTGGATAAGGTTGGAGAATTTAGTGAAGGAGATGAAGGTAACACGTGTTTACCCGTCACTTACAATGGCTATATGACCAAAGCTATACTAGACATAGGAGCAGGAGTAGGAATTGCCACCAAGGAGATTTGGGAGAAACGGGGAAAGCCTGCCTTACGACCCACTCACATGAAGCTTCAATTAGCAGATGGCCATGTTGAGAAACCATTGGGAATATTAGAAAAGATCAAATTGACCACTTGTGGAGTTGAATTTGAACATACTTTGGCCACCTCTCAATTCGGAAAAGCAAATAATTACGAGACGATATTAGGACGACCCTTTATGAGGCAACTTAGGGTAGTGCAAGATTGGGGACGAGACTCTTTATACCTGCAACATCAAGGAAACACAACCAAAATAAATTTGCATACGTTTGCTTATCCAGATGTACCCCCACTACAATGGAATCCCATACATAAAGAAGAAGATGATCTATCTATTCATAGCGCTAGTCAAGCGATCAATCAGGGATGCATGAGGATGCCCAATTATGGATGTGTAAAGAAGCCAAGAAAGAGGATAATAAAAGGAAGCTGTGGCCAGTAGGACATCCTAACTACCGACCGGTAGAGGACCCAATGTATATGCCTCAAATCTTTCCGGATGAAACATTTGAACCGCATGGATGGATGGAAATCTTAGCTACCTTGGATGTATGTGTGAATGAGGAAGTTCTGACGATGAATGAATGTGTAGACAAAGAAGGCTATGACGTGAATTTGTACATGGTTGTCCTTCAAGAGGTAGAAGCAAGGGAACTCTTAGAAAAGGAGTGGAAAAAGGAATATGAGAGTATAGAAATGGAACCAGAATTTGATTCAAAAGAAAGCTACCTAGGAACCATTCGAATCAAAGATAAGCCAGAAATGACCAAGGTCTTAGCGATAGGAGCTGCCCCCACAATACCAAAACAGGAGGAAAGAGTGAGTAAGATCGAACCAAATCCTGACCTTTTTGAGGTTCTGGAGCATTTCAAAAGGTACAAAGTGGAAGAGAGAAAGATAGCCATTCAAATGCCTAAAAGAGAGGCTAGAGAAGGAGAAGCATACGACAACAAAGAACAAACAAAAAAGATCATAGTAACAGTGGAAGATGGGGAAGAAAGATGTACATACATAGGTAAAGATGTGTCAATTGAGGAGGAAGAAGAATTAATACAATTGATCCGAGAATATCGAGACGTATTTGCATGGACATATAAGGATCTCAAGGGTGTGGAACCTTCTATTTTCTCTCATAGAATACCAATGATGACGGAGGCAAAACCATTTAAACAATGCCCTTATACATACGATGATGTCTATGCTGCTAAGATAAAAGAAGAAATAGACAAGATATTAGCGGCTGGATTCATTTATGAAATAGAACACACTGAATGGGTATCACCATTAGTAGTTGTGCCTAAGAAGAATGGAAAACTCAGAGTATGCATTAACCTGAAAACAGTGAATGCAGCCACGATTCGCGATAGCTACCCTTTAACCATCACTGACCATCTATTGGAAAGAGTTGCAGGGAAAGAAGTCTATAGCTTCTTAGACGGATTCTCTGGATACAACCAAGTAGCTATTGATACCGAGGATCAACATAAGACCGCATTTGCAACTGAATGGAGAGTCTATGCTTTCCGAGTGATGCCTTTTGGACTCACTAACGTGCCTGCCACTTTCCAAAGGTTCATGTGTCATGTTTTCGAAGAATTCCTGAAGAAGAGTATGGAAGTGTATGTGGATAACCTGTGTACATATTCAAACCAAAGGCAAGACCACATTCCTAAATTGCGAAAAATATTTAATAAGTGCCGACAATATAGTCTGCTTGAACCTTGAAAAGTGTGTCTTCATGGTAAGACAAGGGAAGATCTTAGGACACATAGTGTCTAGGAACGGAATATCCACAGATGAAAATAAAATTAAGGTAATCTTGGAGCTTCCTAGACCAAAGAATGCAAAAGAGGTGCAAGCATTTATGGGACACTGTGGATACTACCGTCGATTTATCCACATGTATGCCATAATTGCCAAACCCTTGTATGGACTCCTGACTCAATTCACTTGGACTGATGAATGCGAACGAGTTAAAAAGGCTACTTAGCACGGCACCAATTCTAAAAACACCGAATTGGAACAAGCCTTTTCATATTCATGTGGACGCTTCTAATTATGCAATAGGATGTATCTTAGCCCAGCCATCCGACGAGGGAAAGTTAGATCGCCCAATTGCCTATGCGAGTAGACAATTGAATCAAGCTGAAATGAACTATACAACTACAGAGCGAGAGGGATTAGGAATGGTCTATGTAGTGAAAAAATTTAGACATTACCTCTTAGCCAACAAGTTCAAGTTCTTCATAGATCATCAAGCTTTATTGTACCTAGTCAATAAGCCTTGTAACATGGGAAGACTTGTGAGATGGTTTTTGCTATTGATGGAGTTCGACTTTGAAGTAATAGTGAAAAAAGGAAATACCCATATAAGAGCAGATCACCTCTTGAGATTAACACATAGAGAACCACCAAGTGGAGTACTCGACGATTTGCCAGACACTTACCTGTTTAATCTGGAAGTGTTTCCAACGTGGGCAGAGAAACTAATTCCTATACTCATTCATGGCCCACAACACTCAATCAATAAAGAGAGTAAAAAGGAAATTCTGCAGTCAAGGAATTTGCACATTATTGCGGGAAGTGTGTACTATAAGGAACCCGATGGTGTACTACTGAGATGTGCTGAGGAGGATGAACAAAGGACGCTGATTGAACAAGCCCATGTGAACAAATGGAGGACACACAAAGGAATTCACAGAACTCTAAGAGAATTGAAACGATTAGGAGTATACTGGCTTGATATGCCTAAAGCAGTCCATGATTATGTTAGTAGCTGCTCAGAATGCCAGGAGACCATTCCTGAGGATCATACATCCTGACCTTTCTCTACAATAGCACCCAAATGGAGTGAAGCACTAGTGAAATTCTTAAAGACCAAAGAACATGAGGAGGGAATTAGCTTGGCAAGGAAGCGATCCCTAGAGGAAATGAGCAAGGATTATGTACTCATGGGAAGACACTTGTTTAAGAAAGGGAAAGACAATCAATTACGGCTATGTGTACATGAAAGAGAATATTTACCCATATTAGAGATGGCACATGCAGGTGCTGCAGGAGGTCATTTTTCCGGGGAGAGAACTATAAAAATGATCCTCTTTGCAGGCTTGTGGTGGCCAACTCTATATATGGATGCGGAAACCTATGTACGAAGTTCTGAGACATGCCAAAGGGCTAAATACCCGATTCGGAGAGATGACATGCCATTGAGACCTATGTTCTGCACTAGAGCATTTTCCAAATGGGGTATAGATTTCATAGGACCCATTAACCCACCAGCCAAAGGGTCTCATGCCGAACATATCATAGTCACCATAGATTATTTGACAAAATGGGTAGAGGCAAAGGCTACTAGAAGAACTGATGCTCAAACCACTCCTAAGTTTCTTTTTGAGCATATATTCACTCGTTTCGGATTACCAATTGAGATTGTGAGTGATTGAGGAACGCACTTCATTAATGAAGTAATAGAGTCTTTAATGAATGAGTTCTTCGTGATCCATAAAAGATCAACCCCATACCACCCCCAAGAAAATGGTCAAGCGAAAAGTTCCAACAAGGTGTTATGCACAGTATTGACAAAGATTGTCAATAATGGGAGGTCTGACTGGGACAAACAATTGCATCATGCAACTTGGGCCCTCCAAGTCGCTTACAAGACTGCCATTGGAACTACCCCATTCAATCTAGTATACGGACAGAACGCAATCCTGCCAATTGATTTTTTAGTACCCACTCTGCGAGTAGCCCAACAGTATGAATGGACAGGACATGAATTATCCAAGCAATTAGACCAAACTGAGAAGCTACATGAGACTAGGATACAAGCGGTAGCAGGTATTTATGCGGGTAAGCAAAGACAAAAGGCATATTATGATGCACACATAAAAGACAAGGGACTAAAAGAAGGATACTTGGTCCTGGTCTACACCTTGAAACAACATGCCAAGAAATTACAAAAACGTGGATATGGACCTCTAATCATCAATAGGATCTCCACGAGTGGAGCAATTAATCTAGCTACTCTAGATGGAGATGTTCTTCCTAACTACATAAGTGGATGCCGAGTCAAACGATATATGGAGCCATTGACGGATGAAATGCTAGCACACATTGTAGGTGCACAAAATAGGAAAAAAGAAGAAGAATGGATTAGAGAGGAAGCACGGCGAGAAGCCTTGGAGCGTATTAAGAAACGGAAGGAGTGGTTAAAGCAAAGAGATGAACGGTATCTCCAAGGAGAAGAGCCTATTCCCATGGCTAATTACCAGGTTCATAAGTCTGACACGACTAATGTCAACATGTCCCAGCCTTATTTAAACCTAGGAATTGGAACAACGGAGTACCGGCTGATAGATGCCTTGATAGACTCACGAGCAGGACTCAGTTGCATACAAAATATGGTCACCCGAGATCTTCAAACGGTTATGACACCCACGAAAGCACATATGATAGGGGTCGGAGGTCAAGCCATAACATGCATTGGAGAAGCCATAGTGTTGTGGAAGGATTCCATAGCCTTCACACAAGACTAAATAGCAAAGCCACACACTAGGAAGAGAGATGTGTTTCCACCCAACCAACCCCTCCAATATATAGCTCCAAGTCCATCTTCGATGACTTTTGAAGTAAACTCATCACCTCCATATATCTGAGGATTCTTCATCTTTTTATAGACGGTGTTGTGAGTGAATTTCTCTTGTTCACTAGTATATTGTGAACTTTTGAATGGAAAAACTTCCACTTTAGGGATCACAATACTAGGGTAAGTTCAATTTCTAGTCTAAACAAAAGATCTCCTTGGCCATGAGGTTGCATAAGTTGTCTAGTTCACAATCAATTTTGAGTGGTGGGGTGGATTTTTCAACTTACGCAACCCTTATGGTTAAGTGATCATATGCTTTAATAACATTAGGATGGATTATCTTTGAAGAAGTTTTTATCATCTTTAGAAATCATGTGAAATCCAAGTATAACAAGTGGTATTAGACACACTAGAGACCCTGATGGAACTAGCAAACAAGCGTTGAAGTTGGGGACAAATGTATGCTTTTGTTGTGATCGGGAGAAAGTTATCCAAAGTATCTGGTGGATAAGCACCTAGGATCATAGATTTATTTAGACCTCCATGGTCTACCATTGTTCTATCTGCATTTGGTCGAGGATCCTAGCCGGGTCAAGGACGAGAGATCGGGGGATCCAAGGCTCTAGCATGAGTCTTCGAGGTTATTCCATCTCCCCATAGTGGCCATATGAGGAGTGTTTGGACCTTAGAGAAGATTCTAGATGTGCCATGGGCAAGGGCTATTTAAGGTTGGGAGGAGAGTGGCAAGGAGCTAATTGGCAGCTAATTGTTTACATATCGAAAATAACTTCTTTTCTAAGCTTCCCTTCTTGGGAATTAGGCACAAAAATCTTTCCTTTTCTTTTGAGCAAACCTTGCTCTACTTGAAAATTAGAAAATGCCTAATCTTGATTACTTTTTGACAACTTGTTAATTATAGAATGACAATAATCATCTTCAATCTGTGAATCTTTGATCCTCTTGGATTAAATCACTATCATGGACTATGAAGCTAATCTGATGCAAAATATGAGATAATGCATCGGCATCTGTATTCATTTTTCCTTTCATACATAGAACTTCCATATGAAATTCTTGCATCAACTCAGCCCATCTAGATTGTCTACCTCGAAGATGAGGCCGAGAATAGAAATACTTCAATGTGTGATGGTTTGTGTATACTTTAAACCTTGCACCATATAAATAGTGTCTCCAAATATTCAAAGCATGAACTATTGCATATAATTCTTGTTCATGAGCAGGCTAGTTTCTCTTAGCTGGAGAAAGTTTCTTACTTTCAAAAGCTACTAGTCTTCTATCTTGAATTAAAACTGCACCCACTACGATGTTGCTAGCATCATTTTCCATTTCAAAAGGTTTTTGGGGATCTACCACTAATAAAATTGGGGCACTTGAAATTGCTTGTTTCAATGTGTCAAAAGCTTGTTGTTGTGCACTAGTCCATAAAAAATTTTGATTATTTTGTAATAGATCCATCAATGGCACAGCTAAGTGTGAATAGCTAGCAATGAATTTCCTATAGAAGCCTAATAATCCTAAGAATGTTCCCAATTAGCACTTGTTCTGAGGAATTGGCCAATTGAGGATCATAGAAACTTTCTGTGGATCCATTCTAATTCCATCTGTGGAAATTATATGTCCTAAGTACTCTACCTCAGATAAACACCGCTGTGTCTTCTCTAGGTTGACATACAAAGTATTGTCATCTGACATTTGAAAAACTATACACAAATGACATTCATGTTCTTTCAAACTCAGATTATAAACCAATAGATCATCCATCTACAAAATCAACCACAAACTAACCAATAAAAGGACAAAAAATATCATTCATGAGCATCATAAAAGTATTTGGAGCATTACTTAAACCAAAAGGCATTACAAGATACTCATAATGACCAAATCTAGTACAAAAACATGTTTTATGTACATCATCATCCTTAACTCTTATTTGATGATAATCACTTTTTGAGCTTATTTTAATATATACAGTAGCACCTCCTAGTGCATCTAGAATATTGTCGATGTGAGGCATCAGATATCTATGCTTTATTGTAACTTTATTTAATACTCTAAAGTCTATACACATTCTAAAGGATCCATCCTTTTTTCGAACCAAAAGCATTGGGGCCGCAAAAGTTGAATAATTGGATCTGATGAGTCCGTCAAGATAATCCTCGACCGTATGACGTACTTTTGCCTCCTCTGGCAGACTGATTCAATACGATTGTTTGGCCGATGGATGAGCTCCTAGTACTAGCTCAATCCTACGCTCCACTTCTCTACGAGGTGGAAGACGTGAAGGCAATTTTGAAAGAAACAAGTGTTGAAATTCAGTTTTCATTCTAGAAGCTAGTTGAGCTTCCAAACTAGCTTGAATCTGTAAACTTAACAACAATTTATGCTCAAATTATAAGAAATAAAAACACTTACACTCTGCTTTTACCATCATAGATGTAAATGCTCGTCTGTATATTTTAACGTCACGCTTTCCACGGATAATGATGTGGCGACCATTATGATTAAATTAATATATGTGAGTCTGAAAATCAATAGTCGGATTCTTGCTTACATGCCATTGTTTATTGAGAAAGAGATCAAATCTATCCAATCTGACGATCTCAAAATCTAGCTCATCTTTATAAGTTTGAATTTGGACTGGTAATCCGACAACTCACCGATCCTAGGTCCCAGATCCCTTCCCACCTCCCAACTCTACTCTGTAGGTGTATTTAGATGGAGTAATCGTCAGCTTTAGTTTCTTCACTAGAAAAGATTTAATAACATTGTGTGTTGATCTTGTGTCAAATAAAGCTTTAACTAGATGGCCATTAACTTCCCCACTCATGACAACCAGACTTTGTGTCCGAAAAATGATACCTTTTTTGAGCAACTAGGGATAACATCAGTGTTGTTTATTTTTAGATGGAGGATCCATCTCAGTGTTTGTAGCTAGAAGATCAAAATCCGAAGGAGATGATTGAGTGGACGATGAGGATTGTTGCCTCTCCACTATCACGAGGAAGGAGATAAGGAAGAGAGCTCACACACACACTCTCACTCTCAAGGAGAAGCACACACACAGATTGAGGCAAGGAAGAATGATCTTCTTCTTCTTCTTTTTCTTCTTTTTCTTCTTCTTCTTCTTCTATTACATAAAAGGAATGTACAAGAATGACCTAAAAACAAGAATACAACAAGTGCAATATATAAAGATCAGTACATAAGGAAAAACCTAATGTCCACGAATGAGTGAGCTGGCAAGAAACAAATGTGCCATCACTCTTGGTAGATAAATCTAATAAAGCTCAATGAAGTATCCCTGACATATACTGGCATGACGACTATACATGTCAGAAAAATAAAAACTGGTATGTGTCATCCTGGATCATCACATGTTGAGCTTGATATCTCAACACTCCCCCTCAAGCTCAACGCCATATCCTGTAATCCAAGCATCTCCCAAAACTTCTTCAACTTCTCAACTCCAAGTGCTTTGGTGAAAATATCAGCAACTTGCTCATCTATTCTCACATAAACAAGATCAATATCACCTCCTAATACCTTCTCTCTAATGAAGTGATAATGTACCTCGATATGCTTTGTTCTAGCATGGAAAACAGGATTCCGTTCTAACTATATGCTGCTAAGATTATCACAATAGATAGTGATAGGCTTTTGCACTTCCACACCTAAATCTGCAAGTAACATCTCCAACCATGATGCCTCACATGCTGCCATTGCAGCACCTCTATACTCAGCCTCTGTACTCGACAAAGCAACAATGGATTGCTTCTTACTGCTCCATGTAATAGATGCACCTCTAAGTGAGAAAAGAAAGCCACTAGTAGATCTTCTGTCTGGAGTACTATCAACCCAATCTGCATCGGTGTATCCATGAACCTGCAAATCTACACCAGGTTCATAAAATAATGCATAATCCAAAGTAGCAATCACATAACATAGAGTGCGCCTCAGAGCATCCAAATGTGGCTTCTTGGGAACCTGCATAAATTGACTTTCAAGTCCAATAGTATAGCTTAAATCAAGCCTTGTAATTGTAAGATATATAAGACTTCCCACAATTTTCCTGTACATAGTAGCATTTTCCAATGCTTCACCTGATGTTGTATCCAACTTCAAATTCTGATCTAATGGGAACGAATTTGGCTTACAACCAGCCATACCATACTTTTGAAGCATATTCAAGGCATATTGCCTTTGCGACATCCATATTCTGTATGTATAAACTGAATGCCCAAGAAATAGCATAGCACACCAAGATCTTTCATGTCAAATTCCTGCATAAGAAGTTGTTTTACCTCTTTGATGCTTTCTTCATTATCGCCACCTACAATCAAGTCATCAACATAAATGGCCACAATCGTGATGCCATCATCAGTCTTCCTTGCATATAGTGAATGATCTGCATCACACATAGAAAACCCAATTTTGGTTAAGTAATCAGCAATCCTTGCATGCCATGCATGCGGAGCCTGCTTTAGCCCATACAAAGCCTTTTGCAACCTGCAAACATATTCTAGATGCTTTGAATCTTCATATCCTTGTGGCTGGTCCATATATACTTCTTCCTGTAACTCACCATGTAGGAAAGCATTCTTCACATCCATCTGATGCAAAGTCCATCCTTTTGCTGTAGCTAATGCAACAAGTATCCTAATAGTAGACATTTTAGCTACAGGGATGAATCTTTCCTCATAATCAATGCCATATGTCTGTGCATATCCTTTACCTACCAATCATGCTTTATACCTGCTTATGCTACCATCAACATTATGCTTTACCTTGTAAATTCCATTTACAACCTATGGTTTTCTTTCCTTGCGGCGATGGAACCAACTTCCATGTATCATTTCCATAAAGTGCAGCCATCTCCTCATCCATAGATTTTTCCCAATCTACAATTCCAATTGCATCTTCAAAGCAAGAAGGTTCAGCATCTTGTATTACCTTTGTCATGTAGGCATAATTACGAGCCATGTAGCTATCATATGTCAATCGTTGCACTGAATTCCTCATCCTCCTAGATCTTCTTAGTCATGGGTCACTTCTCCTTGTATCATCTGCATGTGCCCTTCTTACTCCTAGAGTCTTCACAGAGGGCAATCCAAGTTCCTCATCAAGACTCTTTTATGAACCGCTTGAATCTCCATCAACAATGTTTTATGACCAGCAAAAAGTTTTTCTTTACCTTTCTTGGATGTATTTGATGAATTTGCTGAACTGCAATTTCCACGTAATCTTCCACTCCATGGATTTGAGTTGGAACTATTGCTTGGTGATGCATCCGGTCCACTCAAAACCTAAGATTTTGCACTTGATTTTGCAGCATTTTCTTTGTCATTTGGTTCAAGATGCAGCCCTTCTTTGGCATCTACATAGAAGCTTGAAATTTCATCAAATACCACATCTTTGCTCACCTTTACCTGTCATGTGAGTGGGCTATAACATTTATATCCTTTTTGCTCAAGGGATTATCCAATGAAGACACACTTTTCTACTTTTGGATCAACCTTCGTCCTCAATTCATCTGGGACATGTACATATGCAATACGGCCAAAAACTTTTAGATGTGATAAGTTTGGCTTTTTACCTGTAAACTTCTCTTCAGGTGTAACTTGATGTACATCAGCAGTCGGAGTTATGTTCATGATGTATACAGCAGTATGCATAGCTTTTGCCCAATAACAATGAGGCATATTGTGTACCTAAGTCAAGAAGTCTTAGGGACTTGTGCCAACGATATAAATCTCATTTGCCACACAAGTGTGTATAGTGGTGAATTGACACACGCTTATTTACTAATCCAACGAATCAACCTAACATCCAATCGTATGAGGATGTGCGCACACGTGATGGAAAATGAAGTGGTTCAGCTCACATGCATGAGAAAAGACTAACCTACCTCTCTAACTCACTTAGATACTGAAAGTGTCTGTCGTGATACCGCTTACAGTAGTTTTCACTAAATCGAGGATTCTTCCCAGCTTTGAACTCTAAATATGGCGAATACAAGTTGTTTTCGAAGCTCTCGACGAGGCGCATCTATTGGAGGTAGTTTCACTTGATTCTGACAATTGTGCTTCAAATTATGACCAAAATAGTGAATGGTGGGAAACACCCACACTCACTCCACAACTCCTACTAGCTCACACACACACACTGCAGTAGCTCAAAAACAGTGGGCAAGGGTAGACAACAGTCTTACACACACTTTCCAAGCATCACACACACATAGAAGATCAAAGAGAAGATGAAAATCTGCAGGAAAGAAGCAATTTCGAAATTCAAGAACCCTCCTTCGTCACAATGGCAAAAAGTCTCTACAAAGAGTCACAAAGTGACTTATATACATGTGCCCTAAAAAATGATCCTTTCACACAAGTGACCGGCACTTTATTGGCTAATCTCTATTTTCCTATTATTTTACAAGAAATATATTACAATGATCTGGGATTATGCATCTAGATGATTCCTCTAGTGCATTTACATGGCTTGAGGGAATTTCCTAAGACTTTGAAGAAGAAAAAATATGCCCATTAATTTGAAAATTTTGGGGCTCCTCTTTCGTGCCTCTTTGCTTTGCAACACTCTCCCCCTCTTTGTCTCTGTCATCCCTTGACAGGCTTTTGCTTCTCGTTTGTAGCTCATTTAAGACTTATGAATACATGCACCCCGTGGTCGAAGAAGCGACAAGGACTGTCAAGCAATTTGTTATTTTATCCGAGGTATGACCTTTGCTTCTGTTTGCCCATTGGTATTCCTTATATCACATATCTGGGTTACTGTATTAACTCGAGCTGCCACGCACGCCATCAGTGGCTAAGAATGTGGTATTCTTAGTCACCCGCTTCAACTTTTCAGCCTCTGCCTCTTTCTAACTTTTAGGGCTCCTGATTTGTCTTTATCTTCACACATCTAACCTGTTGTATTGTTTGAGCCTGTTTTCTTTCTGCCACTACACGCAATTAGTGGAAGGATTATTACCTGCCAAATATCTTCTTGCACTTCTTCATGGATACTTCCTGGCCCTCGTCCGTCCTTCCCTCCTACATGCTTTCCCTTATTGTGTTGCGCTGAGCCTATTTGCCTTCTTCCACTGCACGCATCCAGTGGACGAGGAGATACCTAGGACCTTCAGACAATTGGTTATCTTATCTGATGAAGCATCCTATGTGTTCTGTCTCTCTCCTCGACTTGTTTCGTTTCACCGCCAGCTCCTAGTGGATGAGGAAGCTGTGTGCAACCTCCCATGAAATGTAGTGGTTGTTATCTTTCTTTAATTCCACTTCTCAAGACCTAGGCCTTTGGCGTTGTTGCATGATGCGTGCCCCTACGGGGCTTTGGGCAAAGAGTTTTTCTTTGTCTTGATAATCTTCATTCCTCATTGAGCAACTTTATTCTTTGATTTTCTTCTTCTTCTCTTTTTGCTTGATTCCCCTTCCACACGTCCCTCCTCCTGAACTTTGTCGTCCCCGATAGGCTTTTTGTGGCGACGTGAGTACGTTTGTATTGTTGCCTGCTCTCGTTGATTAAGCAGACTGGCGTGACATATCATGAATTCTTTCCATTGGCTTGATTTCACTCCATCTTCTGGTGCCTGTCAGTGATCTGCAAAGAAGCTTGTTTCATAGGCCACCAGTCTTGTATTAAGATTTGAAGTCATTTTTACAAAAAATTTTGAATCAATTTCAAAGAAGCCGGTGAAAAATGCTTCTTCAAAAGTCTATATATACAAGAACATAAGCCGTGAATAGTATGCCATAATTGTTAATCGGCTTGGGATAGTTGAAAGATAAAAAACAAGTGCTTTGGACCCCTGTGTAATGCCGATGAAGTTCAAAAAACTATATTTGGCATGTTGGAAGACCTTGATGACTGTAAGTAGCATGCTGAGAATCTTATTAGTCATTTTAACTGCCAAATCCGGTACAGTGGCGTATCGAGCAATCCAAAATTCCATGGTTTTCACCATGTATTCTTTCGTTGGTAGATAATTTTGCAGTGGACTTGGTAAGAGTGGATAATTGAGCCACTGATTATTTATGCTATCTTGGCATTGACCTTCCCAAAAATGCGACCAGGAGCGTCTGCATGGTACTGGACAAAAAGATGGGTCTACCTGAAGGGCATAAGGCGATGATTCCCATTGTACCCGCAGTGTAGGGTTTTTTTCTAGAATTTTTCTCCTCCATACGGGATCAGCTCTTTCAAATTCCTCTTGAGTATAGTTGAATGTGTTATTGCTGAACTGGAGGTTGTTGTCACGCTCCTTATTTGTCATGGACTTTATGTATTTCCATGTCTGCTCTTTAAGGAGTCCAAATGGTACATTGAATGGTTTCAATATCTGTTCTAAATTTTTGCTTTCAATCTGTGCTTCCGTCATGACCTTTATTATTTGATCTTCAAATTCTGCAGTAAGCTGGGACACCAGTAGTGCCCTCTCATGTCGGCTTAGTTCTGCAATATCCTGATGAGCACGTTCAGAGTGGATCTCCGTTTCCTCCCTTATCGGTGAATGATATAAGGGGAGAGAGAGAGGACGTACCTCAATCTCCTCAGTAGCCGTTGTGGAGTGTGGAACTACTGGTGTCCCCTCTATTGCCTTCTGTGCGAGCTGATCTTGTAGTTGCTTTATCATCTCATCTTTCTGCTTAAGCTCTTTGTTGACCTTCAAGATCGTTTCTTTGTTTTTTAGGAGCTCTTGACCTATGACTTCGAGTTGCTCATTGTCTTCTTTACATTGCACCATATATCTATTTTCGGCCGTTTTCCATTTTTTTTGTAGGCCTGCGGTATCATCCATATACCTCTTCTCCCATTCTGCAATGATGGCCTGCTCTTGCTTGAGCTGATCTTCATACCTAGCTATCTTGTCCTCCATTGCCTTGGTGTCCTTTTCTGGAACTTCCTGAACTTCTATAAGTTGATTACTTAAAAGAGCTGTCATCAGCTCCTTGTTTCTGTTCCTTAAGTTCTCTATCTCATCCATGTATATTTTAATTTGTGATTCCAATATCTTGCTTCTTGCATTCATCCGTGTCTTCTTGGCTTCACTAGCATCATATTTCTTATGTAACTCCTGTAGTTGTTCTTTTAATTTCTCATTTTCTGTCTCTAAAGTTTTGCATTGCAGCTTGGCCTCTCGAACTTCATTCTCTTTATGTGTTGTGTGCTCCTGTGCTAGCCTTAATTGTGCTGAAAGGTTCTTACCCATTTCATGAAGTTCATGCTTTTCCTGCATCGCTTTGTCGTAGTCAGCATCAGCTTCAAGCATTAATTGTTGTGTATCCATAGTTGTCTTGATCATATGTTGTACCATTGGCTTGATCTGAGCGACATCTACATTCAACCACGTTTTTGGAATGCTTGGAGCTTCTCCTGTTAGGACATCCTTTCCATGCTCCACATGTATAGTTTCCTTATGTGGTCTGATTTGAAGCTGCACTTCCAGGTCTGTGCTTTCTTCTTCTATATTGATAATTTTCGTGGCACTTCCTTGAAATGTGACATCCATATTGGAGGGTTCTGCCACAACCCTTATTGGTGTGAATGGTGAGGACTCTTCTCCTGTAGTTTCTTTTGGTTCTTCCTTGGGATTCTTGAATGAACCCGCTCCTGCCAGCTTGGTCTCATGGATTTGAATGTTAGATGTTTCATTTATTTTGATGACATGTACTCTTTCTTGGGATATTTCTTTGTCTGCAGTGTTGTGATTAGGGTTGATGGGAGTGTCATTTACCTTCATGTCCTCTTCTTTAGCATTGTAGTTCACTTCATTTAATTCCTCCCATTCTCCAACATCTTTCGACTCACTTCGAATGTCCGTATTTAGTAAGGAGTTGTCTGGTTCCTCTCGTTCCTCTGAAGATGAGCTCGAATTTACTAACCCTAATTCTTTGTACCGATGCACCTTGGTGAGCCTCTTTTTTATTTCCGCATCTTGGTGGGCTTGTTGGTAGTGGTGCCCTTGCACTGGTAGATTGACTTGACCTTCAGTGTATTTATGTGTGTCTTCCAGGGCTCTTGTTAATTCCTCTTCGGTAATTGGTTGGTGCTCTTCAATTCTTGTTTTGGGGAGCACATGTGCCCTTTTTGTGGCTGGGACTTCTGCTTTTGCTTGCATCACCTCTCTTAGTCATTTTGTACCTCTCGTTTTAAGTGTATTTTCTGCCTCCTCAATGATTTTGACACCTTTTTTCTTTCTCAGGACTGTAGAGACCTTTGCATATTTGGCCATGGCTTCTAAAGATGGCATTTCTTGCAAGTGCTCTCTAATGCCCAAAGCATGATATATCAATATCGTCAGAGCTATACTGCCGTTCAGGAACTTCTTGTGGTTCCACTGCTTCTTTGCTTCGAATAGCCTTTCTTGAATATAAGGAGTCATATTAATTTGATTCCCAATTTGTTTAATAGCATGAGACATCATCTGTACTATGATTTTCTGAGGGGCAGTGTATCTATGCATGTTAGGGAAAGAAAAGTGTTGATGAATGAGTCTTACTTCTTCTTCAATATCAATGCAATTAATGTCGGTAAATGTTCTGGTCTTTGCCCCTCAACTTTCCTCTTTTAATACCGTATTGCCATCTTTCTCCCATCCAAAAGCTTCTTTGATTAAATCATGTGTAAATTGGATTATGACCCATTCACCTACTGCGTCCATGACTCGTGCCTGTGGCACCAATGGATCATGTAGCCCTGGCTGTAACGTATTCATACTTGCATGCACCTTTGAAAGTCGGGTTTGTAGATTGGAAATTCAAAATATTTGTGGATGTCTGCTTTCTTCATGATGTGAATGGTAGATGGAAGCTCATGTACCACTTTAAATTCTTGCGACATAATTGGGAACTGATGATCTGTGTCCATGATCTTGATGGTCACTAGGAATAGATAATCCCCAGTTGGTTGATCCTCTCTAAACCAGTGTCCCTTTGCTTTAGTCATGCTCTGTAGAGGAAATTCCATCACTTCCTCCTGAATGGTTGCTTCAGAATCTTCGGAGGCCATCTGCACTTGTAATGAACATAGCATTAGCTTCAATAGAAGATATAGCATTAGTGTTGTGTATTGTAGTGACATGTCGCTCGTTTCGTCACTCCGTTCTCCTTGCTTGCATAAGTAAGATCTCTTACCGCATATTTTTCATTTTTTTCTAAAAGAAAACAAGGATTAGTATAGCCGAAGCATTTATTTATTTACATAGTAGGTCCATTCCTAGGAAGTAGAAACTATGACCTATTCCCCATTGGAGAATGTGCACCACTAATTCTCTTAAGTACATCATGTGCCGAATGCCTGGCCTTGTATTGTGGCCCTATCATGCATACTTTAGGTGCATTGGAAGCTTCATGAGTGCAACAGAAATCTTCATGGTTCTGGTGTTCCATTCCTTGATGTTGCTTGAGTTTCCAGATCCATTTCGTAGTAGAGGTATTGAACCGTGTTTTAATCTCATTGTGCCGTGCTCCATGTGTATCTCTTCTCTTTCTGGTTATCGGAGGTGTGGGGTTTCTTCTCCTAAGGTATTTGTGACGAGGCCCACTAGTTCTTATGGTACTGTTGTGTTGGTATAAAGTTTCCTCGTGCTTGTCTATCTCTTTAATGGCCTCTTGTCTGACCTTCTTGGGAATCCACATTTGTTGCCGTGCTTTTTGAGCTTCAATCAAAGGCTTAGGAAGCCATACTTGCAAGAGTCGTTTTGGTTGGGATTTCGGTGAAGAAGAATTCTTGTCCACCTTTTCCTCCTTATGAGCTGGTTTTGTGATCTCTGATTCCTTCACTTGATCATTGCGCACCCATTTGAAGTTGATGTTTCCCAAATGCGAGTAATTGATGGTGGTTTTCCAAGTTGGTGATCGTTCTTTTGTGTGAGAAGCTCTAAGAGTATTGATCTCCTTGGTTTCTTTCTGTTCATCAATCGAGTATAATGAATCCACTTCTCCCTTGGATATATTAGGGTTTGAAATTTCTTCTCCTTTCAGACCTGCTTCTGAGTGATTGGTGCTGGACTCATTTTCTACGTGCTCTTCTTTGAGTTGTTTCGCACTTTCGATGACTTTCGGTCTCCGTGAGGGTTTCTCCCCTAATAGACTAAAGATTTCCTTGTGCCCTATCTTGGCTGAAATGTATCCTTGCGCGAGGTGGATGCTTACCTCATTCTCAATGATCCAATCTTGTCCTAGTATCAAGTTTTCTATTAAGTCTTCATCTCTGCACACTAGAACTCGTTGTTCCATAGTTGAATTTCCTAGGTGGAGGGATACTATGTGTTGTATAATTACATGGGTCTAAGGGGTAGAACCTTTGGGTTTCTAGTTGTGAAACCCTTTGGATTTATGGTTTATTTACCCCTTTTAGATGGGTCTTGAACCTTAGGGATAATTCTCTAAGGTTGAGTACCTTAGGCTTGATTGGAAGCTTCCCTTAGCCACTTGGTTTGTACGTGAGAGCTTGGAGAGTATTCTTTTAGAAGCCATGTGATTTCGTGTGATATCCTAAGCTTGGAAACCATGTGACCACCTTAGGGACCCAAGTGATGGAAGGTACACATGTCCCCTTGAGAGGGACTTACCCCCTTGGACTTGGAGCTATATATTGGAGGGGTTGGTTGGGTGGAAACACATCTCTCTTCCTAGTGTGTGGCTTTGCTAGTTAGTCTTGTGTGAAGGCTATGGAATCCTTCCACAACAGTGGCATCAGAGCCAAGTTATTCTTTATGGTCCAATTCTCTATGAGAATTACTTGGGACTTGCGTCGCCTTCTACGTGAGTTCCGAGACTTGCGTCGCCTTCTACGTGAGTTCCCATGAAGTGTATTTATTCGGTTTTAGAGCTCGACAAAATATCTTCGTGTGAACCTCCCCGTACGTAGATATCTACCCTCCCACAATGGGGCTGGTGCTTAATGCAAGTACAATCACCTGACGGGCTAGCCACATGAGTCGTTGATCATGTCATGCCACGTAGCCTAGCCCACGAGTCTGACTGAGGAGCATGAGCGCGTATAGCTCATCTCTTCTCACTCAGAACTTCGATACAGAAAAGAAGGTGCAAGCCTCATTATATGAAGAACTTCAAAGGATTGCTCATCGCGTATGTGGGATGAATCCCTTCACGCTCAGCAACCCACGTGCTTCTCTTCTGTGGCCAGAGGAGACACATTCCAGCCGGTAGATTTGATCTTCGCTTCTCCATAGCTACAAGCATTTTGTGGCACGTTATTGCGACCAGAGGAGACACATTCCAACCGGCAGATTTGATCTAACGTGCAACCAACTAAAGCTACAAGCCTCAGAACCTTCCATAGCTGAGACTTCATAATATATGCTATAACGAGGTTTTGAATGCATGTCGACAACTCCTCACATCTTCTACAGTTAGTACATGATAGAAGACTGATGCAGTTCTAGGATCATTCTGCTAACTCACCTCATCATCCAGATGGATAGAAACACGCCGTCTATTTTTCACCATGACGCAGTTTCGCTCAAGATCTTCGTCTCGCCAACGGACACCGCAACCATCATGAATCTCGGATGGTTTGTCTCTCTCAATATGGGAGCCTCCAATATCGATTGCGAACAAGGCCTCGTTTGTTTTCTGGTATGTATTTTCTTCATCCGTAGCAAGATAGGATCGAGAACGAAGAGTTGTTGCTTCCCGGCAATGTTCCTCTTCTTCCGCCACTTTTTGTTACTACGAGGCGCAGCAGCGAGCTAAGCAGGAGAGACAAGATGAAGAGCCCACCACTAGCTCCTATTCGACAATTTTTTATGGATGCATAAGAAATCCGAGAAGATAAGTTTATACATTTTTCAATGTCATTTTACATATTACATATGGGTTTACTTGCTGTAATGTTGCTCATATGAGCTTTTTTTTTTATTACATGTGAATAAACCCACTAATGTGTAGTTTCATTATAAGAGATTTTGAAAGCTGTGAGAGAAACTATGGAACGAAGTTCCATGGGACAAAATTCAATAAGCAGTGAGATCGGGTCATCCATTTAGTCTCTTTGTAGTGGAGCATTTGGGACAGGGATTAAAAAAAATATATCCCCCCAGGGGGTAGAAGAAAAAGAAAAGCTATGTTGTTTTCCACCTATGTTCTTTCTTGCACGTTATTTCATCCATGATTGAGTTTATGGTGGATGCATTGTATGCATAGATCTCTTTTGCTCGAAGAATGACTTTACATTCCAGCACATGCATGTTTAATGGCATGAATTTATTTGGAAATTCTCTTTCATCTTAGTAAAAGATGCATGTGTGTAATATCCATGAGCTATGCATAGAGGTTGCACCAATGGAATGCATACACTAATACATGAGTACTAAAAAGCAATGCATGATGGGGCAACCATAACTTTTGAAAAGCTCCCCACTAGGATCAAAAGAAACAATGAGGTTTGGGTAAGCCTTTCATTAAAGTTTCTTCTCAATTTTCATGATATCCCATGCATTTAAGATTCACACATATGGGCACACAAGTAAGTATCCAGTGCCTAAAGGAGATTCAACAATGAATGGGATGGGATGGCCCAAGCCTACCTCATCACTGTGAGGACATTCAAGCAAAGTCAAGGGATGGACGAAGCTTAATTTCCAGATAAGTGACCTCTTTTCTTTTCCTTCAAACTATGAAGCATGCATTGCATGTTGTGATAGAAAGGAACTCAGAAGTGGATGCATAGATTCAAGTGGCCCGGTTTTGCTTGGTCACATAGACAATTAGTCATGGAAATAACTTGCACGATGCATCCACTTCATTGATTTGAAAAGAAAGATTGGTTGTGCATTTTCATGGAAAATGGTCTATGAAGTATGCATTATGGAAACTAATATGCACAGAAATCTAGCACCATCCTCTGACTGAAAAAAGTTCCAATTTGGAACTTTTGCATGCTTTAAGGAGGGGTTCAACTTCTGAACCTTATGCATGCTACACCTTTTCCAATAAAGTTCTAAACATTTGGCAAGCACTATGCATGAAATATATTACATGGGTTTTAAGGTTAAGAGGGAGGTTTGGTTTATTCTAGCTTAAGTATGATTACAATTTCCATTGTGGGAATAATGGTAGTAGAGCTATTTGGCCATAAGAAAAACTACCATTTATTTCTATATAGTTGGATTATTATAAGCCAAGAAATAGTACATTGGCAAGATACCTTAAGCTTAAAATCCCTCTTATGGAGCATCAAACTCCATAAAAAACCCATGGCATGCCTGATCAACAAGGCCATAGTGCAAAAATTTTCTCTCTTAAAACCACGATAAAATGGTGGTAACTTAGAGCATTATCTTCTCAAAGCTCTAAGGAAGAGAAAATATGGTCTTCGTTTTGGAAGATGAAAGTATTGGTGTTTTTGTTCAAGAAAAGTTCTTTGTTTAAAAGAACTACAGAACTATTCAGAGCTTTTCATTTTTCTTCCAAGCAAATGCAAGGCATGAAGAGAAGGTAAAACTCAAGTAATAAACCCTAAGTACCATTTTCTAATGTCCTAGAAAACAAAGGATTATATAGTAAATGGAATTGCCATCTTCTTCAACATAGATATTTGATTGGCAAATCAATTATTCTTTCTCAGATTACCCATTATGTCATAAGAGATGATATCTAGTTGAGATATAAACTAGCTCTATCATCAAGTGACACGAAAGGGATCTTGTAGAGTATATCTGAATCAAGGTATAATTGAAAAGCCAATTTTTTTAGACTAAGTTGCAATTGAGACTTGGTAAGTGGAAAGCCCACTATAGCATAGGCAATACATATGCTCTGCAGTGGAAATAACACTTACAAGTCCAAGAAGTAATAGATCTAACTTGATTAGAAGAAGGATTGATCCCAAAACTCAAGCTAAAGTTACCTTTACTAAAGTGGAAATGTAAGCCGGATGGTATGGGACATCTAGGTTTACACTACCACTGAAGTAAATATGGGACATCGAATTTGTGGGTAATCTTAACTTGAACTTTGGGACATTTGCTCTATATGCTTGGAGAAGAGAAATCAAAAAAGCTCTGAATAGTTCTTTTAACTAGGAAGAACAATAAAAGGATTGAAAAAAAACACTTTCAAATATTTTTGAAAGAGCACAATTTTCAATTTACTCTCAGGTAGTTTTTGAGGACGAAAACTCTTAAGGAGGGGAGAAAGTCCCCAAGAACTTGCATCTTATGCCTTAAAAAGACCGAATAGGGTATTAAAAGACAAAAGATATGCAAGAAAGAGATAAAAGTTGAAGTGCTTCCTTGTATTCTAGTACTTCATATATCTTTCATTACATCTTCCAACTAATTGAAGTTCTCAGAGATTGGGAATTCTCAAAGAACCCCAATGCAAGAGAAGACTTGCATATACCATTAGGATTGTATAAATCCTAAGTGGGATAGGAAAAGAAGTTGGATGAGCTATAAGCATAATCCTAAAAGTATATTGATGCTTCATAGAGATAACATAACATACATTATGGATTCCATTAGTATAGACCTAAGGAGTATGGCTTCTTGTATGAAGCAAAATAGCTAGATCCCCAAGAAAACCCATGGGTAAAGCATTGAACATGAAGGGATCTATTTGAGAAAGACCTAGTCTTATTTCTTATTTTGGCTAAAGAAGAAAAGAAAGCCAAAAGACCCAAGTAGGGCAAAGATCAAGTCAAACTTTAAGTTTGATAAGATAAGTCACACCACATTAATGGTTAACCAAATATTTAAGTAAGATTAGAGGTGGTGTAATCTAAGCACCTTAGTCCTTGCTCTTATAAATTTGGTATCACATTGTATGAATGGCATTTATAAGGAAAGAAAAGGTGAGAAAGTATAGAGACAAAGTTACGTGGATTGGATGAGGAACCCACTGGTATGGGACAGTGGGTACTAAATCCCATTGAGTACTTTTTCTTGATGGCCAGAAGAAAAAGGGACTCATGATCCAATGGAAAACATCAGGAAGACAATGTCTAGGAATAGGCATCTTCTTCAGTTATCCTCTCAAAGGGAAGAAGAATTCTTCCAACAAGATATGAAAGTATCTATCTCTTTTAGAGAGTTAGAAATCAAGAGAGGATCAAACTTCGTTGGGTTTGAAGATAAACTCCAAAGGATGAAGCTCTAAAAGCTTCATGCCAAAGTATGACTTGAGATTCAAGGAACATAAAAATGATCTTAGACCAAGCTTGAAAGAAAGCTCAGAAAGATCATCTTTTGGATACTTGATATTTCAAGTCAATTGAAGAATAAGAAAGACGTCAACATAGGACATCTTTAACAAATTGAGAATATAAGGGAGAGAAATCAAGAAGGATCAAGAAGACCCTTAAGGTTTGAGATCTAATTAAAGATCCGTAAAGGTTAAACATGGAAGAAATGATTGGAATAATCTATTTCTACTTATGACCTTTAAGATAACATGATCTCTTTTTATAGTCAACCTAATATTGTAGTCCACATTCCCATTTTTTTATAGGCAACCTAATATTGTAGTCCACATTCTCAACTGAAGTTATACTAAACTATTTAATAGAAAGACACCATAAGAGGCTTTTTATGGTAAGAGGCCCTCCGTTTCCCACTTTAGAACATTTGGATGTGAATGCTATGCTCATATGCCAAAGCAAAATCAAACACGTCACAAACAAAGAGAAAGAAATGTACCTTTCTAGGCTATAGTGAAGAGCAAATGGCTTACCAACTATATGTTCTAGAGGCAAGGAAGATATTTTCAAGCCATGGTTTGGTGTTCATAGATTATCCAAATATAGAGGAGTAAGAGCAAGGGACCTCTACTTTATCATGAAACAAGGACATAGTCCGTTTTGAACCTAGCTCAAGTGCTACCTCACAAAATACAAAAGAGGACACATCCTCATCATCATCATCATCAACATCATCTCATGATGTAGGAGAACCTAAAATCCAATATGTTGTTACTACCACATTGGATGAAGAAACTTTCTAACAGTAGGAATAATATGCCCTAGGGTGGTCTACCCCTCACGAGCCGATGATAAGGCCTCTGTATAACTTTAAAATTGGTCAGGATACATCTAACCAAATATATAGAAAGGTAAAAAAAATCAACTTATTGCACTACAACATATGAGGGGCTTACCGACGCTTCATATACCGACGGTCACAGTCGGCGTCGGTATAGGCCTCGGAAAATCTCACTAAGAGATACCGATGGTCAAGTGACCGTCGGTATGACCGTTTTAAACGGATCTTCGATGTGGCCCGCAGCCGCCGGTATGAGCGTCGGTATATGCGTCGGTATAGGCGTCGGTATAAGCGTCGGTATGAGCGTCGATAAATTACTGGGAACTACCGGCGCATATACCGACGCCCATACCGTCGCCTATACCGGCGGCGAGTTTTAAACATACCACGAACCCGAGAGCAAAACTTCACATTTTTGCACGTGTTTGAGTACTCCTGGTCTTCTGTCGAACTTGCACGCGCGAACCGAATTGCGACCTGCATTGTTTTGTGCACACACACACACACGGATCTCTCTCTCTACACACACACACACACACTCTCTCGGCTTAGATCTCACATCTTGGTAAGTGCTGCGCGTACTGTTAGCATTTGTGTTTCTTTATGCTTTAGGGTTTGTAATTTCTCTTTTCTTTGATTTTGCAGAAGTTCTTTGGCGTCGATTGTTTGGAATTGGATGATAGACGACCTACATTACGCTTTGAAGACAACGATTCAAAAGAGGGATATACTTGTAAGTGATTCTTTTATTCTCTATTGAGAGAGAGAGAGAGAGAGAGAGAGAGAGAGAGAGAGAGAGAGAGAGAGAGAGAGAGAGAGAGAGAGAGAGAGAGAGAGAGAGAGAGAGAGAGAGAGAGAGAGAGAGAGAGAGAGAGAGAGAGAGAGAGAGAGAGAGAAAGAGAGAGAGAAGAGAAAGGAAGATAGAGAGAAGAGAAAGGAAGATAGAGATAGGAAAATAGAGCATACATACACACACACATTTACACATTTACACATGCATACATACACACATACATGTACACATATGCATACATACACACATACATGTACACACATGCATGCTTACATACACACACCTATACACACATGCATGCTTACATACACACACACATATATACACACATGCATGCATACACACACATAAATTTACACACATGCATACATACACACACATGCATACACACATACATACACACACATATATACACATATGCATACATACACATACACACACATATACACACATACATACACACATGCATATATACACACATATACACACATGCATGCATACATACACACACATATACACACATGCATGCATACACATATATATACACACATGCATACATACACACATATACACACATGCATGTATACATACACACACATGCATGTATACATACACACACATGCATGTATACATACACACACATGTATACACATGCATACACATACACACACATACACACACATGCATGCATACATACACACATGTACACATGCATGCACACACATGCATGCCTACATACACATACATACACATTCACACACATGTATACACATACATACATACACACACACATGTACACATGCATACATACACACACATATATACACACATGCATACATACACACATATAATCCTATTTTTATTTTGAAGTTTTTTTTTACATCAAATATATAAAAATAGGATTAGGGTTTTTACGCTATTCACACATACATACACATACACATAATATATATATATATATACATGTATATACACATGTATATAGAAATATACATATTTTAGGTATAGATATTTAAGATTAGGGTTTTAGGGTTTAGTATTTCAGATTTAAGTCTAAGTCTTTCTGATTAGGGTTTTAGGGTTTTAATACGTAGATAACATATATACACAAACACACATATAGAGAAAAATAAGAAAAAAAATATGAATATATAAATAAATATATATATAAAATATGGTTAGGCTTTTAGGATTAGAGGTTTAGATTTTGATAGGTGTTTAAGTATTTAGGTTTTAGTATTTCAGATTTAAGTCTAAGTCTTTCTGATTAGGGTTTTAGGGTTTTAATACGTAGATAACATATATACACAAACACACATATACATATAATACATACATACATGTAGATACACATGCATACAAAAATATACATATTTTAGATTTAAATCTTTAAGATTAGGGTTTTAGGGTTTTAACACCTACATAACATATATGCACACATACACATGCACATGTAATACATATATACATGCATATACACATGTATACAAAAATATACGTATTTTAGGTCTAGATATTTAAGATTAGGGTTTTAGGGTTTAGTATTTCAGATTTAAGTCTAAGTCTTTCTGATTAGGGTTTTAGGGTTTTAATACGTAGATAACATATATACATAAACACACATATACATATAATACATACATACATGTAGATACACATGCATACAAAAATATACATATTTTAGATTTAAATCTTTAAGATTAGGGTTTTAGGGTTTTAACACCTACATAACATATATGCACACATACACATGCACATATAATACATATATACATGTATATACACATGTATACAAAAATATACATATTTTAGCTCTAGATATTTAAGATCAGGGTTTTAGGGTTTAGTATTTCAGATTTAAGTCTAAGTCTTTCTGATTAGGGTTTTAGGGTTTTAATACATAGATAACATATATACACAAACACACATATACATATAATACATACATACATGTAGATACACATGCATACAAAAATATACATATTTTAGATTTAAATATTTAAGATTAGGGTTTTAGGGTTTTAACACCTACATAACATATATGCACACATACACATGCACATGTAATACATATATACATGCATATACACATGTATACAGAAATATACGTATTTTAGGTCTAGATATTTAAGATTAGGGTTTTAGGGTTTAGTATTTCAGATTTAAGTCTAAGTCTTTCTGATTAGGGTTTTAGGCTTTTAATACGTAGATAACATATATACACAAACACACATATACATATAATACATACATACATGTAGATACACATGCATACAAAAATATACATATTTTAGATTTAAATCTTTAAGATTAGGGTTTTAGGGTTTTAACACCTACATAACGTATATGCACACATACACATGCACATGTAATACATATATACATGCATATACACATGTATACATAAATATACGTATTTTAGGTCTAGATATTTAAGATTCAGGTTTTAGGGTTTAGTATTTCAGATTTAAGTCTAAGTCTTTCTGATTAGGGTTTTAGGGTTTTAATACGTAGATAACATATATACAAAAACACACATATACATATAATACATACATACATGTAGATACACATGCATACAAAAATATACATATTTTAGATTTAAATCTTTAAGATTAGGGTTTTAGGGTTTTAACACCTACATAACATATATGCACACATACACATGCACATATAATACATATATACATGTATATACACATGTATACAAAAATATACATATTTTAGCTCTAGATATTTAAGATTAGGGTTTTAGGGTTTAGTATTTCAGATTTAAGTCTAAGTCTTTCTGATTAGGGTTTTAGGGTTTTAATACGTAGATAACATATATACACAAACACACATATACATATAATACATACATACATGTAGATACACATGCATACAAAAATATACATATTTTAGATTTAAATCTTTAAGATTAGGGTTTTACGGTTTTAACACCTACATAACATATATGCACACATACACATGCACATATAATACATATATACATGCATATACACATGTATACAGAAATATACGTGTTTTAGGTCTAGATATTTAAGATTAGGGTTTTAAGGTTTAGTATTTCAGATTTAAGTCTAAGTCTTTCTGATTAGGGTTTTAGGGTTTTAATACGTAGATAACATATATACACAAACACACATATACATATAATACATACATACATGTAGATACACATGCATACAAAAATATACATATTTTAGATTTAAATCTTTAAGATTAGGGTTTTAGGGTTTTAACACCTACATAACATATATGCACACATACACATGCACATATAATACATATATACATGTATATACACATGTATACAGAAATATACATAATTTAGCTCTAGATATTTAAGATTATGGTTTTAGGGTTTAGTATTTCAGATCTAGAATTTTAAGATTAGGGTTTTAATTAAATATATATAATTAAATATATAAAATTAAATATATAAAAATAGGATTACGTAAGGAAAAAAAATCTGAATATATAAATAAATATATATATAAAATAAGATAATTATATACATAAATAAATATAAAAAGAACTAGTGTTTTAAATAATTTAATTAAATATTTATAATTAAATATATAAAATTAAATATATAAAAATAGGATTACGTAAGGAAAAAAATCTGAAAATATAAATAAATAAATATATAAAATAAGATAATTATATACATAAATAAATATAAAAAGAATTAGTGTTTTAAATAATTTAATTAAATATATATAATTAAATATATAAAATTAAATATATAAAAATAGGATTATGTAAGGAAAAAAATCTGAATATATAAATAAATATATATATAAAATAAGATAATTATATACATAAATAAATGTAAAAAGAACTAGTGTTTTAAATAATTTAATTAAATGTATAATTAAATATATAAAAATAGGATTACGGAAGAAGAAAATCTGAATATATAAATAAATATATATAAAATAAGATAATTATATACATAAATAAATATAAAAAGAACTAGTGTTTTAAATTATTTAATTAAATATATATAATTAAATATAATTAAGTAAGGAAAAAATATGAATATATAAATAAATATATATATAAGGTAGGATAATTATATAGATAATAAAATATGATAAGAACTAGTATTTTAAATAGATAAATGAAATATATATGATTAAATATATAAAAATAGGTTTAAATTTAATCATTTTAAATAGAGTGAATATATATACAATACACAAACACACATACTTATATACCTATCTATATTCACATATATATACATATACACATATATATACACATGCATACATATATATACATGTTTTAGTTCTAGGTCATTTGGATTAGGGTTTTAGGGTTTTAACACCTATTTAACATATATACATACATACACATACACATATAATACATATATACATGTATATACACATGTGTATAGAAATATACATAATTTAGGTCTAGATCTTTAAAATTAGGGTTTTAGGGTTTAGGCATACATATAACTTAATTAAGAGGAAAAAATCTGAATAAATAAATAAATAAATATATAAAATAGGATCAATCAAGAAAAAATCTGAATATATAGATAAAATAGGATAGCTATATAGATTAGGGTTTTAAAACTAGGGTTTTAAGTTTTTTTAGGTATTTAAGTATTTAGGTCTTTAAGAGTTAGATTTTTAGGTTTAATTAAAAAACAAGTGTTCTAAAATGTTCTAAAATATCCATATTGTAGCAGATGGCTTCTTTGGATCCTGAAGAGAGAATGGCATGTCCTTGCACACAGTGCAAGTATCAAATTTATCGGAAATGACGGATTTGTACTGCACATGTTAGAGAGTATGGATCCTTTGATAGGAGTCGACTAGAAAACCTACACTATCATTCGCATGGTCCCCCAGGTGAGCAGATGGACCCAAATGACATTGCACCGGTAACCTCTCGTGGACAAAAGAGAGCAAAAAAGGACTTAGACGTAGAAGTAAGCACTAATAATATTACACATAATGAACACATGGAAGAGATGCTTGAAGCATTTTATGAGATGGACGAAGATCATGATGGTAAAGAAGGTGTCGAGAGTTTCATGGACACAACAGAAATTCCACGATCAGAAGTTGATGAAGAATATGAAAACATGCGAAGATTAGCTCGTTTACCACTTTACAATGGAGCAAAGATATCTGTACTACGTGCTTCACTCGCGATGCTGAATCTGCAATCCATTTATGGATGGTCAGATACTAGTGTCACTGAATTGTTCAGGTAAGTGGAGAACAAATTGGCTTTCATTGTTGTATCACAATAACTTCATTTACTAATATCATTTTAATTGCTTATTGCAGGCTTCTTAAAGATCAAATTTTGCCAGAGGGCAATGACATGCCTCCAACACGTGGAGATGCGAAAAAACTTTTACAGTCCATTGGAATGGATTATACTAAAATTCATGCTTGTCCGAATGATTGCATTCTCTTTCGGAATGAGTACGAGCATCTCCACGTATGACCAAAGTGTGGAGCAAATAAATTTAGAGAAGACGTTGTAGGCGAAGCAATGCCCGCAAAGGTTCTTCGCCACTTTCTTATCATTCCACGAATTAAGAACATGTTTAGATGCAAATCTATAGCTGAGTTAATGTCATGGCATACAAAGAGCAGGTCTACAAATAATGTAATGCGAGTGCCAGCTGACTCTGATGCTTGGAAGCACATAGATAGTAAGTGGCCAGAGTTTGCTAGTGAGCCTCGGTCCATACGTCTAGGCCTAGCTATGGATGGAGTGAATCCATTTGGATTACGCAGTTCTTCATGGAGCACATGGCCTGTATGTTTGGTTGGCCACAAAGAAAGGTCATTTATTATTAGCTCTTATTGTACCAGGTAAGTATAAGGTAAAAAACATGGATGTATATCTTGCACCACTTGTGGAAGAACTGCGCATTTTATGGGATGGGATCACTGTGCGTGACATGTCTCAACCTATAACAAGACGAGACGTGCGAGTGCAAGGCATACTTATGTGGACAATGCATGATTGGCCTGGTTATGGTGAATGTTCAGGTTTATCGATTTTGGGTTACCATGCTTGTCCTTTATGCGGACCACGACTCAAAGCACACTATTCCAAAGCACTACGTAAAACTGTCTATGAAGGACATCATAGATATTTGCCTGATGGGCATGTTTTACGTGAAGGATAAATTGGTCGACAAGCGTAACACCAAATGAAAGCTAGCGATTGAAAACAACTGTGGGATTCAGAAAATCTAGTTGCTGGCATGAAACGGTTGTCCATTTTTCATGAACTCCCTTATTGGAGTGAATTGGTGATCAATCATTTGGTAGACCCGATGCATATTTTCAAGAATGTGGGAGAGATGCTTTGGAAAACTTTGATCGGAAAGAAAGAAAGCAAAGCACAAAGGGATGACTTAGAAGAGCGAGGTCGTATGCGTTACCAAGAGCTCCTTGGGTGCTTCGCAAGATGGAAGAGCAACAAGTGAAGAAAACAATTTCAGAGTTTCGTACACCTACTGGATGCATGAGATGTCTAAAGACTGCTTTCACACAAAACGATGATCTTGCAGGACTCAAGTCTCATGATTGGCACAAGTTTTTACAGTTTGTGCTCCCTGTAGCCCTAAAAGATTGTCTTTCAGAGGATGTACGAAAAACCATTTATAAAATTAGTTCTTTAGTACGGTGGATATCTTCTAAAGAGATAAATAGAGATAGCATAGAGAGTGCGAAACTCAATGCTATCGAGGCTGTTTGTATGGTAGAGAAATACTTTCCCACAAGTATTCTCACTATTCAACTTCATTTACTGGTCCATGTAGTAGATGAAGTTGCAATAGCAGGAACTGTCCATAGTCGATGGATGTTCTTCTTAGAGCGCTTTATGAAGACATTAAAAGGGTTTGTTCGACAGAGAGCATGTCCAGAGGGTAGCATGGAAGAGGGATGGCTTGTATAAGAATCTCTTGTATTCATAACTGAGTTTCTACGTATATCGGATCCCAAAATGCCTTGCTTATGGAGCGATGATGAAGATGTTCGTCTCGTAGGCGATGAACCACAAGGTAAAGGATTGCAAAGAAAAATGGATGCAGCTTTCAGAGAGAAGGCAATGAAGTTTTGCATAGTTAACTCTGAGCCTATGCAAAAGTGGTTAGAAAGGTATGAACTTTCCAAGGAAACTAACGCAAAGGAAAGAGCTCAGTTTCGAAGAAATCGTTCCACTCGATTTTTTCCTCTTCCAGAAAATCTTCGACCTCTCCTACCTTTTCCAACAAGCAGATGGCTAGATGCAGCGGTTTCATAAGCAAAGGCAGCGGGTGAAGATATCTCTGAAGAAGAAGAAGAACTCACAAAAGGATGTGATTGGGAGTATATTAAATATAGTGCACTATGATCTCATGGACGACACTTTCGAATCGCACGAATCGATCAAAACCGGCCTACTTTTGATAGTGGAGTGATGGTGAATTTTTTGCAAAAAAGTAGAGCAAGTGCAAGAGATGATTACTTTGTTTTTGACGTGAAATGGTTCAGAAAGTTTGATTACTTTGTTTTTGACGTGAAGTGGTTCAAAGTAGTCACCTCTGGAAGAAATGCAACAGTGAGACGAGATAAGAGCGGTTTGCTTCAAGTCGACTCCACAAGATTATGGACAGATGAAAGGGATACATTTGTACTTCTCGAACACCGTGAGCAAGTTGTTTTTATACCAGATTCAAAAGACCCAGAGTGGCTATTTTTTTACAAGTCGCTCCACGTAGTAGACAAATTTTTGAAAACATAGATGTAGAAGAAAGTCCATCTCTAGTGGACTCAAAGATTCATTCGATAGTTGAGGAGGAAGAGATCATTGTTCGAGAAGAAGAGGTCATTGAAGAAGAGGTCATTGTTCGAGAAGACGAAGCAATAGACGATGATTAGGAGGAAACCAGCATAGAAAGCGATTTAGAAGCCATCAATATAGAGATAGATATGCTTGGTGCATCGGATCTTCAAGAGGATGCTAGAATAGAGGACTTTTGAATAAAACACTTGTACGTACTAATTTTTGGTTTTTTTTTGTTTATTCCCTATATTATTTTTCTTATCGCATGCTAATTATTTGAGTTCTTTTATTACAGAGCACGATGGGAGACAGTCCTCCAGTCACTCCACATTCCATGACAGAGGAGCAATTTTTGGAGTTCATCTCTCAGATTCCTCCTGCGTATATGGCCACTGCATCACAGTATTGGATCGCTCGTGGTAGCACTCCTCCCGGCCTCACTCCTGGCGGCCTTACTCCTGCCGGCCTCACTCCCGCTGGCCTCACTCCCGCCGGTGTCACTCCTGCCGGTGTCACTCTTGCCGGTGTCACTCCTCCGGGTGGTGCTACTCCCGTAGGAGGTATGTCTCCTAGCTTTGTGACTCCACCACGATCATCTTTGCAGCCATCTCCTACTGGGTCTACTAGTAGACATGTGCGTTCGACACCTCAGCGCGATACAGGGTCTGGCCCGTCTCGTAGATCGAGGTCACGCTGTGGAGCAGGAGGTTCTAGGAGTGGATCTACAGGTAGGTCTGGAGGCAGAGGAGGCGGTTGTTGTGGAGGCAGTGCGACGGACGTTGTGTCACCCGCTTCTACTCCTAGGATGAGTACCTCAGATGTAGGTACGACACGCAGTACACCACGTACACCTTGGGGTGCTCATGACCATGATGACTCCAAGGTGTATAGTATCCGAGATGGAGCTCCGGTGATGGATGCGGCTGACAAAGCAATGCCTGCACGCATACGACAGCTTTGCTCCATCCAGTTTGGACACTCCATCATGCTGAAATGGAGTGAACAAGATAAAGATCGGAAGAATTATATCACACAGACGATTTACCAGGAGTTCTGACCAGTCGATGGACAGTCGATTGTCAGTTCAGAGTGGATTCTGCACACTGCATGTGAGGTCATGTCGCATCGACGATCCGAGGCTCGTGATGCATTCAGAGAAGGCTTACCAAAGCCTGTGTGGTTAGATGCTGAGGAGTGGGACATGATTCATGATGAGCAGCAGCAGACTCTTGATCGATATCGCCAGCAGCGAAATACCGCAGCCACACGTCTAGACACATTGGACCATCACATTTGGGCAGCGGCGGATATGACACGATGCGTCATGAGTTTGTAAGTACCATTTCATTTATTGAATTTATTTGTGTTAAATTTCTCATATATGTTTCTCTAATCTTTTTATATTTGTTTCAGGAGCTGGCAATGGGTCGTCCTCCAACACGAACGGAGGAGTCTTACGGATATAGTCATGGGTTGACTGCACTATTGCAGGACTTGGAGGGACACGGTGCGGTAGTTTCATGGGAGCGTTTGCGATGAGGTAATTAATTTATAAACTTGGTTTTTACTTGTTTGTAATTTTCATGTGAATTTATCTCATTCCATTAATGTTCTTTGTTGCAGGACTGTTGATATGGAACGTTCTTTGCATGTGTATGGCAGTGGAAGACCAATATTTTGTATTTGATTTCCATATGGCAATACATTGCTTTGCCACATTTTGTAAAAGCGTCATATATGACAATGGTTTGCCACACTCTTGTACATGCTTCATTATTGAAATATATAACTTCTTTTGTACATGGTTCATTGTTCATTCTGATTATCTCTTTTGTGTACAATAATACTCTGTTTCATGAAATCATATTTCGGTTGTCATTAGAGTACACATCACATATACTCCGTTTTTTTTTTGGGCAGAGTGTATTGTCTTTTGTTAAGCAACATCATGGTAATGTTGCTATAGCAAAAGACAAAACACTCTGCCCAAAAAAAAATTTTGCAGGTATGGTCGTCAGTATAAGCGACGGTACTCCCAATAGTGTCATCGGAATAACCGTCGGTACACCCAAGAGGCGACGTAGCAGAAGCCGATTACCGACGCGTATACCGACGTTTATACCGGTGCATATACCGACGCTTATACCGACGCATATACCGATGCATATACCGACGCCTATACCGACTCTTTGGTACCGACGCGCAAACCGACCTTTACACCCGGCAAATAAAGCCGCGTTCATTTTCCTCGATAAAAACCTCGGTATACCATCGATCTGTTGTAGTGTTGGTTTGACACTCTATGCATTAACTGACCCCACATATTGCTTGCATATGGGTGGTAGACTTCTAAGAGGGTGGTGGTTGCCCATGTTCTATCACCCATGTGTAGTGTCTTAAGAAAGCCACACCTCTTCATTCCCCCATTTATAATGATTTCTCCACTAGTAGCATATTCTTTTCTATCGATTATTCATCTAAATTGGATGTACTACGTAGTGCCATATTTTCTTTCATTGTTTAATTTAGAGCTCTTACACAAATTCTCAATTCACACAAAATCATGGCATAATATGGTATATATGCACACACACAAACACAAATTGAACAAAACACTCACACCCTTGCATGCATGCTAGTGTAGGATCCCCTTGTATATCCCGATGGTACTCTAAGATACGTAGACTTGCGCAAGCTTTGAACCCGAACCATGAGTCCAACGGATCATATATCATAGACATAACTTTTTCCTGTGAGAAAAGAAAATTATGAGTTCTGCTAAGGAGGAGAGAAATATCACAAAAGTATGAGCATGTATTGAGTTTGTCGGATGTGCACATGAACTGTGATTGGGAGTGAGCAATGAGGGAATGCCAAGTAAGCCCGAAGGAGATAGAACGAGCATGCTGTAAATGGATCATGGGATTCTCATCCACAAACAAGCAAGATAGGGTGTTCTATAATATCGGGGAAGGCGAAATGGTGGGCGCGTTCGATCTTACCAGCCCAACAGATAGTCGCCTGCAAACACCGTCTGTAGTGCAAGAGGATTGTCTCAGATACGGGCGATATGGCAGCAACAGCTACAGCGGCGACATCTCTGGCCTCCTCCTTCCTAGGTACGCAGGAGTTCTCAAACAGTGCTAAAAACGTGGGAGTGAGCAACGGATCCCGAGTTGTTGCGCGTTTTGGGGGCAAGAAGGCGGCGAAGGCAGCCCCGAGGAAGAGCAGCGCCGCTAACGCCGACAGACCTCTCTGGTACCCAGGTTGCAAACCACCCGCATGGCTCGACGGTTCGCTCGTCGGAGATTATGGATTTGATCCTCTGAATTTGGCTAAGCCGGCGGAATACTTGCAATTCGACTTCGATTCCTTAAATCAGAACTTGGCTAAGAACTCTGCAGGTGAAATCATCGGTGCTCGTGTCGACAGCGTGACGAACATCAATGCCACCATCCAGCCCTACGCCGAGGCCTTTGGTCTGCAGCGTTTCAGGGAATGTGAGCTCATCCACGGCCGATGGGCTATGCTTGCGACCCTTGGCGCCCTCGCTGTGGAGGCTTTTACTGGTGTCACGTGGCAAGATGCTGGGAAGGTGAGTAACATTAAACGGCGAAGTGATGTCCAGATTTTACATTGTCTAACATACACTTAAAGCTGCATACGTAGACCCTCAAGGGAGGGTATTTAAGTAGGTACTCCATCAGAGCTCATATAGGGCGAAAGTGAATTTCTGTTTTCCGGAGTGTTCACATGTTCTGTACATTTTGGGCATCTGTGTGCTTGAATAAGATAACTTGCTAGACATGATTTCTGGTATGTGAATTAACACGCACATTTTGGCAGGTTGAACTTGTTGAAGGAGCCTCGTACTTCGGACTACCTCTGCCATTCTCTATCTCTACCTTAGTGTGGATTGAGGTTCTCGTGATTGGTTACATTGAGTTTCAAAGGAATGGAGAACTCGATCCCGAGAAGCGATTGTACCCAGGTGGAAAGTTCTTCGATCCCCTAGGCCTCGCTGCTGATCCAGAGAAGAAGGAGGTATTGAAGCTTGCGGAGATAAAGCACGCTAGACTTGCAATGGTGGGTGCCTTTGGTTTTGCTGTCCAAGCTGCTGCTACTGGGAAGGGTCCCCTTGATAATTGGGCAACCCACTTGAGTGATCCCCTGCACACCACTATCATCGATACCTTCTCGAAGTGAGCAATCTTGTAAGAGTTCTGGAAACAGGTTCTCCGCAAGAGTCTTCTCCGGACTGTTGATGTACTATGTAATTACTTCTAAATCTCATGCGTTATCATTAACACATGTATTGAGTAGTGTGTGCTTGACTGCCTCTAGTATTTACAAGGGAAGGGGATGATGTCAATAGATGATATACATTTTTCGGTTACTAGCCATATGTGTACTCCGTAAAGTCTTTTCGCATTTTGGGGGATCTGTTTTACGTGTGGGGGAATCAGAGTATTCATTATTGCCATTCTTTGACAGTATCATCATAGCAGTTCTTTTTTACTGTATGATGTAACATGAACAAATTGACGGATTTCAGCAAGTAATTTCCAGATATTTGTACTTCCCAAGATGAAGTCGTCTCCTGACACGATGGTACGGTGTGAAGAAGTGTGCCGTTATATGGTTGTGTACTGAACTCTATACCCGATTGCATTTGAGGGATGTTCAATCAGGAGAGAAGGGGTAGTTTACAAGAGGAGAAACAAGTTGGATCCAGAGTCCTAGCTCTCCGTTTGCAGAAGTTTTTTGTTTCCTGTAACCTCTCCTTTTGTTCTAAATACAAAACACCAACAATGTGGAATCTTGGAGGGATGACAATGGGCTCCCTGGAATGTTGAAGGAAACATAGTCATGCTTGTACTGTTGAATGTACGTATGTTGAAATAATTACCGATCCCAACCTTTTTTACATTGTATATCGTGTATACATTGAGCGCAGAAGTGATTGATAGGCCTCGTTATGTATATGACAAGTGATGTGCAGGTTCTTGTTATTTATCGAAGATGATGTTAATTCCAGTCTGTTGCTCTCAGATGAGTAATCAGATCACCACAGGAGCAGATAATGCTATACTATTCACCAAATGAAGCGATCTTTGTTGTTATGTTTGTTATGTTCAAGAAGTGAAGAACTGTGCGAGTAATTGTTCAGGTGGCTCCATTGTGATATTCATTCATTACCAGCCACAATCTTCTACCAGGGGAATGCGAATGGTTGGGTCTAAAGTTAGGCGGTTATAATTATTATACTGGTTGGCACAGAGACGGCTGTTCGCAACGCAGTTTTGTTGCTTTCAATTATGGCTTCAATAAGTTTTTTGTTTGTTGAGTTAATCTTTTCCTGGCTACACCTGTAGCATCGTTCGAGTGTGATACAGGAAAAGTGGATTTTTGAAGCTTGTATCTATAGTGCATGTCATGGTAAGATCATGGAAGCATACATTGGTGGAACATGAGGATCTTGAGAAGGTGAAAGGTATAAAGCATTTTTTCTTGATTACTAGAGTGAAATCCTACAGTCTTATGCTCCATAGTTTATTCTGGCAGGTTAGTGGATTGTGGGATGGACAAAATGTTGTAGATTGGGGAAAGGGCAAATGTTTGATAAGGCAGATATGTGACACTGCTGGAGTGAGACTCTGGATATATGTGTATGCATATATGTGAGTGTGTGCCTGTGTATGATGTATGCCAGCAATAGGATACATGCAGAACTGAAGTGAAACAGGTACTGTATCATTCAATGGATGTTTGCATGCTTCAGGTAGGTTCTAAGGATCAAGTTTTGGGGCACCATTTAGTAATATTTTTCTTTGCATTTTCTCTCTTTGAAAATTTGTGTAGCCTACCATTTCAGTCACAAATCCAGCTCTACAATATATCTTTCAGCAAATGAAAAGTGGATATTATGATTACTCTGTGCGCTTCATACATTGTCAGGAGCTCATTTCCTTTACCTTCTAGCTACAAGCTTTGAACTTGATTGGGATCCTCCACAAAACATTTCCTCTCATTAAATCTAACTCCATAACCTCTTTGATGTATTTGCCACAATGAGATGTAGCACATTTTCAAACATTTGACAATGAGAACTATTCTAAGATACATCCCCTCTGTGAGTAACCTTGTTCTTCATGTCATCTCCTATTTTTACTTGTTCTTTATGTCATCTCCTATTTTATAAAGCGAGCAAGGATAGAGCAGGGGTTTAGAGGGATAAAGTATAACAAAGAACTCTAGATGTAAACCCTGAACTCTAGATGTAAACCCTGAACTCTAGATGTAAACCCTGAGCACTTATACAAGCAAGCACAATCTGAAATCAAGCTAAAGCGGGACACTTTTTTTCTTGCAATACAATTATTGTAAGAACCATTACATCTATCATTCTACTTCTCGTTATTATGGTGCTAGAGTTTTTCAACATCATCATGCTCACATGTATTATGAATATGATAGCATAACCTATCTGTGCTCCTCATTCAACAAGTGTACACCAGAATTTGCTCCAACAAGTAGAGATAATAATGAAAAAGATTCTCAAAATGATGGCATGTAGCTTGAAGGAATAATGTTGATCTTTGGGTCAATGGTGCATTGTATCCCCTAGATATAGTGTCTAATTTTCATCCTACATTCCATAGTATCTCAATGTTTTGCCGATTCCTTGGTAGTGGTGAAGGTAGACTACTAGGTTATTTGAAGTGATTGTCCAGCCATTCATCATCTATTGCAAATTATTGGATGCAACTATCTCATCACAATCATTTGAAGATAGAAGCTTTAGAAAATGATGTCAAACCTTTAGAAGAGTGCAATAATATACTCCAATAATATGTGAAAGAAAAGGAGAGCTGAGTTACAAAGTCAAAAGACAATCTAACAGAATTGAAAGAGACTCCATTTGTGTAGCTCAGTGATGAGTAGAACCTCCTTTAATGTCAATCCGGGAAGACATGAGGATGGTATGAAGACCTCGAACAAATGATGGCACAAGTGAGTGAGAAGCACACTAACATGCACACACATACACACACACGCGCATACAAGGCAAGAACAAAGAGAGAGACAATGGAGTTCTTTAGATTACTCAAAAGTGCTCTCAAAAGTTCAATTCTACAACAAGCTAACCTCAAAAATGAGCTCTCTAGCTCTTTTCATAGTTTTTGAATAGCTTTGGCCCTATCCAGACCTAGTGACTGGCCTAGTCAAAAATTAGGTTCTAGGGCCTATTTGAGGGCTCAAACGGAGTCTAAAAAATATGAAAATTGATAGGTAGGTACTTCTAATGCTCCTCAAGCTCAAGGACTCCTTGGCTTGCACAAAATGGAGCTACAAAAATATGAAATGGTATTTACAATGGCTTTTAGTGATGAAAATCACTATTTTTGTAGGGATTTCTTTTGAAAATTTGACATACACTTCCTGGAGCTCCCTACTTGCTCCTTCTTGTGTGTCCACCTCTTTGATGTGCTCTTGTGCTTTGTCCCTGACCTTCAGCGTCATGAAAAATGATAGGCCTATTTGCCAGATCTTCTTTGACTGCTTTGCCTACTTGGCCCTTCTCGTTGGCTTCCTTGTCTCGTAAGTCCATGACTGCCCTGACCACTGCCAACACTCCCCCATCTCTCACATCTATTGTTTCTGACAGACCCTTGTTTGGCTGAGCGTTTGACATAGTATTCAACCACATCTGAAGCTAGGTGGTGTTCTTCTAGCCGCAGCCCCCATGCTAATTCTGTCAAGAGGGCATCCCAATCCACTGGACCTGGAACATCCGGGTGTGGCAAATGCAGTTGTTCCGAATGTAAGGTTCGTTCTGTTGCAAAGAGGTAGAGGAGATGGGAGGGTCTGGGAACAAAGATTTCAGAGTGGTATTCCCAGAATCCTGTGATGAACATCTCTTCAAATGTTTGCTTGTAGCAGGCTGGGCGATATTTAATTCGTGCGTGCCACACATATATCACCTGAATGGAGGGTGTTGTACTCATATCATAGACCAAGTTGAGGTTACCTGCTGTGAATCCAACTCCTAAGAAATGTGGATCTTTAATATTTTTGAAGGTTCTGAAGGTTACTAGCATCAACTCGAATATTTTCATGCACATCTGTGCCATTACATCTGGGATGTTTCGCAGTCTGACTCCCCAGTGGCGGATGGTAGAGATCATGTATGCCACCGAAGCTTGTCCCCGTGGCGGTGCCAGGTATACATAATTAAGCCACTTTGCACAACCTTTAACATTCTTCACAGTGATGGCAAAGTCAGGCCATGTGCGTCTTCTAAGGACGGGAGCATAACAGGGATTATACTTGATGAATAGTGGCATATTATTCCAAGTTCGAACCATCTCGGGGTAAGTTTATAGGAGTCGCAACCGCCAGGTAGGTTGAAAAATGGATCCTTGTGTCGCACTTTTAGGTATATCATCGGGGCCGAATTGAGTGGCAAAGGTTGGCGCCTTGCCACATCGTCGTTGAATTTCTGCGTTGTTGTCTGCTAAGAGCACACAATAGGGCACAAATTGATCGTAATTTGTGCCTATCCATCGGTGATGAGACATACTTCGGAAATATTCTGATTTGATAATAGTGTCCTCAATCTTAGACATTGACTCAATCTAGACCACTACTCGATCGTCGTGCGTACTGGCCATTTTCTCTAGTGTCTGCATCCATTTTGGGGCTTCTACCTCTAGTGTGTCCAATCCCTCAGAGGTTTGTTGGTCAGCCGACATTGGCATAGGAACATATGGCTCCTCATAAGACTCGTCTACTTCTATGGGTACCAATTCTTTCGCTTCTGGTTCGATGATTGGGGAAGGTTGTCATTCATACTAAAGGAGATTCCTTTGCAATTCTTCTACCTGCTCTTTTAGCTGTTTTACCTCCTCTGTAGGTGATGTCTACTCTGTGATCTTTGGTTGTTCTCCTTGTTCCTTTATCTGTCGGCGTAGTGCATCTCGTTCTTTTTCCATATCATCATGTGCTTCAAGCAGATCAACATAGCTTTCCAGGATTGTGTTCATCGTGTCTGAAGGGACTTCTTTAAACTGTTCTAGGTCGATCTCATGGGGGGAACCTTCCATAGAAGCTTCTAGGTTTTCTTCGTTTTGCTTTTTCAGTCGTTTATTTTCTTCCAAGGCTGTGGCCATGTGCTTCCGTAATAATGTTAGATTGCGTCGGACTTTGACATTCTCTGATTGATAGAGTTCAAGCAAAGCTGTTAATTTCTTAACTTCGGAAGACTCGGATGGCTGGGGAGCTTCCAATAAGGTTTGGCGGGCGTGTTCAAGCGTAGTATATCGTTGATTCAAGTCAGCATTTTCTTCTTCTATAGTCGTAAGCCACCTCTGTAGTTGCTGGTGATCCGTAGTTAATTGATGATGGCGTTCTTCGAGAGTCTGATATTCACTCTGTAGTTGATATACGCATTGATGTAAAGTAGAAAACACATTATTTACATTTAAGAATGCTGGGAAAGGAGAGGATGCAGGGGGGATGGGGGAGGGAAAGGGAATCGTGAATGAGGTGGAATCAAGTGGTGATGTGGGTGGAGGGGGTATGGGAGATTGTGGGAGTGTGGGGGGAGGGAGTGGTGCTGTGGCTGGGGATGTTTCCATGGTATCAAAAGTGTGTGTGATCATGTAGATAGGAACAGTGGGTGGGGTGGATGTGATGTTCGTGAATAGTGTTGTGAATGTGGGCATGGTAACCCCTCCGAATTGGATGCCTGGAGAGAGAGGAATTCCCATGACATATGTGGTGATTGTGGAAGTTGGGGTGGTAGTGTCATGGGGTGAAGTGAATTGTGCAGTGAGAGGTGAGGAGTGTGGTGATGATGGTGCCGCCTGATGTTCTTCTGTCTGTGTGGTATCTCTTGGTGCCAATACATCTATGTGGATTTGCTTTCCGGAGCGAAGGGGATGGGTAGGCACTCGTTTCTCAAAGCGATTAATGTAAGCCATAGCTGAATGAATGGCTTCATCTAGGCCCAGCGCATCTGCGTGCAGGTTCAGGGATGCAATGAACAGTTCATCCACTCCTTCTTCTCCTAACATCTGACTTATTAGCATCCTTGCTGTTTCCAGTGACAACTTGTGATGCTCTTGGACACTCTTCATAGTCTCATATAATCTTTTGATTTGTGTAGTATAGGCTGGGGCAATCGCTAGTTCTGAGGTTTCTTTGTACTCTTGGTCGTGTTCCTCGTCTGCTTCTTCTTCAGTCTCTTCTTCATCTTCGTCTACTTCCACTACTTCAGGTTGGGTAGGAGCTGAAGTCGTGGTGGTGGGTTGTGGCCCTCAGGTCAGAGCTTCCTCCGTCTCCAGGTTAGTCTCATTAATCATTCGGGCAATTTCTTCATCCGTCAAATCGTCTAGGGTGTAGCCCTATGGGAACTCCAAATCCGATGGAATCGGAGGGAAAACCAAATTGGGTCCTTCTGCACTTTGTCTGGGTAAGCGAATAGTAAATTGACGGACACGTCTGGTCTGAGGTGGTGTCACCTCTAGTGTGAGGGTGGCACCCCTTGCTTGTGCACAGGGTATTTGAAATGCACCCCTCATTTTCTTTGATGGTGGCCCTGTTGTTGATAGCCGTCTCTGGAATTCCTGGGCTCGGGACCACACTAGTGCTCTTTGAATAGGCACGTCATAAGCTAAGCACCTATAAATGATCCTTGTTAGTGCACAACATCTATGAAGCACGTTCTTATGTTTCTTATTCCAGCGCTGATGTGCTAGGTGGATTTGATCTATGATCCAGTGGGGTAGGTTGATTGTGAGGTTTTCTGTCTCCGCTAAATACAAGCTAAACCAAATTCTTTTGGGTGGCATGGTGAAGTGCTCTTGGGCTGGAAAGGCGAAGTGTTGCATGATTGTGCAGAGGTGAAGGGCGATGGTAGGTGTCATAGCGACCATATCCTTTAAGTTGTTGAGATCTTTGTGTTTCATCCTTCCAAGGATCAATGTTTCTTTCTCTGTGGGAATGTGCATGCCATTCATGTCCAAGGCCTCCCTTACTAGGTTGAGGGTCAGTTTGAATCTTTTTAGCTCGTGAGCTGGCGTTAATGAAGGTAGCACAAAGGTACTATCACCTCCCTTGGCTCTGCTAGGGGTGATGGTACTGATCAGGTAGGAGCAACACAAGAAATCAGGCTTAGGTAAGAGTGCCCTAAAATAGCTATCCAAGCCCGCTTTGGTCTAGACAGATCTCATTACTTCGACATCCTGATACTTCTCGAATTCACGGGTAAAGAAATGATATCTTTCCCATTTGCCATTAAATTCAATTTCTGCTTCCCAAAAGTAGGTGCCCTCACCCAATGGACCTGCTGCATCGCTGAATCAGTGTGCATGTTTTCCTAGTTGTGACGTGTGCCCCTGTGGAGGGTTCTGAATTCAGAGGACATGCACTGCCCTGAGTTCTTGAGGCCTCTCGGTGAGTTGTGGTTCGAGGAGGAGAGTTTCAATATCCACAATTTGGGTGCTGGAGCCTGCCTGGGAACTGGTGCCTCCTGCTTCTGCCATGTTACTGCTTGTTTACTGGTTCTATGAGAGCATAGAAGCATGTGTTAACATTGTAATGGACAAGATAGAACAATTTTTGTCCCCGTTACAACATTAACATGAGTGCTTTAGTGACAGGTTAGTATGTCAATGAGTGCTCGATGATTGTGTGTGTAGTTAGTGAATGAGTAGTCCTATGGGCTAAATGGAAAGATGCAGTGTGAGGATGAATTAGTTAGTAGGTGGAGATGAATTTACAAATGGGGGTTGGGGGGTTTATTACAAGCTTTGGGCTGGCAAACACAGTGGATGGCTTTTGGTCTTGACTTTGTGGATAATTTGGAGGGCTTTATAAGAGTGTCTGCTTGGAAATGAGGCTTTTTAGGGACCCATGTACAAGTGATTCTACTCATGCTCATGGGCAAATATGTGTTTGTGTGTGTCGAATAAGAGTGGATATCTGCTGTTTGAGTGAGTGAACCATGTAGTAGGTGATGTGGTCTATATGTGCCTATTTGAGCCCGCAAGCAAGCCTTACGCACCCAAATTTTTCTTGATTGTGGGTCAGCCTTCATCGACTTCTTGGGTACCCAAATAGACTTCAATTTAGTAGAAGACTTTTTGAAAGACTTCTTATTAGTGTCCTGTCGTTGATCACTAATATGAAGTTGAGCCAGTGGTTGTGACTTGACCGCAATAGGTTGGTCGCCTTTCCACACCCACACTTGTTTTGGTGGCTGAGACACCGTGCTTCGTACTTTCTTTTGGCTCCAAGTGTAAGTCATCTGCTTCTTCTGCATTTGATCTGCATTTTGGTTGCCGTATCCCTATGGCCTTTGGAAAAGAAGGGAGTTCCATCATATCCTTGACTTCTTTGTTGAGACAATCATCCTCTGCATCACATAGTTTTGGACAAGAATAGCATCGTCATCTTAATGTGTACTCCTGGAAGGACCAGGAGTTTGTGCTTTTCTGAGTGCTTCATTTTCTAACTCAAGTGTAATGCGGTTCTGATTTACCCACACCTGAAGAAGTCCACTTCTTAGCTAGGTTGACTGCATGATCATAGATCTAGTCTTGACCCAAGACAAGAGGTTCAGTGAGATCCTCATCTTGACACACTAGTACTTTAACTGTCATTATAACATCTTGAATGTAGAGGGGAAGTTCCACCTCGCCCATGCAAGGGGTTTCCACACCTCCCAATCCTATGAGATATGCTTCTATAGGATGGACACTTAATTTCAACTTTTGACAGTAAGAAAGTTTGAAAACACTAGTGGCTGCACCGGAGTCAATCAAAACTCGTACAGATCTTGCACTATTTCCTTGTCCTATCTCTAGGGTTACAAAAGGACGTCAGTCAATTATTCTAGTGGGACTTACGCCTCAGACTTCACACATAGCCATATGATATCTTGGATCTGCATAAGCATCTATCCTAGGCTGATCTCTACCCTGTCTTCTCAAATTCATTCTCCGGGTGCATTCCAATGCTTCTGCATGTGCTTCTTCTCGGATTCGCTTCTCCTCTTCTTTACGTTTCTTTGCAGTATTGAGTCGATTTAACATCTCCTCCGTGAGGGGTTCCTGATATAACTTGACTCTGCATCCACTGATGTAACTTGGTAGAATGTCGCCTTCTAGAGTGGCTAGTTGAACTGCTCCACTTGTGGAGATCCTATTGATAATCATTGGTTCATAGCCTCTCTTCTCTAATATCCTTGCATGTTGCTTCAAAGTGTAGATTAAGACAAAGTCTCCTACTCTCAATCCCTTATCCTTCACATGGGCATCAAAGTATGCCTTCTGTCTTTTTTTAGCTGCATATATCCCTACGACAGCTCTTAGTCTTGTTTCACCTAGTCGTTCAAGATCAAAGATTCTAGAGGAGAGCTCATGCCTTGTCCACTCACGCTCTTGTGATAATTTTAGCATAGGTATCAAGAAGTCCAATGGTAGCACTACATTCTGGCCAAATACCATCTGAAAGGGTGTGGCTTGGAGCACCGTTTTATAGGCAACTCGGTATGCCCAAACAACATGATATAGGTGTTTGTCCCAATCAGAGCGTTTATTATTCACTAATTTGGTCAGCACATTATACAGAATCTTATTTGTGCTTTCATCTTGCCCATTAGCTTGTGGATGATAGGGGGCAAACTTCTTGTGTATCACCAAGAACACTTGAAGAAGATTTTCAATGACTTCATTCAAGAAGTGAGCCCCTCTATCACTTACTAACTCTATAGGTAGCCCGTATCTAGTGAACACATTCTCAAATAAGAACTTAGCGGTCGTCTGAGCATCATTCTTTGTCGTAGCTTTTACCTCTACCCACTTGGTTAGATAATCAGTGGCCACAATAATGTACTCTGCATGTGAACCCTTAGTTGGGGGATTAATAGGACCGACAAAGTCTATTCCCCACTTAGAGAATGCACGTCCACCCATCATAGGGTTCAAAGACATCTCATCCTTGCGTATAGGATACTGAGTTCACTGGCAAACATCACACCTCTTCACATAGGTATGTGCATCCATGTGAAGTGTTGGCCACCACAAGCCTGCAAATAGTATTGCCTTGATCACCCGATCTGGTAAAAAATGTCCTCCTGCTACACCCTGGTGAGCAGTTTCCAAGATCTTAAGATATTCGCTCTCGTGGACACATAATCTAAGATACCCATCTTTTCCGTGCTTGTATAAGTTATCTCTAATGAGTGAGTAGTCTAGGGCTTCTTGTTCTAAACTTCTTTGCCTAGCCAATGTCATGTCCTGAGGGAATGTTTTTGTCCTCAAAAAGGCTACCAACGGTTCACTCCAATCTGGTATTACAGACACTTGGTATAGTGTAGCATGCTCCACTGATGGTCTAATACGACAAACTAGGCATTCCTTGCACAACCTATGAACATCTGCTTCCATAGTTGGCCAATGCACCCCAAGTCTCCTTAGTGTTTGTAGGGTTCTTTGCCTTGAGTAGTGTTGCTCTAATGCACCTACATGTGCTAATTGCAACCATTTTGTGTACTCATCCTCTTCCACACAACATGCTAATATCCCTTGGTTGGTATGCTTGTACATACTTCTTGCCATGATATGGTACTTTTGGGCTTTTACTATCTCCTTGTCTTGTGTGTTTATTACTGGGTGATTAGGCCCGTATGTTAGTACTGGCACTAATGTTTTGGCCCACTACGGCACGACTTCCAAATTAAACAAGTAAGCATCAGGAAGGTCATCTGATACTGCTTGCGGGGCCTCTCCAGATGTGAGCCTCGAGAGATGATCTGCTCTCAAGTGAGTCTTGCCTTTCCTCACCACAACCTCAAAGTCATATTCCATTAGTAAGAGAAACCATCTCACTAATCTACCTATATTGCATGGCTTGTTTACTAAATACAAGAGTGCCTGATGGTCAGTGAAAAATTCAAACTTATTTGCAAGCAAATAGTGCCTAAACTTTTTAACCGCATAAACCATGCCTAATCCTTCTCTTTCGGTGGTCGTATAGTTTTGCTCAGCTGCATTCAACTGTCTACTAGCGTAGGCAATTGGGAGGTCCATATTACCTTCACCTGTAGGTTGTGCAAGCACACATCCAATGGCATAATTGGATGCATCCACATGCACATGAAAAGGCTTATTCCAATCTGGTGTGGTCAAGATTGGTGCTGAACATAATCTCCGTTTGAGCTCATTGAAGGAGTTTTCACATCCTTCAGTCCATTCAAAGTTAGTCAAAAGTCCGTACAAAGGCTTTGCAATGATGGCATACATGTGTATAAAGCGCTGGTAATACCCACAATGCCCCATGAAAGCTTGCACTTCCTTGACATTCTTTGGCCTAGGTAGCTCTGCTATAGCTTTAACTTTCTCCTCATCCGTGGATATGCCATTCTTTGACACTATGTGTCCCAGAATCTTGCCTTGCCTGACCATGAAAACACACTTTTCCGGATTCAGGCAGACTTGATATTCTCTACATTTGTCAAGGATTTGCCTAAGTTCAGGTATATCTGTCTGACTAATATTAGAATGGGCACAGAGATCATCAACATAAACTTCCAAGTTCTTTCCTCAGGAACTCTTTGAATACATGACACATCAGCCTCTGAAAGGTAGCGGGTGCATTGGTTAGACCAAATGGCATTACTCAAAAAGCAAATATGCCCCACTCTGTGGCAAAAGCTGTCTTATGCTGATCTTCTGGAGCTATGGCCACTTGATTGTAGCCAGAAAATCCATCAAGGAAGCTGTACACTTCCTTGCCTGCCACTCTTTCGAAGAGATGTTTAGTGATAGGAAATGGATAATTATCTCGAATTGTGGCTGCATTAACCTTCTTCAAGTTAATGCATACACATAACTTTCCATTCTTCTTGGGCACCACAACAATGGGGGATACCCACTCAGTGTGCTCAATTTCATAGAAGATTCTGGCTTCCACCAATCTATCTATCTCTTCCTTGATCTTAGCAGCATAATTATCATTATATGTGTAAGGGTTTTGCTTAGAGGGCTTGGCATATGAGGTCATGGGGATAGTGTGTGAGAATATGTCAGGATCCATGCCTTTCACGTCCTTGTAACTCCAAGCAAATACATATCTGTATTCTCTTAGCAAGGTTATCAACTCGTGCTCTTCTTCTTTCGTCAGGTCATATCCTATGTAAGTGCATCTCTCTTCTTCTTCTTCTATGGCTACAACTATTTTCTTGGTGGTCTCTTTGTTATCATAGGCCTCTCCTGATTGCGCCTCACGTTTAAGCATTCTTATCATGACTCTCCTATCATCTATCTCGTACTTTTTAAAGTTTTTAGGGACCTCAAACAAGGATTCTTCTTCCTCGGGTGTGACTTCTCTCTTCTTTGTTTTCTTTCCTTCATTCTTAGCGGTCACTTGCATGGTTAACCTTACATCATTTGTAAGCTCTTCGTGTCTCTGAGGGTGAACTTCTAGTTCACAGAATTATTCTTCATCTGATGCAAAGGGTGGGACCATAATGATTGACTCTAGATCGGATTCACTTGCATCCTCAAATGCATCCGTGCTAGGTTCACATTCTTCAAGAACCAAATCATCCATGATTGGCTCTATTGAGAAGAATGAAATATCATAGCCATCCTCATCATAGTGGGGTATCCATTGTTCTTCATCGATGGCTACATCCATTGTTGCTAAAATATCCGCCCATCCGTGAGGTTCAAATTCTTCATCAGGAAATACTATTGGTGCATAGGCTAGGTGTTGAACTGATCTATGGGTTTCTTCCGCACCTACCTCTCTGGCTTTTTCTCTCTTCTCTTCTTTTACTGCTACTTTACACATCCACAAGTGAGTGTCTTCATGCATCCATGAGGATCCTGATCCTACGGAATGCACTGACTCCGTGTCACCCTTAGCTCTATGGATGGGATTCCATTGAATAGGCGGTATGTCTCTATGAGAGTAATCCTTGAGATTGACTTTGGTTGTAACACCTAGGTGTTGCAAATACAAGGAATTGGCTCCCCAATCTTGTACCACTTGCAACTCCCGCATGAATGGCCTTCCCAAAATCATCTCATATGCTTGAGTTTTGCTAAAGTCACATATAGCAAAGGTATGCTCAAACTCCACACCACATGTGGTGAGAGTTATTCCTTCTAGCAGTCCTAAGGGTCTCTCAATGTGTCCATCGGCCATCTGCAATTTCATTCTCGTGGGCCTGAGTGCTGGCTTGCCCCAAGGCTTCCATAGGGAAGTGGTAGCAATTGCAACTCCTGCACCTGAGTCTAGAATTGCCTTGGTTGTATACCCCTGATGGGTAATGGGAAGATCGGTGTTTCCTTCTTCTCCTTCACTCATGTCTCCTATCTTGTCCAAGGGTATTTTAGGTACTGTTCTATGAGATCGTACTTGGGAACGAGGTTTTGCTACTTTTGGCACTTGATTGGCTACATGTTTCCATAACTCTGGCCTAACCTTGAGTAGCTCTTCTAAAGTGAGGTTGCACTGCACTTTAGTGTTCTTCACTACGTCTGTGGTCCTAGGTATGACTGAGTCTTCGTTTCTTACCATGACCGTGGGTGTCCTCATGCAAGTAGACTTGGCTTCCCATGGGCCTGTGAAATGGGGCAATTCTTGTAAGGAATTAGACTCAAAGTCTAATCACTCTTGAGATTGGGTGCTCTCCTGCTCTCCATAAATGGATGGAATTTCTTGTGGGAATTGATCGTGCGCATCATCCACAAGTTCAAGGGGAGGAGGGACTTCACTTTCTTTAGCCCATTTCTCTTCTTGAATCTCTCGCAGGAATTCTGGTGAATACCGATTCATAGAAGAAGATGTGTCCGATTCAGTGGAATTAGGCAAATAAGCTTCCTAGGGAGGAATGCTTATCCTTTCGCTTGCCTTGTCTCTTCCTTGGGATATGACTTCCTTATTAGATCTTGCAATTATGCTCTCCAACTTCTCCATTAGTCCATCAAAATGCAACTGTGCCTTAGCTGAGCAAGAGTAGTTGAAGAGGCGACTAGCTTCAAACATGCTCTGAGCCAACGCTACCATTTTAGCACAAAGCTTGGTTCTCTCTATCTCTAGATAAGCTCTAGGGTAGCATCTGTCATAATCTGCAACATTTGGCCTTCTTGGATTCTGCCTGATATGCTTTAAGCATGATGTCTATGTCCTCTGGAGTGGGGTCAGCTAATACTGATCCTACTCTAGGGGGTGGTGGACTGGTATGAGGTGGGTTGAAAGATGGTGGATTAGATGGTGATAGGGATGAAAGTGGTGGTGGTATGTGAGAGTTTGTTTGACAGGTGAGCTCAACAATCTTGGCTTTTGTTTCTCTTATGCTTTCTTCTAATTCGCTCATCTTCTTAGACCATTGTCTTTTCATTCTCTCTCAGCTATCTTTCCAGGCTCTCGTCCGTTTATTGGTTAAGCTCTCAGTTTCACTAACCTTGGCGCTCTTTTCTTAGCCTAAACCTTGGTTCTGCTGCAAAGCCTGAGCTCTATTGACCACCTGTACCGGTGCAATGGAAGTCACACTTCCTGTAGAGTCTACTACTAGCCCAATAACATTGATAGGAGTGATTTTTGGCATGTTATTTGGGTTCTTTGGGCAATTTCACAAGAGATGATCTTTCCCACAATCAAGGAAAAACCCTTGAATCATCACAGATTGGCTTTGTGTAGGTGCAGGTATAGGGCAATCACGAATGAGGTGATCTCCTTGACATCGATAGCATGGTCCTCTAGGAAATGGGGGTCTTACCTGCCTAGGTTGAGGCCTAGAGTTGGGATTTGTGTACATGACATTTGCATACTCTGGATCCCAACTAGGCTGACTTGGATCTTTAGAGTAATATGACTCATTATGATCAGGTGACTTCATGTAGTAAGCTTGTGGTTTATCCATGTGAGTAGAGTCAAAACTATGATCACTCGGGTCACTTTTTGAAAGTAATGGTGTCACTAGCACTATGGCTCTATTCAGGTTGTCTTCTGTAGCTACGTACTTTACAGGAATCACATTGGCTGGGATTGGAGGCTGCTGAGCTAACACATGCTGAGGCCTTTGCTGGGTTTGGTAGGATGGCTGATAGGGTTGTTGAGGTCTACCATATTGCTGTGGTGGGTACTGGTTCTGGTATCTTCACTGTTGAGGGTATGGCTGAGGGTAGGTTTGCATAACCGCTTGCTTATTGTATGGGCAATCTTGTGCGGTGTGATTAGTGTATCTCTGTTCTATGGTGGAGTACTGGATACTGGGATTCACTTGGGGTTGAGACATAATGGGACATACATTCGCCATATGGTCACCTCCACAAGTATAGCACCGCTTAACTGGGGCAAATCTTGGGATTTGTTTGCTAGAGATGCCTAGTTTTTGAGCTACCTTCTCTGCAAGTTCCTCGATAGATGTGGATTGACTGGAAGTGAGGCTACTAGAGCTATCTGAATCCTTGTAGATTTTTGAAAGCTCCAGCTCCTCTGCTAGGTTATCCTCAATGTCGATGCACATGCGTACACACTCTTCTATGGTCCTAGGGTACTCCTTCAAGTACACATATGATCTCAATTTGGTACTGAGCAATCCATCTAAAAATAAAGCCACTTGTTTGGATGGTATTGGTAACTCAGGAATAGGGCATCTCTCTAAGTATTGCCCAAACCTTCTTCCTGCAAGTCTCATGGTCTCTTGAGGTGTCTGCTTGAAGCTGTGAATCAGTGAGGAAGTATTATGCCTTATGCCACTCTTAGAGAATTCGGTAATGAAAGCCTCTAGAAGTTGGTCTATGTTCCTGAAGTGTCTCTCATTTAGTGGTTGAAACCACATAAGGGCTGTGTTCCTAAGGGTTAGACCAAAGGCATTGTATTGCATGAACAAGTCCTCAACTTGTTCAGCTCTCTAGACTTGTCTAAACTCAGCCACATGATCATATGGGTCTCCAGTGCCATCGAAGTAATTCTTCATGGACTTGACCAACTTAGTTGGCCTCAAAGTCCTAGTGTGTTCTCTAGGCCTTGGCAAGGGAAAATCATCAACATTTCTTTGGTTTCTTGGGGCTCTAGGTCTCTCAGTTTCTTCCCTATCCGTCTCTGTTCTCATCCTTTCTCTTCCTAGTGGGTTAGCAAAGCTAAGGTCTATCTCTACTCCTGTCTCTTTGAGCTCCATGAGGTTGGGATGTTCCAGCTCCTTGGTGGCCAAAAGAGACATTAGATCGTGGTTGGGGAAAAATAAATTCACCCTTCCAAGTGTAGGCATGCCTACCATGTTTTGAGACCACAACGATTCTCTCAGAAGTATTGTCTAAATAGGTCACTTTGCCTGGGCTATCATGATCTTTGAACGCATAGATCATGATCGTTCCTGCCTCATTCGGCTGATCCGCCAAAAGGCTTCATCGGTCGTTTTATCGTACTTGAGTTTGGTCGCTTGATTTAAATTCTTTTCCCTTAGGTTGTTCCACAAATGTAATTTCTTTGTACTTGCACTTAGTGATTAGAGTTTTTGGACTTGGTCGTGCTTAACATAACCCTAGTTGATCAAAACCTCTATCCGTACTTAGACTAAGCTAGGAATTGACAGAGGGTGTTGAGAATTTCCAACCTTTAGTTTCTCTCCTTGGTTGCCCTTGTGTGCCCAAGAAGCGTGTTCCCAAGCTTGCACTTACTCTTGCTTAGAATGCCCCTCGATGCTCTCAATGGACCTGCAACAGTCCCAAAGCTAGCTCAAGATTTAAATTCAACTGACATAACAAACCATCTTTATTCATGCAATTCAGAGATCAAAATTTTCTTTGGCTTTATGGGAAACAATCCTAAAGATCCCTCAGTTTTCTTCCCCCTAGGTATGGTCAACTTAAAAATACTATATCTAATAATCCTGGTCTTAATTTTACCATAACCAGTGGAAGTTTTGGTAGTAGTCCCCATGAGCTTTCCAAGAAACCCAAAATCACCGCAAACGGATTTTGTATGAGAAAGTTATGCCAGTTCAGGGTTCTGGGGCTAAACATGATTAGAACAGGCTAACATGATTTCTTGAATTACTTGCGTAGAGGCCTCACAATGCAATGTCAAACCCTAATGTTTCCCAAAATTTGACCCAAAATAGACCAACTATTTTTTGCCCAAAAAAAAAATGCCGAATTTGCCCGTCAATCGTGATCAAGTGGTTTGTCAATCGTGATTGATATGTCAGTCGCGATCAACATGTCGATCGCGATTGACAGGTCCATCGTGGCTGTCGATCGCGATTGACACGTGGCTCAAAATTTTGAGTCAGTCATGGTCAAACAATCATTGACTGGGTCGGTCACGATTGACAGGTCCGTCGGGGCTGTCAGTCGCGATTGATGGGTTAGTCGAGAATTCAGTCCGTCGTGGTCAAAGGGTCATTGACTTGGTTGATCGTGATTGACAGGTCCATCCGGGCTGTCAGTCGCGATAGATGGGTCGATCGCGATTGATACGTGGCACACGTAGGCTCAGCCGGTCGTTGACTCAGTCAGTTGTGATCGACATGTCGATCGCGATTGACAGGTCCTTCGGCAAGTGTCCGTCGTCGTTTGTCGATCGCGATTGACGTGTCGATCGCGATTGATAGAAAACAGAGGAATTTCAAAATTTCAAACACAGATTTAGGATGCCCTAGGCCTACACATCATGGTTATGCACTTTGTTTTGCAAAAAGGTCAATTTTTTTGTCGGTCACGATTTACACAGATCAACGCCTCGGGACTTGCACAGTCAAAAATCTGTACCTGCTAAAGTTGGTGCAGCTGTTGGGGATGCTAATTTGAGCAGAAAATCTCAAAAAACACAGAAAAGCACAAGCATGCAAACGCTCTGTCGCTCTCTCTCACAAGTGAAATGAGGGAAATTGGTATGGGAAGGTGATATGACCAAAAAACTGGAAATGTCGCGATGATGGAGATAAAGATGGGAGATGGTGATGATGATAGTGATGATGAAGAAAACAAAAGAAAGTCGGTAAAAGTGAAGAAAATACCTATGACTCCAACGCCTTAACTCTACGTCTTACCATCACACGCTCGTCCTCGAAACTCGATCCCCGACAACGGTGCCAAAATGGTGTAGCTCAGTGATGAGTAGCACCTCCTTTAATGTCAATCCGGGAAGACATGAGGATGGTATGAAGACCTCGAACAAGTGATGTCACAAGTGAGTGAGTGAGAAGCTAACATGCACACACATACACACACACACGCACAAAAGGCAAGAACAAAGAGAGAGACAATGGAGTTCTTTAAATTACTCAAAAGTGCTCTTACAAGTTCAATTCTACAACAAGCTAACCTCAAAAATGAGCTCTCTAGCTCTTTTTATAGTTTTTGACTAGCTTTGGCTCTGTCCAGACCTAGTGTCCGGCCTAGTTAAAAATTAGGTTCTAGGGCCTATTTGAGGGCTCAAACGGAGTCTAAAAAATATGAAAATTGATAGGTAGGTACTTCTAATGCTCGGCAAGCTCAAGGACTCCTTGTCTTGCACAAAATGGAGCTACAAAAATATGAAATGGTATTTACAATGGCTTTTAGTGATGAAAATCACTATTTTTGTAGGGATTTTTTTTGAAAATTTGACATACACTTCCTGGAGCTCCCTACTTGCTCCTTCTTCTTGTGTGCCCACCTCTTTGATGTGCTCTTGTGCTTTGTACCTGACCTTCAGCTTCATGAAAAATGATAGGCCTATTTGCCAGATCTGCTTTGACTGCTTTGCCTTTATTTTTGCAATTAGGTTTGTGTTTCACTTGTTTATTTTTGCTATAAGTCTTCTAGATTGAGTTTCTTATTATGTCGGTCATTTGTTGACAATGTCAATGAGTCATCAACAATAGATTACCAATTCAAGTGGTTGAATTTTTGTTTGAGCAACAAACATGTAGTTACTATTTTTGGAGTCACAAATTCATTTCAACATGCTAGTGATTAAAGATTTTGTCAACAAGTAAGAAGATATTATTACTCCTAGAGAGGTATAGATGGTTTGTGATGAAGAAGGTACATACATTTAGAAGATACAATGCATTGTACAACCTTTTGAAGCATGAATTACAAAACAAAGGTATTTTGCAAAGTATTTTTCCATGCCCTTATAATTTATTTCTAAAAAAGAAAATGTCCCATGAAGAAGTAGCTAATATTCTTGTCCATTAGTTGCATATGGAAGATTCTATGCCTACATCCATTTATTATTCAACTACATATAAGAAAGAGTTGGAAAATGCATCCAAAAAAGGATTAACTTACACAAAGTACAACAAATTATTTGTCGATTTGGAGAGGCATCAAAGGGTGATGGTTTAATTTGACAAATTTGCCCTTTTGCACGCTTACTATTTGCCCGTCTTCCTGTGAAAACAACGTCGAACCTCCCCATCCGCCCCGTTACCAAGGAGGCATGTACATTATTGTTACAATGACATTTATGGTATTTTTATTTTATATAACTTTTGTTATAGTTTATTGAAGCTAGACGAATGTCAAATCATAAAGTGACCATGTATGGAGAGAATTCTCATGACACTCATGAATGAACCTATGGCATGTGCCATTATTGATGAAAGTGAAACTCTACCCATCAGTTTACATAGAGTGTTCAATTCGAGAGAGAAATATGGTGGTTAGGTGCTATTGAGGTACCTAAAGAATCCAATTATGTTCTTTTATGGATTTTCAATAGGACCCCATGGATCACAAAGGTAATATATTCTCAAGTTCATTGGTGCAAGACTCAAAGTAGGATGCCTGATTTTGAAGTAGAGTGGCACTTAGGTGAAAATTTAAAGACTATCAAATGCATGTTAAGATGCAAATAAGGTGCATATGTTATTTATCCTTGTCCATATTGCATATGAGCCAACAAAGAGACAAGAAAACAACATAGATAATTTGGATGGTGGCACACATGCATCTACATCTAGGGAATGGGATATGCCCTTAATGAGATGTCCCATGTTAGGTAGACCTAATCGTGGCATATCGGATAAGGATTGGAATCCCATTATTCCAATTTCTTTAGATAAGTGCACCTTACATGGCTTCATAAGAATGTTTGATAGAGTATTGAAGTTCCATATAACATATGCATTTTCCACGAGGGTAGTTGATAAATTTGTACAAGCTGAAAAAAAGTTGGAGGAAATCCTTAATTCAACTAGTTTTCATGGTTAAAACATAACCCTAGTTGTCAAGAAACTTGATGAATCTCAAGATGGTTTACAACAATTGTCAACGACAGGGAATAAAGCAAGACAATTTTTCAAAAGAGGTGTTGCCACTCAAAATAATGAACATTATGAGCTTTGGAAAGACCTATGCATGATCACAATAGACAATGATTCTCAAGTCGATCTCTGTAATAAGAAAAATAAGGTTTGTTCATGCTTAGATAATTTGGTAGGTTTGATGGGTCTTACTAACTCTAGTGATACTCAATGTAAATTGTTTCAAGATACATCAGTGGAGTTCACAAAGTGTTTCATCCTATTTGGGGACATATCAATATTAGACATTACACTATAAGTCTACTCAATGTTTCAAATTGTTTGTTGCACTTACTTTCTACAATGTACTTAAAAAAGTTTTAATGTATTTCATTTGCACATGGATCATTTTTCATGCATCAATATGGGTCATTGGAGATTAGCACCCAAGGAATGGATAAGTCACGAGATGTTTAATTAGTTTTACTGCACTACCTTCTCAAGAAAGTTTGCTATGAAATGAGCTAGGGAGTCACATTTAACATAAGCTGTAAGAAGGATACAATACACCATCGCTAGTGAGAAATGGAAGTCATCATTAGGAACTCTATATCATGGTCAATGGCATGCAAGAAGATTATGAGAGGGTTTGGCTTGGAAGTAAAGTGACTTCATTATATTCCATTAAATGGTAAATCATAGGGTTATATATAATTTTGTTTCGTAAAAAACACTAAATGCATTATATTCCATTAAATGGTAAATCATAGGGTTATATATCATCTTGTTTGATAAAAAAAGTAACTTCTGGCATATCCATAAAATCGTGGGTCATTTTGAATAAAGAATAGCAAAAAAGGAGAATTTTTTAGAAAAGTTATTTTTTATTCACAAAGATGGAGATATTTGATGATGTGGAAAGTGAATTTTCTCTCTCTCTCTCTCTCTCTCTTTGTGAAGAAGAGAGAGATGATTCTAGATCAACCTTAAAGAAATCTTTCCTCAACCTACTAAAAAGTGCTTTATTAAATGCACTTTGTCCCCTTAAGAAAGTACAAGATTAAGCTTAATCCCTAAAAATTTGGAATTCTTACAAGGCCCATGTGGGGCTTATTTTTCCTAATGGACTAACCATAACTAGTGGAGTAACTGGAGTCCATCTACACATGTGCAATCTCCACCATTGTTTTAGCACCTTCCATTGAAGTCCATTAATGGTAGGTGTACTTGCCACTTGAGTTAAGTCTCTCTGGACTCTAGTTAACTCACATTAAATTGAGTTAGAAGGATCTAGAGTTCTTTGGTAAAAGAAATCTCTCCCCATGTTCCTCATGGGGGTTTAACTCAAGGCCTTCTCCTTCCCATCCTTGAGACTTAACCACTAGGCTAAACTTATGAGTTGTCTAATAATCTAGAAGCACCTAATGTTGTCATTAACTTGAGCCTTGTCAAGCTACTTTATAACATCCTCCCTCCTTTGAAGATTTTTTCGCCCCTTGAAAATATGCTTCAAGGTACAACTATATAATAGGTTTTCCCTTGACCCCATGGTCTAAACTAAGGAGCATAGTTTTCATCTTTCTGATTTGCCTCTTTAAATAGAAGGGGGCCATATCATGAAATCGATTTGAAAAGAGGGGAATCTGCTTGTGGTATGATCCTTGCCCAAATCATTCTCATGACCATCTACCTTTGTAATGGATAAGCTAAGTTGAGCATAAAGTATGGTAAACAATGATATGAGTAGATTAAATATCCCTTCTTAACTCATTGTTTTGTTATGTGTGGACTGGGCATCTATAACACACACATGTGAATTATATGAGTTCTAAATACCTCTAACCTCATTGCTTTCCTTGATCCATTTTTGTGCATCACTTGTGCCTAGACCTAGCAAAATGGATATACTCTTCTCTTGAAATTCACTTGAAATTTCTTTAGGTAAATGAAGGTTGATTAAGGCTGATCAAAACATTTGATGTAGATGCTACCACTATGTTCCACATCTAACCAACATCCATTGACCTCTTTCCCAACTAGGGGACTAGCATGTCCAATGCGGGCTTTAAGATCATTATCATGAAGGGCTCCATTGGGTGGATCCACTACGAGGAATACAAGGGCATAGCGACAATTAACATGAAACATTTTTGTTGCTATGTGATTGTGCATTTTGTCAGACCAGGCGTTGAGCGCTCACCATTGTATAAACGATGTTAATCTCGATGTTATTTTTGATGTTATTTTCGATGCTTCTAGCGACGTAAATGAAAGCATTGCTTATACAACTTAGATTCAAGCATCATATATGCGACACTCCCTTGGGTCACTTATGTGATGCAACTGAGCATCACTTAGGAGACGCTTTGCATGATTGCATACACGATGCTTTCACATCGCTTATGCAATGGTACTGTTTGATAAAAATAAAAATAAATCTTGGATTGCTCTTCGATCATCATTTTACACGCATCTGATCAAAGAGCTACCCAACATTCAAATCTGTGTTGTGCTTACAAGCTTCATCTCCAATTTGGCAAGTCTCATAGGCAACTTTTCATAAAAAATGGATACATACATGGAGAAATATTGGAGCTTGTCCACACTCTCTAGCTCTTTTTATAGTTTTCTAGTGACTGGCTAGTTTCATACTTAGTGTTCGACATGGTTAGAAAATAGGTTCTAGATTGATTTTGAAGTATCTAACGGGCTCCAGAAATTATGAAATTTGGTGGGTAAATTCTAACTAAGCTCATCAAGCTCAAGGACTCTTTGGATTGCACAAAATTGAGCATTAATCTACAAAATTGATGGTTTATGATAATCCTAGCAATGTGATGTGCGGTACCCTAATCTTCTTGAATACCTCGAACATAGTCTACATTAGTTCAAAGATGTTTATTTGCATGCAAGCTACAACATTTGTCATCCAATGTAAACATGGGAGCCAATGAACAATAGTAGCCATCATATATGTGATTGTTGGAGGGTCTTGTGGTGTTGCGAGGTATGGATAGTTGAGCCAATCCTAGAACTTGTTATTGTTTTGTACTTTAATTGCAGATGCTAGCTATGCGCGGCATCTCAAAACTATAAGGGTGCCTTCATCCAGGTTTGCAGCATTTCTAGGAATTCTTGGAGAAGGCGTGCCCACCAATTTGGTTGAAAAATGGTCCCTTTGCACGCTTCTGGAGGAAAATCTTCTGATTGGCCCCTTACATGTCATATAAGGGTGCCATGCTTGAATCATGTTTTGAAATTTTTGGATAAGTGCCCACTAGTTTGGTTGAAAAATGGTCCCTTTGCATGCTTTTGGAGGCAAATCTTCTAGCAGAAATTGGGTGGCATTTGTGGGTAACTTCCCCATGATGCATTTAATCAAGGTGTTGTACCCTAGGAAAATCATAAAATATGGCATGTATTGTATCTCCTTTGTTGATATGTACCTTCTTGGTGTGATTTCTTGAAAGTATGCTGATTCAAAAACCACATCCTCAAAGACTACCATTGCTTGGAGTTAGGCTTCAACATGCATTGAATGTGTTCTTCCAAGCTCTTCTATGGGCTTCATCGAAGCCAGTCTTGGGATCTTGGCCCTCCTCGATGACGCACCTACCTAGTCCTATCTAGGATTCATATTCTTCTTCATAAGGTGGTTCCACATGTATTTCTACAAGTTGCTCTAGCCCATGGACATTGTCCAGTGATTCAGGTCTATCCATAGTGGTCCTTGATGCTATTCTTGATTGTAATTCAATGTCTTGTCTACATGGGTTTTCTAGTTCTCCAAGTGCTTTTGTTGGGAGGGTGATTGCATTTGTGGTAGGCTCCTCCTAAATAGGTGTTGGGAGGGTAGCTTGGCTTGTCCTTAAAGCTTCAAAATTCTCAATAAGTTTATCATTGGCGTTGAGGAGAGTGGAGTAATCTTCAAGAATAATTTTAACCTATTTGAGAGACACAACCTAAAAATGGGAAGGACTTATTAGTACTCCTTGTGTATCCATAGTTGCTTCGAAATTGTCTTTGTTTCATTCCTATAATCTTTGATTCTCTTCCCTAGACACAACAAGATGACGGCATAGTAGACCCATGTTCCTTCTCAAACGAGTGCTTCTATCCATGTGAGTGCACAACAAATTTTCCATTTCTACCACAACCTATTTATTTTGAGTCTCCAATTGTAACTCTAAAGCATGATGTGTCTCCCTAAGCCCCATGTACCATGCATTAAGTGACACATTCTCTATACTAAGTGATTTTCATTGAGATTTTAAATTGAAGGTGTGTTCCTACCATCACATGTGATGCTAGCCTAGGTTTGCAAACTTTTCTCTTACTTGTTGCATGCATGAACCCATATGTTGAATTGCATTATCTATAGTTGTTGAGATATCAAGCTCAACATGTGATGATCCAGGATGACACGTATCACTTTTTCATTTCTCTGACATGTATAGTGGTCACGCCGGTATATTTTAGGGACACTTCATTGAGCTTTATTAGATTCATCTACCGAGAGTGATGGCACATTTGTTTCTTGCCAACTCACTCATGTGCGGACATTAGATTTTTCCTTATGTACTGGTCTTTATATATTGCACTTGTATTCTTGTTTTTTAGGTCATTCTTGTACATTCCTTTTTATGTGGTAGAAGAAGAAGAAGATCATTCTCTTCCTCTCCTGAATCGGAGTGTGTGCTTCTCTTTGATTGTGAGAGTGTGTGTGTGAGCTCTCTTCCTTATCTCCTTCCTCGTGACATGGTATCAGAGCTAGTGTGGCTGTAGAGAGCTCGTGGAGAAGGCGATGGTGAAGAGTACGCAACAAGGCGTGGAGAAAACGCGATTCACAAACGACCTCTATTTGCTACGAAAATTGGTGTGAAGGTAGAAGAACTCAAAATATTTTCATGAGTTATCCCTTTAGGTTCACTCGTTTTTGTCAGATCAAAGTTTTAGAGCCATCTCGATCTCCGTTTCGAGCCCGCAAGGTGGGGCCCACAGAAAAACCAAGTCAATTTTAGAAATTGTAACTTGCATTGTTTTCAGCAAAACTCATATAATCCAGACCCAGAATTTCAAGCGATTCTGTCTACCATTGATGCACGAAAAGTGTGTTTTTCTGAGATCAAACTGTCACGTCATAGTGCGACAATGTTCAAGCAAAAGTGCTGCTTGTAGTGTTTTGCAGTGTTGTGAATTGCTACAGAAATGGCAAACACAGATGGAATGAGTCAGCTTATGAGCGATAAGCTAGACAAGAACAACTTCCATGCTTGGAGATTCAAAATGACGAATTTGCTGATGGGAAAGGCTACTGGAAGTACATTGAAGGAGAGAACAAAAATGCTCCGTAGTTACCAGAGAGGAATCGGACTGCAGAACAGTTAAGAGCATATGAGGAATGGAATCAAGGAGCATGAAAGGTAATGTATTGGCTATCTGTTAGCATACAAGATAGCATGATTGGGCAAATATAGGATGCCAAGACTCCGAAAGAGGCTTGGAACAGTTTGGTCAAATTGCATGAGACCAATACAAAGGCATGGAAATTACAACTCAAGAACGAGCTGCATACCTTGGAGAAAAAGAGCATGTCGGTAAGTGACTATACCCTAAAAATCAAAAGCATATGTGCGTCACTTGCATCTATTGGACTGAATGTAGATGATGATGATGATGAGGTCGAAGTATGCCTTCGTGGTTTAGGAGCTGCATATAAGCAATTCATAACTTCTATATAGGCCAAGGAAAGTATTCCAAATTTTGCTGATCTGGTATCTATGCTGATTATTGAAGAAAAGAATCTTGGTGAGGATTCAAACTCCCAAGGAAAGCCCAATTCTAAGCAGGTATTCTACTCTGGCAGAGGAAGAGGCAGAGGTTTCAGAAGTGGAAGAGGAAACAATAACCAAGACCAAGTTCAACAACAGAATCATGCAGGAGGAAGAGGACAGTTTTGAGGTAGGGGGAGCCAAAGAGATCGTAGAAATTTCCAAAGAAATGATTCAAGTAATGATAGTAAAGGATGCTAGAATTATGGTAAACCTGGACACTTTGAACGTGATTGCAGGTTGAAGAATCAAAATAACAGAAGGTAGCAAAACAACTATGCATCCACAAGTGCAAATGATTCTGAGAAGCTGTTCATGGTTCAACATCACATGATGAATACGATGTCTGCTGGTGTTTCAAAATCGAATGATAATGACTGGTATGTTGATTCGAGTGCTTCAAATCACATGACCAGTCACACAGAATGGTTTGGTAGTTTGCAGAAATTGTCAGTCCCTAGATATGTTGAAACAAGTGATGACACATCACACACTATCGAGCATAAATGAAACATAGCACTGTCTATGGAGGACGGGAATGTAAAACATCTTGCTAATGTGTTGCATGCTCCAAACATAACAAAGAATCTGGTTTCTATTGGACAAATGGTTGACCAAGGATTACAAGTCAGGTTCAATGCTGATGGGTTATATGTAGAAGAATACGAACGGGATGGAAGATTTATTGCCAAAGGAAACAAAGTGGGTAGGATGTTCACCTTAAATGTGAAAATTCCTAAAATGAATGCAGCCATGTTTGCAAAAGGTGTAGGAGTTATTGTTGATATAGAGATGTGACACAAACGGATTGGACATGCAAACTTGCAAAGGCTGAAATTGATGTAGTCAAAGGAGATTGTCCATGGTACTACCAAATTTCAAGGTTGCAGAGATGCAAAAGGTATGTGAAACATGTCAATTTGGTAAACAGTCAAGATCATCGTTTTTGCATGACAAGCATGTTAGTGAGAATGTGCTAGAAATAGTACATACAGATGTTTGGGGTCTTGCAAAGACGACATCTATGGGTGGTTGCAGGTTTTATGTTACTTTCATTGATGAACATACATGGAAAGTGTGGGTCTATTTCATGAAAGAGAAGAGTGAGGTATTCACTCACTTTCCGAATTTTAAAGCTATGGTGGAAAAGCAGACAGGGAACTATATTCAGATATTAAGATCTGATGGAGGAGGTGGATACATGTCAAATGAGTTCATCAATTTTCTAAAAAGTCATGGAATTCGACGTCAGTTTTCATGTGGGTACACACCACAATAGAATGGTGTTGCTGAACGCAAAAATAGACATATTGTAGAAATAACAAGAGCCTTGATGGCTAAGAAGAATATGCCTCATTGTTATTGGGCAGAAGCTGTTCATACTGTTGTATACATCATGAACAAAAATCCGACTGCTACTGTGCATTAAGTTACACCTGAAGAGAAGTTTACAGGTAAAAAGCCGAACTTACCACATCTGAAAGTTTTTGGCTGTATTGCATATGTACATGTTCCCGATGAATTGAGGATGAAGCTTGATCCAAAAGCAAAAAGGTGTGTCTTCATTGGATACTCCCTTGAGCAAAAAGGATATAAATGTTATAACCCACTGACACGACAGGTGAAGGTGAGCAGAGATGTGGTATTTGATGAAATGTCAAGCTTCTATGCAGATGCCAAAGAAGGACTGACTCTTGAACAAAATGAAAAAGAAAATGTTGAAAAATCAAGTGCAAAATCTCAAGTTTTGATTGGACTGGATGCATCACCAAGCAATAGTTCCAACTCAAATCCATGGAGTGGAAGATTGCATGGAAATTTCAGTCCAACAAATTCATCAAATACATCCAAGAAAGGTAAAGAAAAGCTTTCTGCTAGTCATAAAACATGTGCATGTTTTGAAGGCATTGATGGAGATTCAAGTGGTTTAGAAAAGAGTCTTGATGAGGAACTTGGATTGCCCTCTGTAAAGACTCCAGGAGTTAGAAAGGCACATGCAAATGATACAAGGAGAAGTGACCCAGGACCAAGAAGATCTGGGAGGATGCGGAATTCTATACAATGATTAACATATGATAGTTACATGGCTCGTCATTGTGCCTACATGACAAAGGTAATACAAGATGCTGAACCTTCTTGTTTTGAAGATGCAATTGGAAATGAAGATTGGAAAAAAGCTATGGATGAGGAGATGGTTTTACAAGGTAAAACATAATGCTGATGGTAGCATAAGCAAGAATAAAGCACGATTGGTAGCTAAAGGATATGCACAGACATATGACATTGATTATGAGGAAACATTCAACCCTATAGCTAAAATGTCTACTTTGAGAACACTTGTTGCATTAGCTACAACAAAAGGATGGATTTTGCATCAGATGGATGTGAAGAATGCTTTCCTACATGGTCAGTTACAGGAACAAGCATATATGGACCAGTCACAAGGATATGAAGATTCAAAGCATCCAAAATATGTTTGCAAGTTGCAAAAGGCTTTCTATGGGCTGAAGCAAGCTCCTCATGCATGGCATGCAAGGATTGCTGATTACTTAACCAGCATTGGGTTTTCTATGTGTGATGTAGATCATTCACTATATGCAAGGAACGCAGATGATGGCATCACGATTGTGGCTATTTATGTTGATGACCTAACTGTAGGTGGTGATAATGAAGAAATCATTAAAGAGGTAAAGCAACTTCTTATGCAGGAATTTGACATGAAATATCTTGATGTGCTGTGCTATTTCTTGGGCATTGAGTTAATTCATATAGAAACAGGTATATGGATGTCACAAAGGCAATATGCCTTGAATATGCTGCAAAAGTATGGTATGGTTGATTGTAAGCCAATTTCTATGCCATTAGATCAGAATTTGAAGTTAGATACTACGTCAGGTGAAGCATTGGAAAATGCTACTATGTACATGAAAATTGTGGGAAGCTTGATATATCTCACAATTACGAGGTGTGATCTTAGCTACACTATTGGACTTGAAAGTCAGTTTATGTAGGTTCTGATGAAGCCACATTTGGATGCTTGGAGGTGCACTCTACGTTATGTGAGTGCTACTTTGGACTATGCCTTGTTTTATGAAGCTAGTGTAGATTTGCAGGTTCATGGATACAGGTTCATGTGATGATCCAGAATGACACGTATCACTTTTTCATTTCTCTGACATGTATAGTGGTCACACCGGTATATGTGAGGGACACTTCATTGAGCTTTATTAGATTTATCTACTGAGAGTGATGACACATTTGTTTCTTGCCAGCTCACTCATTCGCGGAGATTAGGTTTTTCCTTATGTATTAGTCTTTATATATTGCACTTGTTCTACTCTTGTTTTTTAGGTCATTCTTGTACATTCCTTTTTATGTAATAGAAGAAGAAGAAGAAGATCATTCTCTTCCTTGCCTCAATCTGAGTGTGTGCTTCTCTTTGATTTTGAGAGTGTGTGTGTGAGCTCTCTTTCTTATCTCCTTCCTCGTTACAATAGTGGATGATGTATATACAAGATTATAATGCATGAATATAGGGTGATCAATGTTAAATGCAGAGGGAATAGAAGTCGGGATGGGAATTGTGGATGAAAATGTGAGGACATTCGTGAGTGGACATGCTAGTGTTTGGTGGTGATCATGAACAAGGGCCCTAGTTGTGCCATGCATGGAGGTGTGCTCATTGTGCTAGAAAGTAAGAAGATGAAATTTGGACAGATTGGGTAGCGAATGGTTTGAAGAAAAGACCTAGACTGATAAGGGTTAATAATTTATTTTCCCCAATTGAATGCATGTGTATGGTGGGTCGAATGATGCCAAGGATAGAGGGATTCAGGGATGGTATGGAGGGGGGAAAGGTGCTAAGGTGGGTTGGATGGGTGGTGGAAAAGGCCTATGGTGGGATGGGTGCAATGGTGGCAAGGGTTGTTGTAGAGGTTTCTTGATGAGAGGTTATAACGAAATATTCCTTAGTGTTGGTAGTCATGCGGGGTGGCGATATAATAGGGACATGGTGATGGGGTGGTGTCTGGAGAGGGGTTTCAAATATTTCTTGGAATTCTTATGAGAGTTGACTAGTGGAGGTGATTAGTGGAATTGGTGGTCGCTCAAAGATCATGTTGGTACACTTATGTGTTCCTCGAGTAGCTTTGATGTGAAATTTTTCCCTACACATAGTCACCTTTTACTCTAGTATTGGATATAATTTTTTTCCCCATGTTACCACATACATGATTCATTCATATGTGGTGGTACTTTGTACTTAGGGATATTATTCAGCTCTTAATTCACTTTAGTTCACCATCAATAGAGAGAGATAGTCTAGCCATCCCTCTTCTCTTATTGCATTTAGGATCCTTGTGTGTGCTTATTGTGTGTCTCTCGCACTCCTACACACACCCAACAACAGTATTAGAGCAGGCTTATATCTTTCTCAAGGTTCGGTTTCATGTTGCGGGATGCACACACTTTTAATAGTGCAAATCAACTTTAGAGCATAGAACACTGAAAAGCAACCAAGAAACATTTACACTAGTTGCATTGAAGTTTTACCCCCATTTCAAAGCCATTCATGCAGTCAGAATCACCATCAGAGTGATAGTTTGTGAGCTGAAATTTTAGCATTCATTTTAGCTTTTGTTAAATAAAGATTTTATCACATTCTTGTTCTTTAGTGAAATGGCAGGCAACAATGACTTCTTTGGCATGCTTCAAGCTGAAGATAAACTTGATGGGACCAACTATCCAATGTGGTCTTACATGACGAAGCATGTTCTTGTTGCAAAACAACTTTGGAACATAATGGAAGATATAGATCGAAGACCCGCATGTTCTTCTACTTCAAAGTCTACTATCACAGATGGAGCTTCTTCTTCAAGTATAGTGGTAGCTTCTTCTTCAAGTATAGTGGTTACTCCTTCTCCACCTACACAGGAGCAACTTATATGTGATGGAAATGGAAAAGAAACTCAAGCTCATGTGTTGATTGCGCTTTCTGTGAAGCATCATATAGTTCCACACATTCAGTCATGTTCTACATCAAGATAGGCACGTGACACTCTTGTTTCTTTATATGCCGTGCGTAATGAAGCATGTGTTGCATACTTGAGGAAGCAACTTGAGGATGTATGTATGGATGAAAATGAATCTATGGATGTGTATGTGACATGCATCAAGGAGTTGAAAGAGCAATTGGCAAACATAGATGAGATTATTTTGGATGCATCACTCATCTCTACATTGTTGAGAGGATTACCTTAATCTTTTGAAAGCTTTGCTACTACAATCCGTTTGGTTGCAAAAGAGAATCCCAATATCTATGCATTTGATGAGGTTGTGTCTCTTCTTTTGCAAGAAGAGCAATCTAAAGTGAATAGAAGTGGTTTGATTGAGGGAACACAAGCACTTGCTATCTCACAAAAAGGGAAAATCAAGTATGATTCAACTTTAGGTTCATCAAAACCAAAACATCAACCTTCCTCTTCCATTCATTCCTCTAATGATGACTTTCGCGAAGAAAAACATTAAACTCATGTGACATGTATTCACCACCATGATCCATGCGAAGATTCAAAAGCTTGTTTGAAGAAAAAATTTCAGCCATAGCTAAAAATGCTTTGAAGTAGGAAAATACCTCATTCTTTGCTTCATAAGATACACCCATGTATGGTGAGTAGCATCATCAATGAAGGTAAAAAAATATACATGATTCCCAAAAGATGGAGCCTTGACATGACCACATACATCACTATGAACAAGCTATAATTTTCTTGTAGTGTGTGTATGACTATCTTTTGGAAAAGAAGCACGATGCATTTTTCCAAGAATGCAACCTTCACATGCATAATTTTCAATGGACTCAAGTGTTGGAAACCAATAACCATGTCCTCTTTTTGCAAGTAAAGAAAACTATTGAAGTTCAAGTGAACAAAATGAGAATGCCAAAGCTCCGTTTCAGCTATGGAAGAAGTATGACCAACCAAGGCATTCGAGACAACCCTCTTGTATGTATCCATGCGATACAAACCATTACATAATGTACCATACATCACACTAATATCGCCATTGCTGAAATCATGAACCATGCACTTATCATCAACAAAGTGTACATGAATTCCAACTTTGGCAATCAAGATAACTAAAATTAAGTTCTTCTTTATATTGGGTACATACAATGCATTTTTCAAGAGACTCACACCTCCATTTGTAGTAGTAAACTCAATTTCTCCTACTCCAATGATAGGATAAGAGGCATTGTTTGCACATACCACATGTCCTCCTTAAGGTACATCTTTCAAAGATGCAAAAAACATTTTGTATGAATTTATGTGCTTTGAAGCACCACTATCAAAGAACTAGTCCGAATCAACCTCACTCACAACCATACATTTAGAATGCAAAGATGCATCATAATGACATGTAACAACATCTTATGACTTTGCGATATCTATCTAACGAAGAGAAAGTGGGAGAGAGGCGTTCAAGAGTGATCATGCTTTAAGGACATCATAAGTGATGTCAATAAATGCATTGATTTGAATACTTTCTAAATAGCAATACAAATGGTGGCAGTCACATGGGATCCTCACATATGAGTGCACCTTGACAACATTTATTTGAACGTTTTTTTCTGAAGTGAGTGATTTACAATTTTTAAAGTCTTTGAACAAGATCTTTTAAAACAAAAAATTCAAAATTTGTACTAAGGCCACATCCATTGTTTTACTTCAAGGGTATTAACCTTTCATTTTGTAAAATCCAAACCCTTGAGTACTCAAAATATCAGAATCCACTTTTGTATTTTTCTCACGGATCTTGCCATCACTTGTCACACTCAATTTGGCATTTTTTCAAAGGGTCCTATTGTATTCTTGCAAAGGTTTTTTTAGGTCTCCAATTGTGGATCATTTGGTGCTTTAAGTACTCAAATAACCACTTTTGTAAGGTCACTTTGTATTCTCTAAGGACTTCATTTTTAGGGTACCACATACCAACCACAGTATTTGGCACTAAGTAACCTCCCTTTGTAAATTAAAAAACATTAGAGAGTATTGAGTGTGTATGCAGTTGTGGGTTGGAGGCTAGTCTAAGCCCACCAATTCAATTCCACTTCTGCGATCCTGGGTAAACCTTGACAAGATGACTTGAGGAGATCTTTGTTAAGTAAGAGGTGTGTCCAAATCTGAAATGCCACAAGCTAAGACTTGAGTCCTTGGCCATGAAACGTGAAAGCTTATAGAGACCTTTGTCTTCAAATCCTTGAGCCATGATGAATTGAACTTTCTTATTATCAAAATGGACTGTCATGTTGTAGTTAGTAATGGTCTTCACTGAGAGAAGGTTCTTACAAAAGGCTTGGTACATAAAGAAGATCTTTGAGTGACTTGGTCTCACCTTTTGAGTTTTTGACTTGAACTTTGCCTCCTCGTTGGATCTCAATGCAGTTGTTATTTCCAAGATAAACTTGGCCTTTGTGCTCTTGAAATTCATGAAAGTCATCTTTGTCATTGCACATATATGATGAAGCCCCATTGTCAAAATTCCATTCTTTTCTAGGAGTGGATGCAACAAGTGCCTTGTGTTTGATTCTAAGAAATATGTCTTCACTTGTGTAGTGAGTTTGATGCTTTGACTTTGAAGTAGACTTGAACTTATCCTTATTCTTCTTCTTGAAGCGATACTTTTCTATTTGTCTAGCCTTTCCACAAAAGTTGCAAGTAAATTTCTTGTTACCCTTTTTCATAGACTCTTGAGTTCCTTTTTTATTTTTAGCTTTGTGTAAAGTATCTTTGCCTTCATAGTTGTTTCTTGGGTACTTGGATCTTTTTTCTAGAGTCATGAAGAAGCAAAAGTCTTCTAAGTTCTTCCTGAGTAATTTCTTGACCTCTATTGTAAAGAGTGGTCACAAATATTTCATAGGATCTAGGAAGCTTGTTAAGTAACCTAATGGTCATGTCTTCACTTGGGATCTTGCATCCACAAAGTTCCAACTTTCTTTTACTAGTCTTCAAATTGTGCAATCACTTTTGTGATGCTATTGAATACTAAGATTGTAAAACTCAACCCCTAAGGCATAAATCTTTGAATGAGTCTTATATTCATATAGACTTGCTAGTATGTCCCAAGCTTCTTTGGAAGCCTTAGAGGCAATCATGTGACCCTTTGTCAATTCATCACATGCTAGAAGAATTGGACCTAATGCTTGTTTGTCCTTGACGTTCCAAATATTCCAAGACTCTAAATCTTTGGCCTTATCACGTTCAAGTTCTAACCCATCAATAAATTCATGGGGAAGATTAAGTGTTGAAAAACACTTCCTTGACAAGAGGGGATGTGAAGAAGTGCTAAAAATTATGTTCACCTATGCATGTGGGAACATGTCATTTTGAAAGTGTTTAATTGTTGGAAGTCAATGTACATTTGGTACATTTCCGGAAAATCACATTTCGAGACTTAGCATTTTTTGAAAAATTTGGGAAAAACTTTTTTAGGCCAGATAGATAGAGCTTGGCAAGAGCTATCTAGTGGTATGCTTCATTTTTCCATCAAAGGTCAGAGTTGGAAGAAAAGTCAAACCCTAATTTTGCTCAAAATAATGAAAAGCTAGGTCATGTCCAAAAGTAAGAGAAAGAAACTTCATTGGTGATAAGTTTTTGAAAACACATGAAAAGCAATCAAATGCTATTTTTAGAAGGTGACCATCACTTCTATTTTTAGCCACTCGCTATTTTTTGCCAACAAAAGTGATCATTGCTATTTTTAGGCATAAAGCAAAAGCATGCGATTATAGTAAAGCAACGATGGAGTTTTTGTTTTTTTAAGGATCGCCACATTTTAGCTTTATTGGAAGTACTTTCATTTTTGCTTTATTCTTGGAGGTTAAACCTATAAAAGGAGCATGGTGGGCACACACTTGAATATCACTCAAAGATCTCAAGCTAGAGTTTGAAGATTCTGAAGCTTTGGAGGTGAAGATTTGGTGAAGGAGAGGCTACTCTCTTGGAGCAAGAAGTCTTGTACAAGGTGGTGGTAACTATCTTTTGTGAGTTAACCTTATATTTTGTTTTTAGGGTTTCTCTACCCTAATCTCAAAATTAGGATTGGTTGATTTACAATTTTGTTACACTATTTTGTGAGAATAAGGTTAGCTTCATTGCTAATTCACTTCACACACTTAGATTATTTCAACATAATCTAAATTTTGTATCATCATCTTCTTGGATATTCTTCCATTAGTGAGTGCACCACTTTATATGGTTGAGTAGTACTCCCATGTTTTAATTTGGACATCTATTTTTTAGTGAGTAAGCATCTAGCTTAAATTCTCTATCCTTGTCTTAAGATCTCTTTCTTTCTATCTCTCCTATCATCTTAATTAATTAAGTGTGTATGCTCAAAAGGTTTTAGTATTGGAATGATCCTGGGGCCCCAAATTCCAACACTTGGTATCATAGCATAATTGACATACACACTTAGTTAAGATGAGTGAGATTAGAATTGAGATTGAAGACAAGTTGGATAGATCTTCTAATTATCCCATGTGGAGTTTCATGATGATGAATATTTTAGTGAAAAAGGATTTATGGAGTATCGTCAATGGATCCTTAACAAGACCCAGATGAGAAGGTGAAGAAGGAGCTACAGTAGCTTCAAGAGGTACTGGAATTACTATTACACAACCAACTGAAGAAGAGGTAACCACTTCGACATCCAAAGTCACTGGTAGGTCTTTACCTACAGTTCCTCCTACTGAAGATCAGGCAAGGTGGGATGCTAGAGATGCTTTAGCACTTTCATTCATAGCAATGAGTGTTAAAAAGCACATTCTACCACAGATCAGATCTTGGAGAAGTTCTAGACAAGCTTGGTTGAAGCTTGAGAATCTTTTTTAGAGCAGAAATCCTGCTAGGAAAACTCACTTGAGGAGACAACTAGCAAATACAAGGATGAAGGCTGGTGAGTCAATTCAAACCCACATTACGAGACTCATTGACTTGAGAGATCAACTTCTAATGTAGGAGTTGAGATATCAGATGAAGAAATGGTAAATACGCTGATTAATTCACTTCCTATTTCATATCGATCTTTTATAACCAGTCTTACCCTTACCACAAGAGATAGAGAGGTTACATTTGAAGAGCTAGAGTTCTTGTTACTTCAAGATGAAGATCAGTTGAAGGGAATGGAAGAGAATGAAGAAGCACTTTTATCTTCATCAAAGGGTAAGAAGAAGAAGGAGAAGAAGGAAAAACAATCCAAGAAGGAAAGTAGGTCCCTCTCACCTTCTACTTGAGATTCTGTTTCTACTACATCTAAAGAGAAGTCTTCTAAGAAGAAGGAAGTAATATGTTTTTACTGCAAGAAACCTGGACATTTAAAAGAAGCATGTTATAAAAGGATTGTAGCAGAAAAGAAAAAGGCATCAAGTAATGTTATAGAAGATGATAAAAAAGGGAAATCTCAAGGTGATCTTATGCCTGTATCACAATTGAGGAAGTAGCTTTTGATCAGGCAGCTTTACAAGTTCTTTCAGCAAGTCCTTGGATGTTTGACTCAGGTGCTACAAAGCATATAACAGGTTGCAGAGATGTGTTTTATTCTCTTTCCTATTCTTCAGGTAGAAGAGTTACTATTGCAGATGGCAATGATTTGGATGTTGTGGGAATAGGTATAGTAACCCTAAAGTCAAGAGAAGGTGGTAATTTTTAGATTTCAAATGTTCTTTATGTGCCTGAAATGAAGAAGAATCTGTTATCTATATGTGCATTTTTAGCCGATGGTTTTAAAGTTTTATTTGAGAGAGATATTTGTAAGATCTTATCTCACAAAGAGAACAAGTGTATTTTACAAGGTGAGCATAGAGGAGGGATATTTGTTTTGTCAAAAATCAGTCAGGCATATGCGGTCAAATTTTCATCACCGGTGGAAGATATGAAGCTATGGCATGAAAGATTTGGACATATTAGTTTTGGAGCTCTCAAGAGTATCAAAGAAAGAGGTATGGTTGAGAGTTTACCCTCATTCAAGCTACCAGATGATTCAGATATATGTAAAGGTTGTCTTGAAGGTAAGATGCATAAACTACCTTTCAAGAAACATGGTCATATTACAACTACTAGGAAATTGCAGATTATTCATTCATATGTGAATGGACCTGTGAGAGAAGACTCTAGTTAGGGCTTCAGGTATTTTGTTCTATTCGTTGATGATTTTACGAGATACTCATGGATCTATGGTCTTAAGTTTAAGTCAAAAGTCTTTCCTATGTTCAAGAAGTTTGTAGCTATGGTTGAAAATGAAAGTCAGGAAACTATCCAGATTCTCAGAAGTGATAGAGGTGGAGAATGCTTGTCAAAAGAGTTCCAAACATTTCTTGATGAGAAAGGTATTACTCGACACCTTACTATTGCTTATACTACTCAGCAGAATGGTGTTGCAAAAAGAAAGAATAGAGTACTTGTTGAGATGACGCGGAGCATGATGGCGTCCAAGAAGCTTTCACCAAAATTCTGGTTTGATGCAGTACATACAACTAATCACATTTTGAGCAGGTCATCTACAAAAGCTTTAAAGGTAATCACACCTTATGAAGCTTATTATGGTAGAAAACCTAATGTGAGTTACTTTAAAGTGTTTGGATCACTTTCTTATGTACATGTTGAGAAAAAGGACCGAGGCAATCTAGATGTAAAAGTGAGGAAAGCTGTTTTCATTGGATATCCTATTGAGAGTAAATGATACAGGTTTTATGTTCTAGAGACAGGTGAAGTCATTCTTTCACGTAATGCTTATATTGCTGAAAATAAGGTTTATGATAAAAAAGCAGAAATTCCAGAGTTCATTAGCAAAAATGACTATGGATTTTTTAGAAAGATTCTAGATGTACATGTTCAGCCATATCAGGAGGGAAGTGAAATTCCTAGGATTCAAGAAAAAGTTGAAGAAAGAGGAATTTCACAACCTTCTACAGAGTAGGTTCCATAAGAGACTTTGGCTCGAGAAATGGAAGAAGTTAAAGTTCCAGAAAGTCCTAGTACCTCAGCAGGACAAGTTCTAGAACCTGTGGAAGCTGAAGGGTCAAAGAGAGTTTCACCACTATTTAAAGATACACCTACTTGATTATATCAGACTTGGAAAGATAGTGATATAAATACTTTTACTAGAAGAACAAGGAGTTAGACTAGACAACAACAACAAGATCATATAAGAATAAGAAGTCAGACTAGACATCAACAACAAAGAGATCATGTTAGTTTTGCTGAAGACTTTGAGATTCATGATATTTTGGCTTTTACGACTGTTGAAGATGAACTTGCATGTGTTAAAGATGCACTTAACATTCCTATTTGGTGAAAAGCTATGTAAGAAGAGATTGATTCTATTCATAAGAATCAAACTTGGCAGCTATGTGAGTTACCAGAGGGAAAGAAGGCTATAGGTGTAAAATGGATCTTCAAAATCAAAAGGAAAGCAGATGGTACTATTGATAGATACAAGGAAAGGTTAGTTGTCAAAGGATATGCACAACAAAAATGTATTGATTATGATGAGACATTCACTCCTATGTCTAGGATGACTGTTATTAGGTCAATACTTGCTCTAGCAGTACATTTTGGTTGGCATATATATCAACTTGACATTAAGAATGCTTTTCTAAATGGTCATTTACATGAGGTTGTGTATATTCAGCAGCTAGAAGGTTTTGAAGAGATAGGTAAAGAACACTTAGTGTGTAAGCTTATAAAAGCTTTATATGGATTGAAGCAGGCACCTAGAGCATGGTATGAAAAGATACATACATATCTTTTGTCCATTGATTTCCATAATTCAGATGCAGCTCCAACTCTTTATGTCAAAGCTTCACCAAGTATGATGATTATAGCAATCATTTATGTGGATGATATTATAGTCATAGGTCCCAGAGGCGAAGATTTGTAGATGTTCAAAGAACAATTGAAGCAAACATTTGATGTAGGCATTTTGCATTATTATCTTGGGATTCAGTTTCTGTTTCGAGATGAGTGTATCTATATGACACAACAAAAGTACATTGAGAAACTTTTGGAGAGGTTTCAGATGGTTGATTCTAAACCTATGCAAACACCTATGGATCAGAATGCATCTTTACAGATGGTAGCAGATGCAGAGTCATTTGATGCTACTTTATATAGTCAAGCAGTTGGTTGCTTGATATATCTGTGTAATGCATATCCTGATATAAAGTTTGCAGTTTCTCAAGTATCAAGGTTCATGCAGAATCTGACAATATTACATTGGAAAGCAATAAAGTGAATCTTTCGATATTTGAAGGGAACTTAAATTATGCTATGGTATTTTAAAAATCTACACATTTGTTACTAAAAGGATTTTTAGATTCTGGTTGGGCAGGTGATAGAGACACAAGAAGAAGTACTAGTGGATATTCTTTTTATCTTGGAGATTGTGTTATCTCATGGCTTGCAAAGAGACAACCCAGTATTGCCACTTCATCGTGTGAAGTTGAATATCGTGCAACATTTATAGCTACTCTAAAGTCAGTTTTGTTGCAGAAGATTTTCAGTTATCTTGATGTGAGAGTACATGAACCCATTCAAATATTTTCAGATAGCCAGAGTGCTATAGCTATAGCTAAGAATCCAATGCATCATGCAAGGACAAATCATATAGAGATACACTACCACTATATTCAAGAGCAGATAGCTAAGAAGCATATTGAGCTAGTTTATGTTCCTTCTAGTGAGAATGTTGTAGATATATTTAGTAAAGCATTGACTAGAGAGAGTCATTAGAAGATTTGCATGTTACTGAAGCTTGTACCAATATGACATTGAAGGAGGGATTGTTGAAAGTCAATGTACATTTGGTACATTTCCGGAAAATCACATTTCGGGACTTAGCATTTTTTGAACAATTTGGGAAAAACTTTTTGAGGCTAGATAGATAGAGCTTGGCAAGAGCTATCTAGCGGTATGCTTCATTTTTCCATCAGAGGTCAGAGTTGGAAGAAAAGTCAAACCCTAATTTTGCTCAAAATAATGAAAAGCTAGGTCATGTCCAAAAGTAAGAGAAAGAAACTTCGTTGGTGATAAGTTTTTGAAAACTCATAAAAAGCAATCAAACGCTATCTTTAGAAGGTGATGACGACTTCTGTTTTTAGTCACTCACTATTTTTTGCCAACAAAAGTGATCATTGCTATTTTTAGGCATAAAGCAAAAGCATGCGATTATAGTAAAACAACGATGTAGTTTTTGTTTTTTTATGGATCGCCACATTTTAGCTTTATTGGAAGTACTTTCACTATTGCTTTATTCTTGGAGGTTAAACCTATAAAAGGAGCATGGTGGGCACACACTTGAATATCACTCAAAGATCTCAAGCTAGAGTTTGAAGATTCTGAAGCTTTGGAGGTGAAGATTTGGTGAAGGAGAGGCTACTCTCTTGGAGAAAGAAGTCTTGTACAAGGTGGTGGTAACTATCTTTTGTGAGTTAACCTTATATTTTGTTTTTAGGGTTTCTCTATCCTAATCTCAAATGTAAGGTTGGTTGATTTAAAATTTTGTTACACTATTTTGTGAGAATAAGGTTAGCTTTGTTGCTCATTCACTTCATACACTTCGATTATTTCAACATAATCTAAATTTTGTATCATCATCTTCTTGGATATTCTTTTATTAGTGAGTCCACCACTTTATATGGTTGAGTAGTACTCCCATGTTGTAATTTGGACATCTATTTTTTAGTGGGTAAGCATCCAGCTTACGTTCTCTATCCTTGTCTCAAGATCTCTTTCTTTCTATCTCTCCTATCATCTTAATTAATTAAGTGTGTATGCTCAAAAGGTTTTAGTATTGGAACGATCCTGGGGCCCCAAATTCCAACATTAATAACACATGCCAAAGACTCGTTGTGTGCAAAAATGCCAAATATATTTGCAACCTTAGAAATATGGAAGGATTAGATTAGCCCCAAATATGGAACGATCCTGGGGCCCCAAATTCCAACATTAATAACACATGCCAAAGACTCGTTGTGTGCAAAAATGCCAAATATATCTGCAACCTTAGAAATATGGCACCAAAAAAGAGACGAGTCAATGCAAAGAGAGGGCTTAAAGTAGTTGGATACACACAAGGTAGCCTTAGAGTAGGCTTGGGAACTGATTGAGCCAATGATAAAACTCCATATTACGCAGCCCCATGACACAACACTACATGTGGCACAAGGGAAAGATGTTGCAACAGGGGAAAAACCTTGCATACCTACGATGTGGTTAAATGTGGATGTTACTCAATTAAAACCAATAGTGAAACAAATGATACAGACGATGATGGATACACAACAACAAATGATTGAAACAGACGTAGACTATGATAGGGCCATGAGAGAAAAAAGTCAATTCCAAGTAATGAGCGAAAATTTGTCTGCGCAATTAATCTAGGCTCAACAGGCTATCTTAGCCAAAGAAACAGAAGTCAAAGAAGCCAGAGAACAATGCACTACACTAATGGAGAAGAATAAAAAACTCTAGGAGCAACTCATAGAGCTACAGAGAAAGTACGAAGCTGCTGAAACAAGAGCAAACCACCCAAGAAGAATGGGAAAAAAGGTATATGCATGATACTAATGAAATTAGAAAGCAATGGAAAGCTGCTGAAGACAAACTTTTAATAGTTTATAATGAAGATGTCGACCAAATAGTAGCCATAGGCAATGAGCTTTTGACGGACAAAGATGTGCTAACAATGGCCCTTAATGAAGTTAAAGAAAAGGAAGAACTTATTGCACAGTTAGAAGCTCAAATAAGAAAACAAGCAACCATCGAGACACCAGTAGAGCCGCAACCAAGAAATCCTATTGACGAGGTAGAGGTACATCCTCTATCTCTCGCAATCTATCATTCACCAGTAAAAGAGTAGATGGCAGAACCTTGTGATGATCATCTCATGCCGTATACTGTAGAAATAGGTCAAAAGGAATGGGCACTATTGGTGTCTCGATTGATAGAAAATTTTGAAAATGAAGTAGTCAAAGTAATGAAGGAGGCCAAGATTAAAGGCAAAGAATTGGATCAGATCATAAAGCCATTCAACATACCTTATGGGCTATTGAAAGAGTAAACATGTCGGTATATAAGGCAGACCACGCAAAAAGATCTAGATGAGTAGTTGAACTTCAAAGAAAACATCTTCAATTACACACAAGAGGAATTTGAGGCAGCACAACCCTTGTGGAGAGGAAAATTTTTGGAAAAGAATCCTACTTTGTGGGTGCACTACCAAGCAGCACCATATTTATTACAGGTAAATCCTTCTTTTTGCCCAACGCCTCATCAACGTGACATACAAGAATTTTTGGACATGCAAAAAAGTGGTAAGCTCAATAAACAATGGTTGAATTACCCATTACTTCCAAGTCCACCCCACAATTATTTACCGACTGAAGACTACATGGTGAAATCCATCGAATTTTGGCTACATCATTATGCAATAGTACGAGCCCTCACTATAAAGATGACTAATAAAATCCTCAGTATGATACTTACAAGATTCAAAGTTTTTAAGCATGCAAAATATACATTTTTGAATTTGATAGACATTAACCAAGGCACATATATCCTCATTTTTTATTTATCAATTATGCTTAGTCGTCCTACAATTATGGCATATTATTCCAGACTGATGTTTTTGCCGAGTCAATACATGCAAACTTTTGAGGAAGCCTTTTTTATCAGATTTTTTGAGATTGACTCAGAGATTTTCTTGAAAATGTCAACTAATCTGAATGCCAGACTAGTGGCATATGAATTAAGCTTCTTTCCAGACCATAGGCAGCCACCACATGATGGTGTAAAAGCAGAACAATGGAAACAACTCATGATACGTGAAGCGAATCTGCTTAATGAGAGAGAGCAAAAAGTATATAAAACATACTCCCGCCGACTTCCAAAGCTTGTCGGGGATGACAAAGTTCAGGAGGGGGTAGTGTTGAAGGAGAGTCCAACAAAAAGAAAAGAAGAAGAAAACCAACAAAGAAGCTTCACTAAAAAGAATATATCTAAAGACATATCTCTGCATAGAGCCTCGTAGGGGCACGCATCAGGCGACAACACCAAAGAACTAGGTCCTGAGGAATTGAAATAAAGAAAGATAACAACGAGGAATTTTCAAGGGAGGTTGCACACAGCTTCCTCATCCACCAGGTGCATGCAATGGAAAGAAAGGAATAGGCTAAGCAATGCATCAGGCGACAACACCAAAGGACTAGGGCCTAAAGAATTGTAACAAAAGAATTACAACCAGGATCTGTGAAGAGAGACAATACACAAAGGATTCTTCATCGGATAAGATAACCAATTCTCTGAGAATTCTAGACGCTTATCCCTCCATTGGATGCATGCAATGGAAAGAAATACATCAGGTTCCAGAGGATGACAAAGAAGAGTTAAGAACAGGGCCTTTGAAACATAATGCTAACTTAGAAGAGAGCAAAGGCCGGCAAAGTAAGGTGTGCAATGAAAAAATTAAACAGGCTCCAAGCAGGACAACAAGGTCAGATGTGTGAGAACAAAGCAATATTCGAAGACCAAAAGCTAGAAAGAGGTCGAGGCTGAAAAGTTGAAGAGAGTGACTAAGAATATCACATTTTTAGCCACTGATGGCATGCGTGGAAGCCTGACTTAATACATCAACCCACATTTATGAATATAAGGAATACCAAGGTGCAACCAGAAGCAAAGGATGTAAATCGGATAAAGTAACAAATTGCTTGACAATCCTTATCGCTTCTTCGACCATTGGGTGCGCGTATTCAGGAGCCATAGACAAGCTGCAGACTAAAAGCAAAGCCTGTCAAGGGACGAGAGAGACAAAGAGGGGGAGAGTGTTGCAGAGCAAAGAAGAGCAAAGATGCAGGGAAAAAGAAGGGCCCCAAAATTTTTCCGATTTGGACACTTTCTTTTTGTACCATAGTCATTTTGTAATATATTTTTTCCAATGTAAATTTATAGAGGAGTCCTCTAGATGCATACCCATAAAGATTTGTCTCATTACCCTTGTAAATTAGTAGGGAATCAGTCTTTTTGTCAATAAAGTGCCGGTCTCATGTGTGAACAGACCAATTCCAGGGCACATGTATATAAGTCATTTTGTGACTCTTTGTAAAGACTTTTTGCCATTGTGAGAATCAAGAGCACATAATTTCGAATTTGTTTCTTTTCCTCCCTGTATCTTCTTCTTTGTGAGCTTACATGCATGTGTGATGCTTGGAAAGAGTGCTGAGATGTGTTCTCTATCCGTGGAAGTGTTTGTTAGCTATTGGTAAGGTGTGTGGTAAGTGTAGGAAGTGTTGAAGTGTAGGGACATCATTCCTGTAGCTCAGTATTTTGCTAATTACTTGAAGCAGGAGCATCAAAATCAAATGAAAAGACGATCATTGGATGCGTCTTCTTGAGAGCTTTGAAATGAATCCCCTATTTCCTATATTCAGAGTTTGGAGTTGAGAGAAAAGCTTGATTTACTATTGACTACTATTCTAAGTGTCGTGACACCATAACTGACCTTGAAAGCATGAATGTGGTGGATTTATACTTTCATGTACCTTGTTAGACATCATTTACATTGACCATCCTTTGAATGCATGCCCTCATACACTCGACTAGGTTTTGATACTCTTTGGATTGATAATTAAAGCGTGAATCCCCACTATATGCACTTGATGGGGATTGAGGTATAGTCTCTTTCTCCACAAGTCCCTAAGTTGATACTCAGGTACACAGTCCCTTACCATAATGTCCTTGCAAAGGTAGCCTATATCGATAGTCACATATTTTGTTGTCTGTGTCTATTACTAGTCATTGCTTGTTAGTGACCTTTAATGGATCCCAATCTTTCAAAAACTACTCTAACAAATCACACCAAGGACACCCACAAGGACCATGTAGAAAACCATTCATATTTTTCTATTAAATTGTGGTAGAAAATTTTGAAATTGAGGATTTTTTTGGTAGGGTATTGGTTGAACAGGATGATTAGGATTTTAATAAGGAAACTGATGTATTTTAGGAGCTTGGGTAGCAACATGTGGTACTTGAGGTGCAAGAGGAGTATCCATAGTATATGGTTGATGATTTTGAAAATTTTAATGTTGAGGATTTTGAAAAGTTGTTTAAGAAGCTTGAGGGCACATGTTTTGATACATTGAGGATTTTGCACATGAGGATGATGCATTGGAGGAACTTGATATACTTGAGTGGAAGCTACTTTGAGAACAAATCTAAGGGGATTCATCATCTTTCTTCTTTAACAACATGTGCAAGGTCTCCTCAAATTTTTCATACATCTTATATATGAATCTATGCTTAGTTGGATTGGTACCTATTGCACACATGGGATCATTGCCTTGTGTGTGATCATTGTTCTACCCTTTTGCACTCTGCTCTCATTATCTTGGTAGATTTTTTGAATGAAACACTTCCATTCAAAAACTTGAAAGGGAAAACAAATAATAAGCTTATGATCTCTTTTCAAATGTAAACCTATATTGCAGATTGTTGATATATTTAGGTAGTGATGTGCGTGAACACTCTAGGACCACCAGGACACTTTTTTTCCTCTTAAGGAGGTTTTTTCCCCCGGCTTGTATATATGCCTATTGCCCTAACTTATCTTTGTACATTCTAGTGGTAATACATTCAGTATTGTGTGTTGTGCTCCAAGCTTCTTCTTCTTCCTTGTGTTGTTCATGTGCTTCCGTAGATGTCTAACTCCAACAATTCGTATAAGAGCAGGTCACCACTTCATCTAGGGGCATCGTCGACACCTCTCTAATTGTAGTATCAGAATCGCACGAATTTTGGTGAGCATACTTAGGATGTTTCAAAGATCAAAACTGCTTCGCTCTATAGTGCGAAAATCATGATCTAAGCTCGTTTCGACCTTTGAACACACTATCATAGTGCTTATGCAGGCTATTTCATCTTTTTGTGCCAAAGCTATATACCAGTTTTGGTTTGCGAGTATAAACATCTCGAAGTCTACTACAGGTTTAGCATAATTCATCTCGACAGTTCTGTTCAACTTTTTGAGATACAATCAATTTTTTGCATCAAGGTATTTTAGTCACCGACCATGGCTGAAAGTAAGTGATGTATTTCGTATGTTGGTTGTTTAGGATAAGTTGGATGGTACCAACTACCCGTTATGGGCTTATATGATGCAAACATGTATTGCTTGCAAAAGGACTATGGAACATTGTGTAAAGTGTTGAAAAACGTCCTACCACACTTGCAATTGTTACAACTACAGGTACTTAAGCTGATGCAGAAGGTGTCGAAGATGGTAATATTCTGTAGATTCTTATTCGTGTTGCGGTTTCTGTTGTGTCCACTGTAGAGAAAATTCTTTGGGATGGCAGGGATGCCCAGGCACATGCATTGATAGCTTTGTCTATCAAATGTGCCATTATTCCTCACATTCACTCTTGCAGAACAGCTAACAATGCTTCAAATACACTTACCACATTGTACTAGCCTATGATTGAGGGTCGTGTTGCTTACCTCCGAAAATAGTTGGAGAGTGAGCACATGAATGAAGGTGATTCTATGGACATTTTTTTGACAAAGATCAAGGATTTGAAGGAACAATTGATTTCTGTTGATGAAGTCCTTCATGATAGTTCACTTGTACAGACTGTTCTGAATGGTCTTCTTGAATCATATCAAAGTTTTGCTTCTACTCTTCAGTTGATGATGAAAGGCAATCCAAATGCCTTAACATTTGAAGAGTAAGTTTCTGTTCTGTTGTAGGAAGATCAGTCTAGGCAAAACAGGTCTATTATGTGTGTTGCAGATCAAGCTTTCCTGGCTAGAAACAAGGACAAAGGAAAATGGAGCTCTTCAAGTAGTAAGCAAGAATGTGGTAATTCTGCACAATCAAAGAAGGAAGACAAAGAGAAGAAATAAAAAAAGTAGAAATTGTTTTGCAGATATTGTAAAGCAAATGATCACCAAAACAGAGTCTGCTAATCTTGTGTAGGGTGAAGAATGGGTGTTTACTACTATTTTCACTATTGAGACATCTTCTCATGAGCAGTGCATGTTTGCAGTAGATTCAGATGTTTGGTACTTTGATAGTGGGGTGACCAAACATATTACCTCGCAGTGCAGTTTCTTCTCTTCACTAGAGTTTTCCCTTATAAGGAATACTATCACATGTGTCAACAACTCCTCTTATCATATTATGGGAGTTGGTAAGATCATTTTGACTACTGTTGATGGTAGTTCTTTCACTTTGTCAGATGCTTTATTTGTGCCAGGGATCAAGAAGAATCTGTTATCAGTTTCGGTTTTAGCCAAGATTGGCTTGGTTGTGAAATTTATTGATGAGAGATGTATAGTTCATGATCTGTCAAATTGTGACGTGATTATTGCTTTTGGAATTTTATCTTGTGGGCTATATAAGCTCATAGATTATGAAAAATTTACGAATGATTTAGCATGTGTAGTACATGATTCTAAGGCTATGTCAGATGCAAATCTTTAGCATGCACGCTTTGGTCATCTGAATTTTACTAGTTTGCTATGCCTGCAGAAATCTAAAATGGCATCCTCTTTGCCCAAATTTGAGGCACCCATTAAACATGTATGTGAAGGCTGTATTTTGGGAAAAATGCAACGTTCCTCATTTCCAAAAGATGGTTCATTTCAAGCTACATAGAAATTATAGCTTGTTCACAGTGATGTCTCTGGTCCTATGCAGGCTCCCTCTTTTGGAAATTATCTTTACTTCATGACTTTCATTGATGATTTTTCCAGGCATGCATGGGTATATCCATTGAAATCAAAGTCCCAAGTGTTTATGTGCTTCAAAAGGTTTTTGGTTTTGGTTAAAATCTATGAGCATGTAAAATGGGCACCCTCCATTCTCATCGAGGGGGGGAATATATGTCTTCTGACTTTAATGTATTTTTGGCTGAACATGGGATAAAACATCAGTGTATAGTGCCATATAAACCTCAACAAAATGGAGTTGCTGAATGGAAGAATAGGCCACTCATGGAGATGGCGAGGTGTATGGTCAAGAGTTAGGCTTTACCACATAGTTCTGGATTGAGGCCGTTATGTGTGTAGCATATGTACTTAACAGGTGTCCCACTAACGCATTGTTGTCTATCACTCCATATGAGGCTTAGCATGGTCACAAACCATCTGTTGCTCATCTACATGTTTTTGGTTGTTTAGCATATGCATTTGTGCTTGAACAACACCGCAAAAAATTGGATAATAAAGCAGTAAAATGTATTTTTGTTGGGTACAGTTCTGAAAGTAAAGGCTATCGTCTGTATCATCCACAGACTAAATGCATTTTGGTTAGCCGTGATCTTGTTTTTGTGGAAGATGTTATTCAACCATTTTTTTCATGTACTAAGAAGACAATTGTTAGCTCCAAAGATATGTATGATACTTTGTTGCCTCAGGTGGATAGTCTAGTGCTAGTCCTAATGAGGCAACTTCTCAACCTTTGTAGGTTTCATGTGATGATGCAGATCATTCCATTTCTAATGTAGATTTACATGATGCACTTGTTGATGAGAGAGATGATACTGAGTAGGCAAAACTATGCCAAAATGGCTAGTGCAGACTTTGCATGATAGCAAATTAGATGCACCTCTATCATATCATACTTGGTCAGGCTCTCATAGTGCCTCTTTTGCATCAGATTTCTATGGTATGGTTGCCTCTAGTCTCTATGATGAGACTAAACTTGTTTCATTTGTTGAAGCACAAAATTCTAAACATTGGATGGTTGCAATGCAATCTGAATATGATGCTATCATGAAAAATGGTACCAGGTCTTTACGTGACTTGCCTCCTGGCAAGAAGGCCATTGGCACTAAGTGGGTATACAAGCTAAAGCATAAACCTGATGGAACAATTGACATGTATAAGGATAGGCTTGTTGCAAAGGGTTATGCACAGGAAAGAGGAATTGATTTTGATGAAACCTTTGCTTCTACTTGCCGAATGACGATTGTTCATAGCTTCTGTGCACTTGCAGCTCATCATAGTTGGAATGCACATCAGTTGGACATTAAAACAACATTTCTAAATGATGACTTGCATGAAGAAGTGTATGTTTTTCAACCCCATGGCTTTGTGCAAAAAGGGCATGAAAACCAGGTGTGCAGGTTAAAGAAGGCATTGTATGGTTTAAAGCAAGCACCATGTGCTTGGTATGAAAAGATACATGCCTATCTCATTGCACATGGTTTTGACAACAATACAACTGAAAGCACCTTATATATTAAGCGTGCTAATGATGTGCTTCTGATCATTGTAGTGTATGTTGATGACATGCTGCTCACTGGTCCTCATGACATGCATATTGCTGATTTTAAGGCTGATTTGCATGCCTCATTTGAGATGTCTAATTTAGGGCCTTTGCATCACTATTTGGGCATTAAGTTTGTGCAAGTTGATGGTGGAATGGCTTTGTGTCAAACAAAATATATTGACATTTTATTGCAGCATTTTGGCCTTGAAGAATGTAAGCCTATTGCCACTCCTATCGAGACAAGTTTACGATTGAGTCTTCATGATGTCGGAGATGCATTTGATGCTATTCTCTATCAGCAGGCTGTTGGATGCTTGATTTACTTATGCATTACTCGGCCAGATATTCAGTTTGCTATCTCATAGATGAGCAGGTTTATGCATTGCCCAAGTGTCAAGCATTGGCAGGTGGTTAAGAGCATCTTCCACTACTTGAGTGGTACCTGGCTACTTGGATTGTTTTATCCCAAGGGGGGATCATTATCGCCAAATTTGCATGCTTTTTCTAATAGTGATTGGGTTGGTTGCTATGACACTCGTGTGTCCACTAGTGGCTTTTGCTTCATGCTTGGTAGCTCATGTATATCTTGGTTGAGCAAGAAGCAGCCTACTGTGGCCACTTCTGATTGTGAGGTTGAGTATAGGGTACCTTTCACAGCGACTGTTGAGTGTGTGTGGCTTAGACGCCTTATGGTTGATTTGGGTATTGGTCAGTCTTCTGCCACCACCATCTTCACAGATAGTCAAAGCACATTGGCAATTGCGAGGAACCCTGTGTTCCATGCTCGCACTAAGCACATTGAGGTGCATTATCATTATGTCAGGGAGAGGTTCTCTGCTGGGGGAGATCAGCTTGGCATATGTGCCCACGTAGGAGAACATTGCAGACCTTTTTACGAAGGCTCTACCTAGGGAGAAGTTTGAAGCTTTCCACAAAGCTCTGGGCTTACTTCCTTTCGTAGATTGATTCCACATAGCTTGGCACTTCCTTATACATGAATTCCAGCTCCTTGTTCACCGCATCACTCCCATGGGGATTTGTTGATTTTAGGTAGTGATGTGTGTGAACACTCTAGGACCGTTGGGGCACTTTTTCCCTCTTTAGGAGGTCTTTTTCCCCCAGCTTGTATATATGCCTATTTCGCTAATGGGCTACTTATCTTTGTACATTCTAGTGGTAATACATTCAATATTTTGTGTTGTGCTCCAAGTTTCTTCTTCTTTCTTGTGCGATTCATGTGCTTCCACATACATCTAACTCCAACACATATTTATTGATGGAATTTAAGCCAAGATCTCTACTTTACACCATGAGATAACAATGAAAATATCAATGCCATGGGTGTGTCACATCAAAACACAATTAATGGATCTTGCAATGAAGACTACGTTTACCATATGACTATTGATATATGGCATCAAGGCTCCTATTTTTAGAAAACCGAAGAGGAAAATCTTAGAAAGAGTTTATTGCTTCATCATATTTAAAAAGAAAACATCTCACTATCTCACTCTCTCCCTCCCTCCCTCTTTCAAATACTAGCATTCAAACAAATGAAAACTCAAGATCATTTTAGTCAAACCATCCTCTAAGTGTATTGCATATAGGTACTAGCTAACCAATTGAATATATCAAGGTATTTTAACTAGAAGCTAATACAAAGTAAATCATGTATAATAATGGTACATGACAATTCAATTAGCAATGATACAAGTCATGCTAGAGACCTTTAATTCTCCAAACGTCCGATCTATCTTGATTTAAGAACTCCTCTATATCAAGAATAGATCAAACTTTACACAAAATTCATATTATCTTTCATATGTATTAAGAAATACTTCTCTGTATGAAGTTTTCTTCAGCTTCAAGAGTTTGCTTCAAAAATGAACTTCAATCTCTGCATATGACTTTGATTTTAATCATTCAAATGATACTCACATGTTCACACTACCTTTGCGCAATCACAATGATCATTAGTTCTTCAAAAGAACTATTAGATTCCTTATTTGATCACTTAGATCAAACCCGTGTCAGAAATTGCCTTCCAGAAATGGCGACTTTGACATGGTCAACTTCTTAAGTTGATTTCTCTCAGAATCTAACCCGTTTTCCTAAATGCTTTTGGACAAGGCTTCCTTACCTTCTAAATTAGATTTTGAATGCTCAAATATAAAAAACTTTACACTGAGCACTAAGATCCAAACAAATCTTTGAACAGGAAAATGCACAATTCTGAGAGCTTCACTTGCAGACTTTTACATATGAATGTTCCTACTTGCCATACACACAACCTGAAGAGAATTAGATCATCAAACTTCGGTCATAGCTTGAGTAGCTTCTGAATTAGATGTGTACAGAAGATTTCCTGATCCACATGCTCATGCTGAGAGAATTCTAGGAAAGACCAGTCCCTAATTCACGAGAAAACTCTCTACACATCTATCTCTTGAACAAGTTGGAATCTATTGACTACTTACTCATCTATTCTTCATCTCTCCTCTATTTCACGACTATACATGAGCTTATATATACATGTGACTATAAAATCGTCACTACATCAAGTATTTTTGAAATATTTTTCCACATGAATGTACAAAACATTTCTTCCTGATTCTTCACTTGACTTCATGCTTTGAGCTTGAGTCTTTTCTTCACTTCTTTATTACTAGGATTTATGTAATCATCCATTGATGATTGTCTTGCTGCAACAGCTCCCCCTCAATCATCAATTGTGATTACCTGCATCTTCTTTATACCTGCAAGCTTTTTGTCAGCATATCTACCACTTGCTCTTTTGTTGATGTATACATGACTTCAATTTCTTTGTCAAGTACCTTTTCTCTCAAAAAATGATATTGAATCTCTATGTGTTTAGTCCTGACATGAAAAACAAGATTAGAGACCAAATATAATGAACTCATGTTGTCTCCAAATATGATTGGAACACTCTGATCAATTCCTAGACTTTTTAATAAAGTCTTCAACCAAATTACTTCCTTTGTAGCTTCCACCATTCCTTTGTATTCAGCTTCTGTGGATGACAATGCAACTGTATGTTGCTTCTTTGAGCACCAAGAAATTAGCTTATCTCCAATATAACACAAATAACCATGAGTAGATCTTCTATCATTTGAATTACCTGCCCAATCTGCATCACTAAACACTTTGAGTCTAGTATCAAAAGTAAATCCATAATACAAACCTTCATTAAGAGTTCCTTTGATGTATCTTAGCACTCTTTGTGCTGGAACCCAATGAGTTTGCTTTGGACAATGCATAAATTGAGATAAGACACCAACTCCATATGAAAGATCTGGTCTTGTCAAGGTAGCAAAGATTAAACTACCTACCAAACTTTGATATGTCTTCATGTCTTTGAACTCTTCTCCTCCATACCTGCTTAGTTTATGATTAACCTCGAATGGTGTGGTTGAGGACTTATAATTCTCCATGTTAAACTTCATTAGAAGATTCTTGAGATACCTTTCTTGTGTAACATACACTCCACGTTGAGTGTATATAATCTCCATCCCTAGCAAATAAGACAAATTTCCCAAATCACTTATCTTGAACTCATTTTCCATTTTCTTATTTAGCTCCTTGATTCCTTGAGCATCTATACCTATGATAATAATGTCATCAACATAAATACACACATAAATGTATCTATCTTCATTTGCTTTCACTAGCAAACTACTATCTGCCTTTGAAGCTTGACATCCAAGTTCATTCAAGAACTTGACCAATCTATAATTCCATGCTCTTGGAGCTTGTTTTAGACCATACAGAGCTCTCTTAAGCTTGCACACATAATATGATTCATTTGACTCTTTGAAACCCTTTGGTTGTTCCATGTATACTTCATTTGCAATATATTCATTTAGAAATGCATTCTTTACATCTAATTGAGAAAGTTTCAAACCTTTACATGTAGCAATTGCAATTATAGTTCTAATTGTAGACATCTTGACTACTGGACTAAAGATTTCATCATAGTCCACTCCATGTGTTTGGGCATATCCTTTGACCACAAGTCTAGCCTTGTATCTAGACACTTTTCCATCTGCAAACCTTTTTGTCTTGTACACCCACCTACATCCAATCACCTTCTGATTCTTTGGCCTTGGTACCAATTCCCATGTCTCATTATCAAGTAGAGCATCATACTCTTCTTGCATTGCTTTTTCCCAATTTTCCTTTCCTTTAGCTTCATCATATGTGGATGGATCTTCATCTGTCTTCACAATGTAAGCATAATCTTTGATTGTCAAGAAAGAGGTATCATAACTATACGTGTTAGGTTGTTTTCTATCTCTTGATGATCTTCTAATTTCTACACTTCTTGAAGTTTCTCCTTCATGTTGTTCTGGATCAAACCTTGGTCTATCTTCATAACTGTTCTGCATTTTATTTCTACAAACATCATCATCAATATCTTCTTCATATACTTTCATCTTTGACTTCCCTTTCCTTTTGATTCCTTCAAGATCTGTACACACATTATCTGGTCCTGTAAACCATATGCTTTGATCATCAAATGTAACATCTCTCGAGACAAGAAATTGTTTTTGTGGATGGACTCCACAACCTGTATCCCATTTGTTTATCATCATACCCAATGAACATATATTTTTCTGCTTTAGGTTCTAGCTTATGTCTTAATTGAGATGGAACATAAGCATATGCCAAACATTCAAATATTTTGCAATGATCAAAAGAAGGTTTCTTACCCCACCATGCTTCATAAGGAGTCTTTCCCTCCAAAGCTTTGCAAGGCAATCTATTCACAAGATAGGTTGCAGTATTAATTGCCTCTGCCCACATATAATTAGGACATCTTTTTTCCTTCATCATTGATCTTGGAAACTCTACAAGAGTTCTATTTCTTCTTTCTGCAACTCCATTTTGTTGTGTGAAGTACTTGCAAGTCACTTCTCTTTTGATACCTGCATTCCACATATAATCATCGAATTCTTTAGAAAAATATTCTCCCCCTCCATCTGATCTCAATCTCTTGAGCTTTTGTCCTGTAATTCTTTTTGCATAGGCATGATAGTGTTTAAATGTCTCAAACACTTCAGATTTATCCTGATCACATATAGAGTAATCCATCTGGTTGCATCATCAACAAATAGCACATAATACCTTGATCCATTTATGCTATAGTCCTTTGAAGGACCCTGGACATCTGTATGAACCAATTCAAGCATATTTGAATACCTGTTGTATGATTTCTTGTGAGCTTTACCTAATTGGCAAGCCTCACATTTGTATATCATATGTTGACCTTTAATATTTGGTAGACCAAGCACTGCACCATTCTTTGTCATTTCTTTAATTCCCCTTTCATTAAAATGTCCTAACCTCTTGTGCCATAGATCCAATTCATACATCTTTTGAATTCCATAAGTAAACAATGCATGCCCCACCTTACCTTGGACTTTGAGAGTGAATAATCTTCCTTCCTTTTTCCCTGTGACAATGCTTCTATATCGTTGACTTGGATCTTCAACATAAACACCATCACTTGTAAATCTGACTTCATATCCCTTCTCAACAATTTGCCCTACACTTATTAAATTTTTAGGGATTGTTGGAACATAAAGTACCTTGCTTAGGAGTGTACTTCCACTCCTTGTCTTCACTGATCCAATGCTCTCAACTTTGTGTTTGGTGTTATCTCTTGTTTGAACTATATGTCCATTCACTTTAACTTCCATATTAGTCATTAAAGAAATATTACCACTCAAATGATTACTACATCCTGAGTCAATATAAAACACCATTTGATCTTCATTGATTAGTTCATGAGTTGCATTTAGGATAAGAGTCAAGTCTTCCTTCTGATCTGAAGCATAATTGTAATATGTGTTGTTATAGGATTGAGGTTGAAAGCTTCTTCCTCCTCCTCTAACATATGAGGATCTACCACCTCTTCCTCTAAAGTTACCTCTTTGATTTCTGCCTCCTCTTCCTCTAGGACTGAAATTCTGATTATGACTTCCACCATTCTGATTGTTATACCAACAATCATTTGCCAAATGATTTTTTCTACCACAAATCCAGCAAGCTTTAGCATTATCTTTGTTCTTACCTCCTCTTCCTTTAACTTTGTAATTCATCTTCCCTTTCATGAAGTTTACTTGATTTGAACATCCTTCTTCATCATTTGTCTGCTTGCCTTTAGCATTCTTCTTCTTATCCTTTGAATACATTGCTTGACTTGAGCCTCTGTCATTCTCTCCTTTAATGTCCTGCTCAAATGTTAGCATATGTCCTAACAATTGATTAAGATTAGGAGTAAAATGATCTAATGATAGTTCTGTAGACAATATGAAAGGTTTCCACTTTTCATCTCCTCTTAGACCTGTAAGTATTTGCCTTACCAACTTGTCTTCTTCAATTTCTTCATCTAGTGCTCCCAAACTATCTGCAATGTCCTTCATCCTTGTAACATAGTCAAAAATTGATTGAGAGCCTTTCTTCTTGAATGTTGTAAATTCAGCCCATAGTGAAGCCTTCCTTGATTTGGTTGTGTTTTGGAAATGTTCTTCCAAGGCATTCCATATATTTGCTTCACTTTCTAATCCTCTAATGTGTGATACAAGATAATCATTTACAACCATGTAAATGATGCTCCTAGCTTGAGCATCTCTCTTTATCCAATTCTTCAATTCTGCAAGTTCTTCTCTTGTTGGAACACTTGGATCCTTAAACTCAGGCTTTTCTTCTTCTCTTGTAATAAATGATATAAATCTTTGCTCATGAGGTGTGCTTCCATCCTCATGGACCATGCTGGATAGTTCTCTCTATCTAGCTTGTCAATCTGCAAGCTTTCTCCCATCTCTTAACTTCTGTGTTTGCAATTATTAAGATTTATGGCGATATAATGTACCTTTGATATGAAGCTTTAATCCTTCTTGATCCTTTAAAATCGTGCTTTGTTCTTCTTCAAGTTTTCTTCTAAACTTTACTCTTTGCTCCAATTCACAAGATCTTTGATATCTGCAATAGTCAAGGTTCTCCTTGCTTCTTCTTCACCTTTTGCTCTGATACCACTGCTGGAGACCTTTAATTCTCCAAATGTCTGATCTATCTTGATTTAATAACTCCTCTATATCAAGAATAGATCAAACTTTACACAAACTTCATATTATCTTTCATATGTATTAAGAAATACTTCTCTGTATGAAATTTTCTTCAGCTTCAAGAGTCTGCTTCAAAAATGAACTTCAATCTCTACATATGACTTCGATTTTAATCATTCAAATGATACTCACATGTTCATACTACCTTTGCACAATCACAATGATCATTATTTTTTCAAAAGAGCTATTAGATTCCTAATTTGATCACTTAGATCAAACCTATGTCAGAAACTGCCTTCCAGAAATGGCGACTTTGACATGGTCAACTTCTTAAGTTGATTTCTCTCAGAATCTAACCCATTTTCCTAAATGCTTTTGGACAGAGCTTCCTTACCTTCTTAAGTTGATTTCTCTCAGAATCTAACCTGTTTTGAATGCTCAAACATATAAAACACTTTACACTGAGCACCGAGATCCAAGCAAATCTTTGAATAGGAAAATGCACGATTATGAGAGCTTCACTTGCATACTTTTACATACGAATGTTCCTACTTGTCATACACACAACCTGATGAGAATTAGATCATCAAACTTTGTTCATAGCTTGATTAGCTTCTGAATGAGATGTGTACAAAAGATTTCCTGATCCACATGATCATGCTGAGAGAATTCTAGGAAAGACAAGTCACTAACTCATGAGAAAACTCTCTACACATCTATCTCTTGAACAACTTGGAATCTATTGACTACTTACTCATCTATTCTTCATCTCTCCTCTATTTCACGACTACACATGAGCTTATATATACACGTGACTATAAACTCGTCACTACATTAAGTATTTTTGAAATATTTTTCCAAAGCTATTATACATAAATGTACAAAACATTTCTTCTTGATTCTTCACTTGACTTCATGCTTTGAGCTTGAGTCTTTTATTCACTTCTTTATTCCTAGGCTTTATGTAATCATCCATTGATGATTGTCTTACTCCAACAAGTCAATGGACAAATAACGCAATCTCAAAAGTCCAATCAAGGTGACTCATGAGGTTTTGCTCCGACCAGTTTGTAGATCCTCCAAATAGAAGCTTTAGTTGCTTGTCACCACCTTAAGAAAAACTCCAATGCCTCTTGTAGCAATGCAGCAACATAGCTCTTAGAACTCAAGAACACCTTCAAATCATAAAACTTCGATCATATGCATCCATCTTGAATCAACGAGCTACTTTCTTCCAAAGTCTTCAAATGTTCTATAAGAAAAAGTCATAAATAAAACAAACAGAAATGCACCCACACTTATAGACATGCGCACATCCTAACTTGTGCTCGCTAACACATAACACACACACACATGTACTCACACATGTTCACATGCACACTTAATACACTTACAACTGCTCACACATATCATGCACAACGTGCACAGACACACATAGACTCAAGTTCACTCGTACTCACACATATGTATACATATACACAACAAATACAGCCAAAAATACTCAACTAACTTCTTTTTATGTATTGTTTTTTTTTCATTGTTTGTAATGTTTCTTTTTATTTTAAATTCAAATGTAGTAAAAAAATATATAAATAAATAATTACATATATACACATAAATATTTTAGACATATGGACACACATTATTAAGAACACAAGAACACATCCATATACAAATCCACACTCATCCACATATATATACACTCACAAACACAAACAACACACGCGTACTTCCTTGCACACATATAGTCACTCATCACATACCCACACATGTACACTTTTAGGCATACAAGCACAAATAGGCACATTTATATTCACACATAGGCACATAAACATGTGCACATACTCACATACATAAACCATTCACACATGGACACACTTGCACCCACACATAGAAACATATGACACATTTTCACACACACAACACATATCCATAGACACACTACGTTACACACACATAAATAAACGCACAAGTACATAGACACAAAAGCATTCATGTTTAGTTACTCATACACAAATAATTAGCTCATGCACAAATGCACATACACATTCATAGACACACTCAAACACACATATAGGCCCATACATTTACACATTCACACACACATGAATCATATATACATAGTAACACACATATAAATATATGGTCATACATATTTAAGTATAATTCTACACACGCGTAGATAAGCACCTTTAGGCACATTCACACATAGGTACATACACTCGCACATAAAACACATGCACATACATAAGAAGCATATATCACAACATTCACAATCATCATGCACTCTTTTTGCTATTTTTCTTTTCTTGTTTTCCTTGTACGTACAAAAGAGAGAATCAGTCATCAGCAAAAATTCCAAAAAACATCAGAGAATTAGAGAGTTTGGTATCAAAAAGAAAATTTTTATTTTTCTTCGCTTCTATTTGAGAAGGGAATTCTTCCCAACATCTACCCCCACTAAACCTGCACATCATCCTCCATGTGCCAACTTTCAAGTCTAGTGGAAAAGTGTTAAATTCTTTTTGAAATCATTTTAAACATTCTACAAATATTTCTTGAAAGTAAATGTGGTTTTCTAAATTATAAGAAAGAAGATAAAAGATTTTCCAACACATACAATAGATTTTGATTCACAATCATACACACACATACACATGTTCATACAAAATCACAATAGATTTTCACTCACAAGCATACATTCACATATACATACACATGCTATTGTGAAGTAAGAACCAATATTGATTAAAACAATCACAATACATTTTTACTCACAATCATACACACACATACATATACTATTGTGAACTAAGAATCAATGTTGAGTCAAACAATCACAACAAATTTTAACTCACAATTAAGAAATATATAATTTTTTCATCATTTTTTTAATACTAAAACACAATATTTTTTACAAGAGCTTTTACCTTGTTCTTTTATGACACTAAAACCTTGCTTAAAAGAAAGTAACTCTAATGAGCTATAATTATGAGATAAGCTTTTTTATAAGACACTATTTGAATGAATATTTTTTGATTGAAAAACTTTTTGATCAAAAGCTTTTCGAGCCAATGAAATTTTGATCCAAAACATTTAGATCAAAAAAGTTTTTGATCGAAACAATTCCCAATTATCGTGCGAAAATACTCGCTCATGTTTCAATAAGCTAAGGTGGCACTGAATAATTCAATCTAGTAATAAGTATTCAATGCAAAATTCCATAATGGAATTGTCAAATAAAGAATAATGCAACTTAGGTGGTAGTAGTAGTAGTAGTAGTAGTAGTAGTAGTAGTAGTAGTAGTAGTAGTAGTAGTAGTAGTAGTAGTAGTAGTAGTAGTAGAAATGGTAGTACTAGTAATCTTACTAGTAGTACTACTACTAGTAGTACTTATCTTAGTAGGAGAAATAGTAGTACTAGTAATCTTATTAGTAGTACTAGTAATCTTAGTAGTGGTGGTGGTGATGCTCATGGTGGTGGTGGTGGTAGTAGTAGTAGTAGTAGTAGTAGTAGTAGTAGTAGTAGTAGTAGTAGTAGTAGTAGTAGTAGTAGTAGTAGTAGTAGTAGTAGTAGTAGTAGTAGTAGTAGGAGTAGGAGTAGTAGTATTAGTAGTAGTAGCAGTAGTAGTGGTAGTTGCAGCCGCACTAGCGGCAGTAGAAGTAGGAGTAGAAGCAACAACAATAGTTGCACGGATAATAGTACAAGCACAAGTGGGGAAGTAGGACTAGAAGGAAAGGTAATAGTGGTGGTAGTAGTAGTAGAAATAGTAGTACTAGTAATCGTAGTAGTAGTACTAGGAGGAGGAGGAGGAGCAGTAGTAGTAGTAGTGGTAGTGGTAGTGGTAGTGGTAGTGGTAGTGGTAGTGGTCGTGGTAGTGGTTGTGGTAGTGGTAGTGGTAGTGGTAGTAGTAGTGGTGGTGGTGGTGGTAGTGCTAGTGCTAGTGGTAGTAGTGGTAGTGGTAGTGGTAGAAATGTTCATAGTGGTAGTAGTAGTACTAGTATTATTATTATTATTATTATTATTATTATTAGTAGTAGTAGTAGTAGTAGTAGTAGTAGTAGTAGTAGTAGTAGTAGTAGTAGTAGTAGTAGTAGTAGTAGTAGTAGTAGTAGTAGTAGTAGTAGTAGTAGTAGTAGTCGTAGTAGTAGTCGTAGTCGTAGTCGTAGTCGTAGTCGTAGTCGTAGTCGTAGTCATAGTCGTAGTCGTAGTCGTAGTCGTAGTAGTAGTAGTAGTAGTAGTAGTAGTAGTAGTAGTAGTAGTAGTAGTAGTAGTAGTAGTAGTAGTCATGGTTGTGGTTGTATTAGTAAGAGAGGTAGTAGCTAAGTGGTAGTGCTAGTGCTAGTGGTAGTTGTGAGGAGATCGATAGCTAGCACAAAACCTACTCTACACCGGCCAAGTGAATTTCATGGATGCTTAATATACTCCTTCAAAATAATGAATTTAGAACCACTTAGGGCTTTGGAACTTCATTTCCAAATTTTTGCATTAAAAAAATTACTTGCATATGCAAGAATGTGAAGAAACCCTCTATTTTGGGAATAGAAGTGCTCAGCAATATGCTTAGAGCTCTCAACTTGGTAAGAATTGACCAGAGAGCTTTTGCACACATCTACCTAGAAAGTGTAGCTCACTAAAGCAAGTTACTCTATCAATTTAGCGATACCATACACTGAGAAATGGTTCTAACAAGTCAAAGAAGTCATCCCCATATTTTAGGATCTAGAAGGTATGTAGACATAGTCACATTCTATGCTTCATATATTATGATCCTCTAAACCAAAATTGATGCAAATTTATATTCAAGAAATAGACACTTCAAGCTAACTAACCCAAATTAAAATATAGCAAATGAATGGGTAAAGGCAGAGAAATTGAGCCCTCAAAATCACTCTAATGATGAAGATGCCGTAGAGAACAATAGATAGAGATATACTTTAAGAAATGTATCAAAATGTATACGCTAATGAACATATGATACAAGAGAAGTGTAATGAAATACACATAGGTAGTATGAGCACAATGTATCATCATTGAAGTAGCTCAATGCATCTCAAAATGGCTCACTCATCTCGCAACTAAAATTATGTGTGTTTATACTCATATTCTGAGTTTGAATTTGAATTTTTCCCTCAGGTAAAAGTGATCCTACACTTTAGGAACTTGATTAATTTGATTCCTTTATCAAATAGTTCATGGCTTGACTCTCCAAAATCCATGAGATTGCATCTCCTTTTGACAATTAGATTTATCCAAAGTAAATATGCCCAAAAATGACTAGCATAGGTTCACATGTAGTTCTTTCTTGTGAAGGGATAAATGGACGTGTAGTCCGAACGACTTAACAATGCACTTAGGCTTTCTATTGCACCAACACATCACCCTTGAGCCTAAGATGCTTGATTCTTTAATCCTTCATGATTTATTATAATCCAATCATTGACCTGAACCTGTTTAATTTGCTTCCATCGAATGCCTTTGTCATCATATCTACACATTCTTGATGTGTAGATACATATGAGACTTGGATCTCCTTAACCATGATCTTTTCCTTGACATAATGGTAGTGAACTTCTATGTATTTGTTTTGGTAATGATAGATAGGGTTGGCAACAAGAGCTAATGAACTAATGTTGTCTCCAAATATATATGGAGTTGAAGTGCTTGACCCTAAATTTGAGTATAGGATCCTAATCCACATGGCTTCTTGTGTAGCATTTGCAAGTCCTCTATATTCAGCTTTTGTTGATGAGAGAGAAACCATAGGTTTCTTTTTGGATGACCATGAAATTAACTTTGTACCTACATAAGTGAGATAACCTAATGTGCTTCTCCTGTCATCTTTAGAGCCTATCCAATCTACATCACATAAGAGTTAATATCTATATTAGATGTGTATGGATATCACTCTTCAAAGTACTTCACAATTCTCTTGGTCGCTTCCATTTGAGGCTTCCTTAGAGTGTGCATGAACTAACTTAGCACACTAACTCCATAGGAAATATCTACTTTAGTTAGAGTACCATAATTCAAGCTAACAACTAAGATTTAATAGCTAGTAATATCTTCAATTAGTTCACCTTCATGAGAACTTAGCTTTAGATTTACTTCCATGGGTGTACTTGCAACCTTTTTATTTTCCATCTTGAACTTGGTGAGCATATCTCCAATGTACTTTCTCTGAGTGAGGAACATAACTTTCCATGTATATACCACATCCAAGCTCAGGAAGTATGTGAGTAAGCCAAGATCATTGATCTTGAACTCTTCCCTCATTTGAGATTTGATTTTCCTAATTCCATTTCCATTTCCTAATGCTTATTTCATCCACATATACACAAATGTATATGACCTTTGAGTGATTCCTCTTAATGAAGAGGGAAGGATTTGCCTTGCTTACCATAAAGCCTTTATCCTGTACGTAAGTTACAAGTGTATGATTCCAATCTCTAGGAGCTTGCTTAAAGCCATACAAGGCTTTCCTTAAGCCGCATACATATACAAGATATGAGTGGTCTTCAAAGTGAGGAGATTGAGCCATGTATACCTCTTCTGAAATCCAACCATTTGGAAAAGCATTTTTAACATCCATTTGATATATCTTCCAATTCTTGGAAGATTCAACACTCAAGAGTACTCTAATTGTGGGCATGTTTTCCACATGCGAGAATTTCTATTCATAATCAATACCTTGACTTTGTGCAAATCCTTTGTCTACCAGCCTTGCTTTATACCTATTAATTGAGCCATCAGATTTCTTCTTTACCTTGCAAATGCACCTTGAGCCAATGACCTTCATAGATGGTTTCTGGGGTACCAATTCCCAAGTCTAATTTTCTTGTAGAGCTTCTATTTCTTCTTCCATGGCACTCATCCATTCTCAATTCTTCTTAGCTTCTTCCTATGTAGATGGTTCTTTAGATTTTGATTCATGTCCTATGTAAATTGAATGCTTAGGGACTAAAGAGGTGTCGTAACCATACTTTTCTGGCTTTTTTGTCTCTCTAGTAGAACGTCTTATAGTCTAGTGAGACAATTCCACTGCATCTCACATCTCCTACACTTTGGCTTTGCCTTTGGAGTTCAAGAATTGATTTCCTTGCTTGGGGTCTTCTGGTCATCATCAGAGTCACTTGACACTGCAAGTGTATGCTCATTCCTCTTTGACAATGTTGGAAATTCTTCCTCTAGGTCATAGGGAGGTTTGATTTTCCTGTAGTCATCTTAAAAACAAGATTTTTTTTGTCAAACACAACATCTATACTTACAATAAAACCTTTTTTACTTGTATTATATAGCCTATAACCTTTCTAATTAAGTTCATCTAATAAATATGCATTTCTCTACCTTTGGATCTAATTTTCCTATGATTTGTGAATGTATGTGTGCATACTCTATGCAGCCAAAGATTCTGCAACGATCAAGGCTAGGTCTTCTTTGATTCCATGCTTCATAAGGTGTCATCCCATCTAATTCTTTTGATGGGAGCCTATTGAGTAGATAGGTGGCTATGGACACAGCCTCTACCCATAAGTAGTTGGGCAACTTCTTCTCATTCAACATTGACCTTGCAACCTTCACTATGGCTCTATTTCTTCTGCCACTCCATTTTACTCAGGGGTATATCTGGTTGTAACCTCTCTATCAATTCCTCTCTCTTGCAGATAAGAATCAAATTCATGGGAGAAATATTCTCCCCCTCCATCTGATCTGAGCTTCTTCAAGGTCTTACCTGTTTGATTCTCTACAACTGCTAGATATTTCTTAAAATATGAGGACACTTCATCTTTATGCTTCATTAACTATAGTATTGTCCATCTGCTACAATCATCAATGAATGACACATAATACCTCAATCTAGAGATTGAAGGCTCCTTTTTTGGTCCTCATACATCTGTATGGACTAGCTTCAATACATATCTATGAATGTATCCCTTCTTTGTGAATGGTTGTTAGTGCGACTTTCCAAATTGACAAGCACTACATTTGTATATCATGTGTTGTTTGGATATGTTTGGTAGACCAAGCACACTCTAATCCCTACTGATTTTCTTCAGAGCCCTTTCACCTATATGAGCTAACCTCTTGTGCCAAATTTCCAACTCTTAAAGGTTTCGACTACCATAATTGAATAATGCAATGTTTATAGTATCTTGGAGCTCAAATTAAATAGTCTACTTGAATTTTCTTCTCTTTCTATCATCTTGAATCCTTGATGTGGATTCTCAACAAATGCTCCATTCTTTGTGAATCTGACCTGCAATCCTTTTTCAACAATCTGACCTTCACTTATGAGGTTTTTGGTGATATTTGACACATACAATACCTTGCTCAATAGGTTCATATTTCCTTTCTAAAGTCTTCAACATTGCATATCTTCTCAATTGGTTGTCTTGTGTCATCTCCTATTTGGACTTCATGTCTATTCCTTGGATCTTCCAAGTCTCAGAGTAGAGGTACATTGCCTACTACATGATTTCAGCAACCTGAGTCTATATAGACTACATGCTCATGTGTTTTACCTTGTTTCATGTCATGTTCATCAGAAGTAATGAATCGTCTTGAGCTTGATCATTTGAATAGTTGTTCTAGTCCCTTTTTCCTTTGAGTGCTCCTTGATAATTATTTTTTTGTATGAGTTGTTGTTGTTTTTGTAACCATTGTTGTTGTTGAATCTACCTCTTGAGCATCCATAGCCTCCTCTGTTGTAACCTCTTCCTCTTTGGTTTCTAGGATTCCTGAAACAATTCTCAATAGTGTGAATGGTTAAGCCACATATGGAACATGGAGAGGAGAGTTCTCCCCCTACCTTGTGTTCCTCCTCTACCTCTTCCTCTTGAGCCTCTACCTCTATATGCAATTTTTTTTTGAGAGGTGCTAGCTTCATCGTCATACTTTTTACCTTCACCTTTGCTATCTGTATTCTTGTTCTTATTTGTGTAGAGAGAAAAAGAACAATTGTCCCATGAGGGTATTGAATTTAGCAACCTGCATGTCCATGTAGAGATCCATAACTATGGTGAAAGCCTCCCATTTGTCATTTGCCTTTATTGGATTGATCACTTGCCTTACTATCTGCTCTTCATCAATAATTTATCCAATGCTTCCAAGTTGATATGCTATGTTCTTAATTTTGGTAATAAAACCAGACACACTTTGCTTGGACATCTTCTTGAGTGTGGTGAACTCCAACCATACTTGATTCTTTCTTGCCTTGGTGCTTGATGAAAAGAATGCATCAAGAGCATTCCAAGTCTCTTATGAATTCTTGCAACTCTTGATGTGTGAAAGTAAAAAATCAGAGATTGATTTAAGAATATATGACCTTGCAGAGCATCCTCTGAGCACCATGTGGTTAACCTCTCTTCTTCTTCTTGAGTTGCTTGTCCTTTGCTTCTAAGGATTGGGATAATCTCATTTCCAGATATGTAAGCATAGAGGTTTCTCCCTTGAAGATAAGCTTCCATTCTAACTAACCAAGCTGAGTAGTTACCTTTATCCAATTTTTCTATGGATGAAGGAAATGCTTCTTCCATGTTGATTTGTTAGTGCTCTGATACCACTGTGAGGAGATGGATAGGTA
>CM035410.1:138525917-138545917 GCA_020310875.1 Ceratopteris richardii | reverse complement strand
TAGTGGCAAGAATAGTAGTATTAGTAATATTAATAATGTTGTAGTTATTGTAGTTTGAGTAGTAGGAGTAGATTTAGTAGTTATTATGTTAGTTAAAATAATTATTTGCTTATTTGTGTTATAGTTGGATTAGGAGTAGTAGTATAAAAATGGTAATAATAAAATTGATAGTAAAAATAAATCAAAACTATGATATGCCAATGATAATGGAAGGAAAAAAAGGAAGAAAAAAGGGAAAATACAATTTACTACTCCGAATGTGTTTTTATGACAATGGTGCATTTCTCCAAAACTACTATAGTTGTATTTAAAGATTTAGGGATCGTCAATAAATTTTTATATAGCTTCAAGATCCAAGATCAACCATCCAAAATCTGCATGTGGAGTTACCATAACAATAAGTTGATTAGGCAAGAAGTCTTGAACACCGCCTTAGTTTGAAATATGAAGTACACTAGGGCATTATCAAAAGAAGAATTGAACATTGGGGGAAGGTAAGAGCTATGACCTCTTTTGTATAGAATTTATCCTTATAGCAAAGGCATATTGTGGGATGATGGTAACATGGTGGAAGACATTATATGGACTAAAGAAAGCCCCAAGGGCTTGGAATGAGAGGTTAGTGGATTATTTATCAAGCTTTTGATATAAATAAAGTATTGCAGATCCATCACTTTAAATGAAGAAGCAAGGAGACAAGACGATATACAAATGCATCTATGTGAATGATTTGATCATCACAAGAATTGATATTGCACGTATTAAAATATCAAATCAAAGTTATGAAGGGAGTTCAAGATCTATAATCTTGGAACACTAAAGCACTTCTTGGGAATAGAGGTAATCTATACACACAATTGTATCTTCTTGATTTAAAGAAAATACTTGCTAGATGCGCTATATAGTTTTGGTATGAGTGGTTGTAAGCAACTTTCTCAGCCTATGGAGCCCAATTTCAAGTTGGTTTTAGGTCAAGGAGAGGATATACAAGATATTACACTATATAGAAGCATAATTGGTTCATTAATTTATCCTACATTCCCTAGAATTGCTCTTGCATATGTAGTAGGTGTACTCTCTCATTCTGTCCATGCACCCACTCATGATGATCTTATGGAAATAATAAAAGTGCTTAGATACATCAAGCAAACCAGCAACCAAGGTCCTTTTTACTCTTATGATGGTGATCTAAGTGTTAGTATATGATCAATGTCTACCCCTCATGATTGTATGCACATTTTGTAAGGCCCCCGTTATGAGGAGAAGCCAAGCGTGCATTACCCAATTGATGGGAATCCCAACTTGCATGTTGGATGAAGGTCATATTGGACCATGTAAGGTATTGTAAGGAAAGGGAGTTACTAGGATCCCCAATTGGGGGGTCCAGGGCAGCGGGGAGCAGCCCCAGCTGGGGGGTCCAAGGGGGCCAGCGGGCCCCCTAGCTGGGGGGTACCAAGGGGCCAGTGGGCCCCTTGGTGGGGGTCCGGGGGCAGCACCCCCGGCGTGACGGTAAAGGGAATATTCCATAGAATATTCCCTGTCAGAGTCAGAAATCATTTATATTTGCTAGGTCGGTTCACCCGGTCTAAGCCGTGTATGGCAATTACGCGGGCGGTGGCCGCCCACGCTCTACCGCCCATGTATAGCCGTCCACGGAAGGCCACCCATGATCCTATATATACATGACTTCTGCACTACCTGAGACATCAAGTTGAGCCAGCATAGCTCTACCTTGTATCTCCCTATATAGAGTTGTCTAGATCGCCATTTAAGCTCTACCTTGAGAGCGCACGGGTGGACAACGCCATCATCTTTGAACTTGCTGCTAGTAGAAAATTGTTGAGATTCTCCTATATCTGTTATCTTCTCTACTATCGCTCCTGTGTTATATTGCGTAAATATTGTCTTTCATGGTATCAGAGCTGTAAGGTTCGAATAGCTTGAGAAGTATCATTATTTTAGCCTACTAGCAAACTAGAATATCAGTAGATTATTCGAGTGATTACATGATGGCTTCATCGTCAAACGCTAGTCTTGGTGCTTCAGCTAATGTTAATGCTGCACCTATTCGAATTCGTCCACCTGCATTCATTGAAGGGAAGCTGTATGGAACCAACTATACACTCTGGAAGTTCAAAATTTCTGCAATTTTGGACTCTTATGAATTACTTGACACTGTCATGGGACCAATGGGATTGGATCCAGAGCCTATACCAGTTGAAGATCCAGCAAATTCAAGATTGATGATTCAGCCAGATCCAGATCTTCTACGAGCTTGGAAGAGACGGAATGCTGATGCATTATGTGCGATTGTCACTAGTGTAAGTGATTCTGTGCTTACTTTAGTTCAACATACTACTAAAGCACATGAGGCTTGGGGCATATTGGCTCAACAATATGAGACCAAGAACCACACTAGGATACAAAATTTAGAAAATCAGTTGGCAAATGAAAAGCATTCTGATTCTGAAAAGGCTGAAGATTTTATCAAACGGATAAAGCATCTTCAAGATCAATTGGCTGCAGTTGGTGTTGTTATAACACCAGAAGAGCTGGCTCGAAGATCTGTACGTGTTCTTCCAGCAAAGTATGATGGATTAGTAACAGCCCTTAACACTCAGGTAAGGCCAACTTCTCTTACATTTGAAGAGTTTTGTGTGATGCTTTTAGAAGAAGAGATGCGGCTGAAGAATCGGCAAAGTACAACTAATGTTGCATTCTCAACAAATGCAAAAGGTAAAGGCTCTTCTAAGGGGTCAAAGAAGAAGCCAAAGAAGAAAAAGTTCACAGGAAGTTGCTTCTATTGTGAAAAGAAAGGCCATGCCATCAAGGATTGCAGAAAGAAGCAAGCTGATGAACGGAATGGGACTGTAAAATCATCATGGAAGAACAAAGAGTCTGCAAACAACACAAAGCTGGAACTTTGGGTAGCTATTCAAGAGGTATGTTCATCTGCTCAAGCTCGTGTTGATGAGCCATGGATTTTAGATAGTGGAGCTTCTCACCATATGACCAGTAAAAAGGATTGGTATAGTTCCCTAGTGCCTCTGTGGGAATCCATCAATGTAGTGGTGGGAAATGACTCCAAGTGTCCAGCTGAAGGAACTGGAACCATCTCTTTTATCACTTCTCCAGCTGTTGAGAAAAAGTTATCCGATGTTCTCTATGTACCTACACTCAAAAGAAATTTGTTGTCAGTTTCTGCAATAACGGATCGTGGACTCGAAGTTCACTTCAATAAGAGTGGTGCGGAAATCATGGATTCATCAGGTAATGTTGTAGGTAAAGGCATACGACGGGATAACTTGTATGAGTTAAGTGCTTTAACTGCTACAGAAGATAAAGATGTAAGCAGGTTATGGCACCAAGGATTTGGGCATCTCGGATTTGCAATTTTGAAGGAGATGCAATGAACAGGGATGGTTGCTCATTTGCCTGCATTTTCAGAGTTGCAGGAACCTTGTGAAGCTTGTATGATGGGCAAGCAACAACAAAAGGCATTTCCAAGAGAGACCAGCAATCGATCTCAAGCTCCTCTAGAGTTGGTACATGCTGATCTCTGTGGTAAAATGTCTACACCTGCTTTAGGAGGATCTTTCTACTTCTTGCTGTTAGTCGACGATTATAGTAGAAAGATGTGGGTTTATTTCATTCGAGAGAAGGCTGATAATTTTGAAAAATTTAAAGCGTGGCATAAGTATGTAGAAAATGAATCAGGAAGGAAACTGAAGAAATTTAGAACAGATAAAGGAGGTGAATTCTTGTCAACAGAATTCAACAATTACTGTAAGGAGCATGGTGTGAAAAGGCAACTTACCACAGCTCATACACCTCAACAAAATGGCGTTGTTGAGCGCAGGAACATGACAGTAGTTGAAATGGCTCGTTGTATGTTAAAGGCTCAAGACATACCTGATTCATTCTGGGCAGAAGCAATCATACAACAGTCTACATCCTCAATCGAAGCTACACGAAAGCTCTGAAGGGGATGACTCCTCAAGAAGCATATTTTGGTAAAAAGCCTTCAGTTTTGCATTTCAGAATTTTTGGTTGTTTCTGTTATGCACATATTCCTGATTCAACAAGATCAAAGTTGGATTCAAAAAGCAAAAAGTGTGTCTTCCTAGGATATAGTGAAGAGTCTAAAGCATACAGGTTGTGGGATCCTGAGGCAAGGAAGATTTTTGTCAGCCGAGATGTGGTGTTTGATGAACGACCACACTTAGTATAAGATAAAGGTAAATCTACTATCTCATCAAACGGAGAAATATCTCACCTTGTGCCTATCAAAAGACAGGTTAAAGTTGAGGAGGAGGAAATATCTGATGGAGAAATTTCCTCAGTAAAAGGCCAACCAGTTGTAGCTGCACAGCGTAAGCCACTACCAAAGTGGGCACAACAGCTCTTTGATGATCACAATCCACATGTAGATGTACCAGAATCATCATCGGATGGATTACGAAGATCAAAGAGAATAGAGGAGCAAAGAAGAGCCTCAGAACACATTGTTAACATGGCTCTAATCGCAGATATCATGGGCTCGATAAAGGAACCTACCACCATTGAAGAAGCCCTTGATGATCCATGAGGCAATCTGGTTAAGGAGAATTCTTGCAGATCTAGGCTTTCCATCAAATATGGTGACTGTACTCAAGTGTGATAATCAAAGTTGTATGGCTATTGCAAAGAACCCAGGATTTCATGCTCGCACCAAGCACATAGAAGTACAGTACCATTACATTCGTGAGCTAATTGAAGATGAAATTATGGAGCTAGAATATTGTCTAACAGAGGCAAATTGTGCTGACATATTCACTAAAGCACTTGGAAGAGAGCAACTCAACAGACATCTTCAAAAGATGGGCATAGGACCAAAACCTACTTGATTTTTCATCGGTAAACATTGAGGGGGGGGGTGTTAGTATATGATCAATGTCTACCCCTCATGATTGTATGCACATTTTGTAAGGCCCCCGTTATGAGGAGAAGCCAAGCGTGCATTACCCAATTGATGGGAATCCCAACTTGCATGTTGGATGAAGATCATATTGGACCATGTAAGGTATTGTAAGGAAAGGGAGTTACCAGGATCCCCTGTAAGGAAAGGGAGTTACCAGGGAGTTACCAGGAAAGGGAGTTACCATGTAAGGTATTGTAAGGTAAGGGAATCCCCGGCATGACGGTAAAAGGAATATTCCATAGAATATTCCCTGTCAGAGTCAGAAATCATTTATATTTGGTAGGTCGGTTCAACCGGTCTAAGCCGTGTATGGCAATTACGCGGGCGGTGGCCGCCCACGCTCTACCACCCATGTATAGCTGTCCACGGAAGGCCACCCATGATCCTATATATACATGACTTCTGCACTACCTGAGACATCAAGTTGAGCCAGCATACCTCTACCTTGTATCTCCCTATCTAAAGTTGTCTAAATCGCCATTTAAGCTCTACCTTGAGAGCGCACGGGTGGACCGCCATCATCTTTGTACTTGCTGCTAGTAGAAAATTGTTGAGATTCTCCTATATCTGTTATCTTCTCTGCTATCGCTCCTGTGTTATATTGCATAAATATTGTCTTTCACTAAGTGTGAGAGGATATAGTGATGCTAATTGAGCAAGTAGCAAAGATAAATGAAGGAGTACATCAGGTTATGTTTTCATGAAAGGTACAAAAGTGATCTCATGGATCTCCAAAAAGAAACCTACTGTTGGAGCCTCAGAACAGAGGTTTAGCATTGGTTACATGTGAGCTATTATGTCTTAAGAAGCTAGTTAAGGACCTAGAAGTGGATGTGGAGGAGTTTCCTTTTTTTGGACATAAAATCTCAAGCATCTATCTAGCTAACAATCCCATGTTTCATGCAAGGAGCAAGCACACAGAGGTTCATTACCACTTTATTAGAGAAGATTTGGTGTCAAAGGAGCTAGATATAAGGTATGTCAACACTAAATTGCAAGTTGCAGACATGATGACAAAGTTTCTTGAAGGTTCAAATCTTAGAGGATTCAAGGAAGCAATCAACATAAGAGACATAGGATGAAGCAACGAGGGAACATGACTTGATCTTGATGGGGAGTGTTGGAAGTGAAGTAGCATTTGAAGCTCAAGAATATGGGAGCATGCCCCAAGGATTTTGGTTAAAACTTACCTTTTATATTCACTCTATCATATAAGGAATATTTATTTACATTGACAAAGGAATCCCATCTACTAGGATGGCACAAGTAATCTCTTCATACTGACCAACTCAACTTGGAAAAGAGAACCTTCCTCTCATCTTTGATGCCATGGTTATAATTTCTTTATTGCATTTTACATTATTCTGGCCCCACTCATGTTAGTCCAACTCTGATGTATGATGGCAAGACCACATCCTTTTTTATAACTTGCATAGCTTCGTTGACTTTGGTACGAGGATATAAATTATAAAAATATAATGTACATCACAAATGCATGGTATGGACATAGAAATCGGCTCTCTCTCTCTCTCTCCCTCTCTCTATCTATATATATATATATATATATATATATATATATATATATATATATATATATATATATATATATATATATATATATATATATATATATATATATATATATATATATATTGGAGATTCTCTAATTTCCTAATGCTGAAAAAATAGTGAGGAAAGTGTACCATTAGATATTTATTAATAATTAAAGTAGAGAATGTATCTCTTCTACATAATTATTATAAGGGATAGATAGGGATTCTACTTTTTCTCTTTAGGTAATAAAAATAGTGTATCCTTTTGACATGCGAAGCTTACTTTATTGAATAATCAATGGAGCATATAGGTAGACAAAGGTAGCACATGATAACATGATAACATGGTAACGTAAAAGATAGCACATGGTAACATGGTGAATAGATAACATATATTAATTCTCTATGTTGCATGGTGGATAATGCTCAAAGTTAAGTTGCATTTCAAGCTCAAGACTATGGAAACATGCCCAACACTTCCCCTTCCAAATCATCCAAAATCTAAGGAGGATGATTCCCACAAGTTGGAGGCATCAAATCATGTCAACAATGTAAATATTCTGATTAGAGAAGAAGTAGGTCACCTCTTGATGTGATTGGACCTCATGTTTTGACATGTATATGATTTTGATTGGTTAAAGAGGTTAGTATGTGATCTTTAAAACATCTAATGAGTTGTAATATGACTTAGAGTCATGGGAATATGTGCCAATTTGCCATTGTGCTTAAGCACACCCCCTACTAGTTGTTCTCTACATATTTTGTAGAGATTTCATTTTTCCCACTTTAGTTATCTAGATGATCTTGGGAGACCCCTTATTCTTGTAATTGTTGTTTCTCCTTCATCAAAAATTTATTGCTAGTAATTTCTTTGTTGTTTGAATGCTTAAAATTGCTACTTTGAGTGATATAAATCTGAGGATCAATTCCCACATAGATTCAAAGCAATGTCCAAGAGAGTGTCTGTGTAGTTAGTTAAAACTCTATGAAGAGATCAAGTAGGTTTGATTCAGCTCGTTGAGGCATCATTGAGTATCCAAATGAAGTCATTTTACTCTCATTGGAAAGAAAACTAAGTCTGATTCCAGTATGTAAATTATTTTTTCATTGGGTTCATGTACAAAGAGAAACATAGAAAACACAGAGCCCATGTCTAAGAAATCAAAATCCTAGGAGGGTTCATTTGTTTTGTTGTGCATGTAGGAGTGTTTATCCTAAAAAAATGGTATCATAGCTATAAGTGGAGTATCAAGAAGAGAATAAGGAGCTGCTAAAGTGAAGTAAATGTCTCATAAAAGTTTTAAGAGAAGAAGCAAAGAACGCGCACATCAACAACAAGGAGAAGAGAACAAGTCATCAAATCAAAGATGAAACTTCATCAACAGGAGTAGCTCTATTTTTTGGGGTACAATCCATCTTTTCCAACTTCATTGCATCAAGGGGGAGGCTCAAAAGAGCTACAAAGCATCATGGTTGATCCCAATGGTCAGATGGAGAAGTTCAAAAATGGAATCTACAAACCATGGTGATTTAGAATAAGCAATTGTTTGATGGGGAAAGGTTTTGTGAGGACTTGTGAGTGGTGGAGGTCCAAAAACCTATATACATGGGTTAAATTCAACCAATTACTAGAGAAGAGAAGTACGAAAGTAGGATGAAAGGGAAAAAAGAGTCATTTTCATTTTATCTCACAATATTAGCAATTCCATGATAGGACATATTCAAGATTTGGATACATCAAAGAAGGTGTGTCAGTGCTTGGAGAAATTATAATCCACCTCCACAAAAACTACGAGAATTTAGCTTAGGAGTGAGCTACATAATCTCAAGAAAGGTGCCATTCAAAGGTACTAATGATTACATATTAAAGGTTAAAGAGCTTGTAGATGCACTAGAGTCAATCGGTTGTGCCCTAGATGATGATGATCTTGTAGCCCACACCCTAAATGGACTTACGGATGATGAAAAAGTGAGGGCATTTGAAAGAAACTTGGAGAAGCTTGTAAAAGGTAGAAAAGTGCATTTCAAAGTGTTTGGTCCAACCAACCCGCACAAGACCAGCCCTTAAGCTTATGGAGACTCAAATAGACCTTAATGGCATGGGATAAGTGCAAAGAAATGCAGTATGTACTTTGGAGCATCAAGGAGAATGAGTCGATACAAAACAGATAGGTTCGCACATCGACTAGCTCAACAAACTTACTCTCTTTGGAAGAGACAATGAGATTCAAATCCCCATAGCGACCAGCATGATTACAATTATAAAAAATACTTTCATGGGAGTGATACACATAGGGTTGAGTGTATAGAAAGCACAAAAGTATAAGGAACAAGAAAAATATGCTATAGGAATGGATCAGACACTCAACGGTGGTACCTCCTATTTTTCAGGTATACGTAGAGATTGCTCATCCAGCTCAGTGGAGGCTCTAGAGGTATGACTAGTAGAACTATCAGAGTCTTTATAGAGTTTGGATAGTCCTAACTCCTCACCCAAGTTGTCTTCTATGTCAATGCAGGTCCGCACACACTCTTCTATGCTTCTAGGCTCTTTCAAGTACACATATGATCTTAACTTGGTACTTAGTAAGCCATCTAAAAACAAAGCCACTTGTTTGGCTAGTGTGGGTAACTCTGGAGAAGGGCATCTTTCTAAATACTGTCTGAACCTTCTTCTTGCTAGTCGCAATGTTTCTTGGGGTGTTTGCTTGAAGCTGTGGATCAAGGATGATGTGTTATGCCTGATACCACTCTTGGAAAATTCTACAATGAATTCGTCTAGCAGTTGACCTATATTGCGATAGTTGCGACTACTCATTGGTTGAAGCCAAGCTAAGGCAGTGCCCTTCAGAGTCAAACCAAATGCCTCATACTGGGTGAACAAATCCTCAACCTGTTCAGCTCTTAACACTTGTCTGAACTCGGCCACATGATCATAAGGATCTCCTGTCCCGTCAAAATAATTCTTCATTTCCTTGATCACTTGAGTGGGTCTAAGGGTTCTTGGTTGCTCTCGGGGTCTAGGCAATGGAAAATCAGGTTCTTCTCTTTGTTGCCTATGTGTTTGATATCTCTCTCTTTCAGGTCTTTCATTTTCAAATCCTGATCTATTTCTACCCACAATGTGTGCAAAACTTACCTCAGGTCTCTCTCTAGTTCTTTCTCTCTGGGCTTCATGAGCTTGGGATGTTCCTACTCCTTGGAGGCCATGGGAAACATTGGATCTTGGTGAAGGGAAAATCAATTCACTCTTCCAAGTATATGCATGTCTATCATGTTCTGTTACCAAGAGCATTTTCTCTGATGTGTTATCTAGGTAGACAACTTTGCCTGGTGTCTCTGGATCCTTGAACTCGTAGATGATGACTATGCCCAATTGGCTAGGTTGATCTAGCTTGAATCTCCAAAAGGCTTCTTCGATTTCTCTATTCAAGAATAGTTCTATGCTTTTGTTGTCTTGAGGGATCTAATCTGGAGTGAGCACTCTGGTCAAAACTGACTTACCTCTAGGAGTCTGGGGTCCTTGTCCTACATTTCCTTGTTCTAGGTCTCCTATCTCATTCTCAAGAATGATATTTCCTAACTCATCTGTCCTATCAGGTATGTTGGTGACCACATATATGGTTCCTTCCTTATCAATGTATGAACCCTCTTCGAACTTGAGTACTGGGTGTTCAAGTCCCATGGGTTGATCTGGATTTTTGAGTTGGACCACTGATCGCCTCAGGCCATCCTCATAGATGCGAGCACCTAATCAGTTGGTCTGAATATATTCCAACTGTGTCTTATATGGACCCTCTGGTGTTTGTAGGTAGGCAGTTTCTGAGCCCCTTGCAGGTTACCCCATGCTAAAAGACATTTCTGAATCACTTGTGTCTGAACTTAGTACGTAAGGATGACCACTTAGTTGTTGTGCCCAAGACTTAGCTGTATGGTTGATACTAGCCTCAGAAGATCTAAGGCTTTGTTTATCCTTGCATAGGTGTCTACCAAATCTCAGGTTCATAAGCTTTGGTTAAGAGTCCAAAATTTCCCCTTGGTATGGTTCAAAACCCTTTGGAGTCCCCTTGGGTTCCTAGTCCCACTTGAGGGTCAACTTCGAATTATCCTATCTAAAAATCAACACACTATTCTTATAAAAACAGCTGAGGCTGTGTAGGATTCGAAACGAGCTTTCCAACAAGCTATAGAGCTCAAAAACTGGACTTTTGATGAAAACGTTATGTCAAATCAGGCTCTTGGGGGTCAAAACAGGCAAACAGGACCTTTTGGAAAAATCACGATTTTGTGTGAAATTCACGATTTCGGGGGGTCTGAAAATCGCGATGCTGGACTCTTATGAAAATCGTGATTCTGACGGATCATGAAAATCGTGATGCTGAGCAACCACAAAAATCAGGATTTTGTGAAATCATGAAAATCGCGATGTTGAGCACCTACGAAAATCGCGATTATGAGGGATCATGAAAATCGCGATGCTTGACTCTTATGAAAATCGCGATTATGAGGGATCATGAAAATCGTGATGCTGAGCAACCACAAAAATTACGATTTTGTGAAATCATGAAAATCGCGATGCTGAGCACCTATGAAAAATCACGATTATGAACAACCCCAAAAATGGCAATTTTGAGAGAGAATCATGAAAAACACGATTCTGATAGAAAATCGTGTTTTTGGCCTGAAAATCGCGATTTTGAGAATGACCAAAAAATCGCGATTTTGATTGAAAATCGTGTTTCCTAAAAATCATGTTTTTGAAAATCGTGTTTTGAAAATCGCGATTTTGTACCTTAGTGAAAATCGTGTTTTCGAAAATCACGATTGCCAACAGAGAATCGTGTTTGATCACAATCGTGTTTTTGGCTGAAAATCGTGATTTGTAAGAATCGCGATTTTGAGCCCACTGAAAATCGTGTTTTCTCAAAGTCTTGTTTTTACTTGAAAATCGTGATTTTGGCTGAGAATCGTGTTTTTGCTCAGAATCGTATTTTTTGAGAATCACCAAAAAAAATCACACTTCTGAGGGTGACCAAAGAATCGTGTTTTTGAAAAACTTAGAGAATTGTGATTTTGAGCACAACTAGAGAATCGTGATTCTGAGAATGGCCTAAGAATCGTGTTTCCTTCAGAGAGCTTTTAGGCGGGAAATAGAAAATCGTGATTTTCAAAAAAATTTGAATTTCTCACAAAATCGTGACTTTCATCACAGAATCGTGTTTTTTGGTAGGAACTTTGAATTTTTGAGCGCCGAGCAATGGCAAGCTCCGTATGTGCAGAAAATCATGAAAAAACACAGGCGCTTGCTCTCCCTTGCACTTCCTAACTCCTTCCCACACAATAATGCATGAAATATGGTATGAAAATGGTGAAAATGCACTAAAAAAACAAGAAATTTTTATGAAGATGAAGATGGATGAAGATGGAGATGATGATGATGATGAAGATGGAGAAGAAAAATCAGAAAAATAACAGAAATGACAGTTCTTTTTACCTTCCAGCATCGCAAATCTACGATCTTACCATCACAATGCTCGTCCTTGAAGCTCTCTCCCTGGCAACGGCGCCAAAATTTGGTGTAGCTCAAGCGTAAGCACCACCTCCTTTACTTGTCAATCCGCGGAGACGTGAGGACTGGTATGAAGACCACGAGAAAGTGAAGGCACAAGTCCATGAGTGAAAGCACACAAACATGCATACACATACACACACGCGTGCACAAGGTAAGATCAAAGAGAGGAACAATGGAAAGTTTTGATTGCCAAAAGAGTTCTCTTACAAAGCTCTATTCTCTAACAAGATAACCCCAAAAATGAGCTCTCTAGCTCTTTTTATAGTTTTTGGAATAGTTTTGGCCCTGTCCAGACCTAGTGTCCGGCCTAGTTAAAAATTAGGTTCCAGGGCTTATTTGAGGGCTCAAACGAAGTCTAAAAATTATGAAAATTGGTAGGATGATACTTCTAATACTCCTCAAGATCAAGGACTCCTCGGCTTGAACAAAATGGAGCTATAAAAATATAAAATGGTATTTACAATGGTTTTTAGTGATGAAAATCACTATTTTTGTAGGGGATTCTTATGAAAATTTGACATGTACTTCTTGGAGCTCCCTACTTGCTCCTTCTTCTTTTATGTACACTTCTTTGATGCACTTCCATGCTTTGTGCTTGAGCTTGAGTTCCAACAACAAGGCTTGTTGACTAAGTATAGTAGGGCTTGATGATCGATGAAGAATTTGAATTTGTTTACCAATAGGTAGTGTCGAAACTTCTTCACTGCGTACACCATCCCTAAACCCTCTCCCTCCGTCATGGTATAATTGTGTTCTGCTTGATTTAATTGTCTACTGGCATAGGCTATAGGGTGGTCTAACTTTCATGTATCTTCTGGCTGCACTAAGATGCACCTAATGGAAAAGTTGGAAGCATCCATGTGAATATGAAATGGTTTGTTCTAATCAAGAACTCTAAGGATTGGTGCTGAACTCAAGCGACTCTTCAATTCGTTGAAGGCCTTTTCACATTCTTTAGTCCAAATAAACTGAGATAGTAATGCATAAAGGGGCCTAGCAATTATGGCATACATGTGGATAAACCTACGGTAATATCCGCAATGTCCCATAAATGCTTGCACTTCTTTAGCAGTTTTTGGTCTAGGCAAATCCAGATTCACTTTGATTTTGTCTTCATCTGTGGAAATTCCATTTTTAGAGACAATGTGCCCTAATATCTTTCCTTGTCGAACCATGAAGACACACTTTTTTGGATTAAGGCAAACTCTATAGTGTCTACATTTGGCAAAAAAATTTCTTAGTTCTAGGATATGTGTTGATCGTATGGTTGAATAAATGCACAAGTTGTCCACATATACCTCCATGCTCTTCCTTAAGAATTCCTTGAACATGTGACACATCAACCTTTGAAAAGTGACTGGGGCATCAGTTAGACCAAAAGGCATAACCCTAAATGTGTACACTCCCCATTCGGTTGCAAAGGCTGTCTTATGTTGGTCCTCAAGAGAATTGCTACCTGATTATACCCTGAAAAGCCGTCCAGAAAACTATAGACTACCTTTCCTTCAACCCTTTCCAAAAACTGATCAGTGATAGGTAATGGGTAACTATCTCGTATGGTGGCAACGTTTACTTTCTTCAAGATAATACATACCCTTAACTTGCCATTCTTTTTAGGCACGACCACCAAAGGTGATACCCATTTTCTGTGTTCAATCTCATTAATGAAGCCTGCGTCCAACAACTTATCCATCTCCTCCTTAATTTTTGCTGAGTAAACATCATTATATGTGTATGGTCTTTGTTTGGAAGGTTTGGCTTCTGATGTCATAGAATGGGCACAAATAGAGGGATCTACTCACTTTTAAATCCTTATATGTCCAAGCAAAGACATCCCTATATTCTCTTATGAGTCATATTAACTCTTGTTCTTCCTCCAATGAGACATCATGTCCTATAAAATTACATCGATCTTCTCCTTCCTCCAAAGTTACTACTATTTTCTTGGTCTGTTCTTTGTTGTCATATGCTATTCCTGGTTGTGCTTCCCGTTTTGGCATTTGAATAGCAATCTTCCTCTCTTCTACCTCATATTTTTTGAAGTGGGCAGGCCCTTCAAATTGGTCTTGAGGCTTGTTTTCTCCTTCTTTGTTTTCTTGGTCTAATTCGAGTTCTTCTCCTTGTGTCGTTCCTTGATTCAACCCATTAGTTATGACACTTACTCTTTGATTTTCACTTTCTACCTCAATTTGTTCCTGCTCCATTTCAATGCTCTCATAATCCTCCTTCCATTCTTTTTCAATTATCTCTCCTTCTTCTGCTTCTTGGAGAACAACTACATATAAACTTACATCATATCCTTCCTCGTCAATGCATTCATTCATGGTTATTACCTCTTCATTTACACATACATCAAGAGTGGCTAAAATCTCCATCCAACCATGAGGATTGAATTCTTCATCTAGGAATATTTGGGGCATGTACGCTGGATCTTGTACACATCTAGCAACTCGCTGCCTTTGCGGCCATCCTTTCTTCCTTTCCTCTTCCTTTTTTGCTGCCTGACATATCCATAGATGAGTGTCTTCGTTCATCCATGATTGGTCACTTGAACCTATACTGTGAATCGATTGATCGTCCTCCTCCTTATGAATCAGATTCCATTGTAAGGGGGGAACATCTTGATATGTATAGGTATGGATATTTATCCTTGTCGTGGTTCCTTCATGCTGCAAGTATACCACGTCTTTTCCCCAATCTTGCACTACCTTGAGCTGTCTCATGAAAGGTCTTCCGAGTATCATCTCATAATTGCTAGCCTTTTCAAATTGACAGATTTTGTAGGAGCTTGCTTAAAACTATGGATTAATGAGGAAGAGTTGTTTTTTATTCCAGACTTGGTGAATTCGTCAATCAATTCTTGATAGACTTGTTCCATGTTTTGAAAGTTATTAGGGTCTAATGGCTGGAACCATGCTAAAGTTGTGTCGGTTCAGTCCAAAGGATTCATATTGAATCAATAAGTCTTCCACTTGTTCAACTCTTATTACTTGCTTGAATTCAGGTGGTTGTAAGGTCACTAGAGCCATCATAGTGGTTTCTCATGCATTTGGCAACTTGGATCAGTCTTAACCTTCTTCCTGGTTCAGGTGGTCTAGGCATTACAAGGAATACTGGTCGTCCTATTGGTATTCATGGTCCTCTTCCGATTGGTGGTCTTTCCTAAACAAGGATTCTAATCCTTGGTTCTACATGTGCAGGTGGTCGATAATTTGGATTATTTCCCGGTGTAGCAAACTACACACGGGGCCTAACTGGGATGTGTGTTTGTTGTGTTTGTCCTGAATGTTGATATGAATTATCTTGATAGGTTCCTTGGGGATTTTGTGAAGTCGTGGCTGGATCCCGAGGAGGGAACAATGGGATGTTTTGATATTTCAACCCAGCTCTTTCTAATTCCGTTCAAGTCCAGTACCTCCTCTGGTTTTTGTCCAAATATGTAATAATAGTGGGGAATTCAGGGTCTTGTAACTCATAGATGGTGGTTGGGTTGGTGGCTTCTTCCCACAATGAAGAGTGTGCTCTTAGAAGATGTTCCATTCCGTTGACTAAATAGATATCCATTAGGGAATCATCTTGGGGAACTTGGTCTCCTCGCCACACCCTAATCACAATGGATTTCCCTCTAGGTGTAGACACCTGTTCTTCATGTCCCTCTTCACTAAGGGTGTGGGCATTGCATTCCTCTCCCTGTTCGTTGATGTTTTTAGGATGTTCCATGACTACGTACTAAATATCCCTTTGTCCATGTAGAATCCTCGTGCATACTTAACAGCTAGCCTAGGTACTATGTAAGCATCTGTAGCTTTCTTCAGCCTAGCCACTGATCTATTTAGCCCATCTAAGTAGATGGGTAAACCCATTGGTGTTCACATTTTCTAAAGATGTTCGATATTCACCCGCAATAATTGACATCATGCCAATTATTGGTATGGAATTCTGCATGCTTCTAAGGCCATAAGAGTTTCCTCCTCAGACTCACTCAAGGTTTCATAGTAGTGTGAACGACTACTTGATTCAGCTACACTTCCCACTGAAGAGATCACACCTCTTCGGCTCCCTAGGGTTCTTTTGGATCTTAGGTTCATTCACTTAAAAACTCTCATCTCGTTTTAACCAACTCCTAGCTCCCAATGCACTTTGCTGAGGTTCTGAATTATATGAAATATTTGGTTGACTTAGAAACCCACACTGAATCCACGATACGCGATATTTAACCCAAGAGAAATCCCACGATACTCGACACTTGACATACTGGAAAAATCACGACACCCGATATGGGACAAGTATCGTGAGAAGAACTTCACAATACTCGATATCGCCCAGGTATCGAGAGCAAACAACGATACACGATACTCTCAAAATTTGACAATACTCGATATGATTGAGTTCACGATATCGATATCTACCAACTGTCGCGATAGAGCATCCATGATACTTGATGTGCCACCGATATCGCAAGAGGAAACTCACGATATTCGATACTCAGCAGGTGTCGCGAATAAAGTTCCCATGAAACATGATATCTGTCAGGTATCGCGCGAAGAAACTCAACAATACATGATATCTCACAGGTATCATGGAAGAAACTTTCACGATATACGATATGCGTCAATTATCGTGAGTAACACTCAAGGATACCTGATATTTCAGAGGTGTCGCAAATAAAGTTCAATGATACCCGATATCGCACAAGTATCGTGAGAAATACTCGATGATACACGATATCCATTAGGTATCGCGAGCAAACTCAGTGATACACGATATTCAACAAGGCTAGGTATCACGATACTCGACCAAAGGAGATCACGACATCCAAATATCACGATACTGAACCGTGGGAGAACACGATACTTGGCATTTTTTTTATTTTAGCAAGTGCATTTAGAGTTCTCCTTAGTGAGGGTAATACCACCACTTATCTTCCCTCTCTCAAATGTCTGAACCACAAAAAACAACAAAAAAAACTCCCTCACGGCTTGAATTACCCCTCACAATATCTATCGCCGATCATTTGGCTATGTTGCTTGATTTAACTAGATGTTAAGAGTAAAGGATTGATGTGCTCACCTTGGAAGCTATTCTCCAACTCCTCTACAACCCCTTCTTGCTCTCCATAGCTCCACTCTCTCCAAACTCGACGCATGATATTCAATCTCCAATGCTCGTGATACTTGCACTTGCACAAATGAAGCGAAGTGTTTTGATTTTTTTTTTTTAATATACTTTGGGAAATGTTTGAATCCTAAAAGCTGAAAAGTTAACTAAGCAACTACCCTACCTTCTTAGACTACTTGCCTACTTCCTCCTTCCTATTCTAACTCACACTACTCACTTCCCTAGACTATCAAGTCACTACACACACTCGAAGAGTGAGGAGTAGTAAGTGCGGATGAGTGTGACTTACCAAAGAAGAGAGATTCACTACTTCTCTACTCGCTTCAATGCTAAGAGTTATTTACCATCACACGAATGCCTTGGTTTGATTCGACAATCCTCAGAAATGGTGCCAAAAACGTGTGTACCTAAGTGCCAACTTAGGGAGGTGTGGAGAAAGAGACTATACCTCGATCCCCCTCAAGTGCATATAGTGGGGATTCACGCTTTATTTATCAATCCAAGGAGTATCAAAACCTAGCCATGTATGAAGACATGCATTCAAATGATGGCCAATGCAAATGAACTCTTACAAAGTGCAAACAAGTATAAATCCATTCCAAACAAGTCTCAAGGTTTAGTTATGGTGTCACGACATTTGGAGCAGTAGTCAACAGTAAATTGATCTTTTCTCTCAGCTCCGAACTCCGAATATAGCAAATAGTAGGTTCATTTTGAAGCTCTCAAGAAGACACATCCAATGGTCTTCTTTTCACTTGATTTGGGCGCTCTTGCTTCAAGATATGAACAAAATACTGAGTCACGGGAATGACCTTCCTACACTTCAGCACTTCCTACACTCCGCACACACCTTATCAACAGTAAACAAGCACTTTCATGGATAGACAACACTCGCAAGCAGTCTTTCCAAGCATCACACATGCATACAAGCTCACAAAGAAGAAGATACAGAGAGGAGAAGACACAAATTCAAAATTCTGTGCTCTTGATTCTCACAATGGAAAAAAGTCTCTACAAAGAGTCACAAATTGACTTATATACATGTGCCCTAAAAATGGTCCTTTCACACAAGGGACCGGCACTTTATTAACTAAAGGGCTAATTTCCTACTAATTTACAAGGGTAAGCTACAAATCTCTATGGCAATGCATCTAGAGGACTCCTCTAGTACATTTACATCAGAAAGTATGTTACAAAATGGCTATAATACAAGAACAATGTGTCCAAATTGGAAAAATTTGAGGGCCCCTCTTTTGTCAGCCTCTTTGTTCTTCTTTGCACTGCAACAACGGCCATTCTTCTTCCTGCACAAGATTAGCATACTCTGTTTTTGGTGTAGAGGCCTTTGTAAGAACCATTCCAGCCTCTTTCTTCTTTACCTCTTTAGCAGCCAGTTTTGGACAGTTCTTTATGATATGATCATTTCCTTTACGATACTTGCACAACAATTTCTGTTTTTCTGATTTATTTTCATCTTTGTATTCCCTCTTCGATTGTGCAGAATTAGCAGATTTCGGCTTACTAATTGAAGAGATCCATTTTCCTTTGCCCTTTTGACTAGCCAAGAAAGCTTGATCTGCAACACGCATAATGGACCTATTCTGCCTGGACTAATCCTCCTACAACAGAACATAGACTAACTCCTCAAATGACAAGGCATTTGGATTGCCTTTCATCATCAATCGAAGAGCAGAAGCAAAACTCTGATATGAATTAGGAAGACCATTAAGAACGGTCTGCACAAGTGAGCTATCTAGTATAACCTCATCAGTAGAAATCAACTATTCCTTCAAGTCTTTAACCTTTGTTAGAAAACTATCCATAAAATCACCTTCATTCATGTGCTCATTTTCCAACTATTTTCGGAGGTAAGCAACACGAGCCTCATTCCTAGCTTGGTACAATGTGGGAAGTTTATCCCAAGCATGCTTAATTGTTGTGCAAGAGGGAATGTGAGGAATAATGGCACGTTTGATAGACAAAGCTATCAATGCATGTGTGTGGGCATCTCTGCCATCCCAACGAGTTTGCTCTATAGTAAATGCAGCAGAAACCGCAATATGAACAAGAATATGCAGAATATCATCATCTTCAACACCTTATGCATCAGCTTCAATACCTGCAGTTGTAACAGTTGCAGGTGTGATAGGAGGTTTTTCAACTCCCTACACAATGTTCCATTTGCAACCAATACATGTCACATCATATAAGCCCATAACAGGTAGTTGGTACCATCCAACTTATCCTCAATAGCCAACATACGAAATACATCACTGCTTTTAGCCATGGCCGGTGACTAAAATACCTTGATGCTGAAAATTGACTGTATCTCAAAAAGTTGAACAGAATTGCTGAGACAAATATTGCTAGACCTATAGCAGACTTCGAGATGCTTATAATGGCGAACCGAAACTGGGATATACCTTTGGCACAAAAAGATGAAATAACCTACACAAGTGCTACGATAGTGTGTTCAGAGGCCGAAACGAGCTCAGTTCATGATTTCACAATGTCTCTGAAACACCTTGAGTATACGTACCAAATTTATTATCTTTGTTCAACAAAAGAGTAGTGAAACCAAAATACCATCCACAAAAGAGTTAGCTCAAGCCATAGCAAAAGCTTTAGGAGCTACAAGTAAAAGAACTTTTGCCAATGCTAGAATGGTACAAACTAAAAAAATGCTATGTGTCTGGAGAAAACCATCCTAAGCATATGTGAAACTATCAAAAGCCATCACATTTACAAAAGAAGGAGAACATTCAAATATTGTACATTAGAAAAGAAATGGACAAAT